>JBAJMU010000003.1:2390884-2655597 GCA_037952995.1 Hyposoter didymator
AATGACCACTGAACATTATTATTAAACTACTAATAACCACCGTACGATTCTCTTTCGATTAAGATTTAGTAGAGCAGAATTCAGTTGATAATAACTGATGTGTTCGGCTAATTATACCCTCTAGACGTAAATAGTTTTTTTTATATTATTTAATAAACTATCGACTACTCAACATTTTAACTTGAACCTTTCGGACCACCGAACGATTCTACATCGATTCAGCATTCGATTAAATTTATTGCACAAAAAATAAGCAATGTTCGGCTAATTTTAACTCGAATTTTATTTTTATCAATTACAAAATAATTAATTACCACTGAACATTTTAATCATGGTACTAATGACCACTGGACGAATACTAAAAGATATATTTATTTAAAAACAATAAAAGTTCAAGTTGTCCGGCTAAGTTTACGGAGGTACCCAGACTGGCCGTTTTCCGTCCAGCGTTGTCCTCGAGCCACGCCGATCACAAAACACGGAGACAGGCTTGGGCGCCGCCATCTTGAAAAGCTTCGGAGACCCGAGACAGCGTGGCGCCAGCCATCACTTGTGGCGCGGTTGCCGACCCCCCCACGAAGATCTCGGAAAATCGTAGTTCCGATCGATGGCCAATCGATGGACGAGCCCGAGACCTAGCCCTGTCGCGTTCAAAATTCCCTTGTTTTGATTCGCGAGGATTTCGCAGATTCCGTTCGCGAGCCCGGCAGGAGCGCGAGGAGCTCACGACAGACCGGAAATCCTCAGTTCTACCTACCACGGCGACTAGAGAACCCAGAGCGATTTTTCTTGTTTCTTCGAGCCATCTTGATTTTCTATTGTGTGAGTTTCTTGTAACGGCTGGGCTATCTCCCCATGGACCTTGAAAAAGAACGGACTAATTACGACAAATTTTGGACTGCGGCATTAACTCGAAAAAACGACTTGGAATTTTCTTTTGGAATTCCGTGCGATGCGACGTCACAGGTAAGCCCGCCCCTCTCACTGCGCTGCAAAACGTGCTCCATCGTGTCGAGTCTTCTCCCAAGGGTCTAGCCCGCGATCGATCAATTGCTGTCGATCGTCTCTCTTTTCTTCCGTCATTATTACGTTAAATTCGCTTCGAGATTCTTCCGCCCCGCTCTTTTCGTGGATAAAGCCAGTGTTGAGCCGGTGCGGGTCGGATTTCTCGCGACGAGGATCGTGGTCGGTCGTTACAACCCCGGAGAAAGTCTTCTTGTGTGTCCTGGAGTAAAGTTATAGTCGTTTGCGTTTCTGGAAAAATTTTGACCGAACATTATCGGAAAATGAAAAAAAAATTCAACCCCGTGATACCGAGGCTCCGTGACGCGTTTTCGTAGATCTAGCAATTCTGGGTGATGGAGAAATTCTCCCTGCGTATCCTCGTGAAGAGTTCTAGTCGATTGTGTTTCTGAAAAATTTTTATCCACGATTTTCGGAAAAAACTAGTAAAAAAATTTCAACCCCGTGATGCCGAGTTACCATGACGCGTTTTCGTAGATCTAGCGATTCTGGGTGCTCGAGAAAGTCTCCCCGCGTATCTTCGTAAAGAATTCTAGTCGATTGTGGTTCCGAAAAATTTTTATCCACGATTTTCGGAAAAAAATTAATAAAAAAATTCAACTTCGTGATGCCAAATTACCATGACGCGTTTTCGTATACATATAGCGATGCTGGGTGATCGAGAAAGTCTCCCTGCGTATGCTCGTGAAGAGTTCTAGTCGATTACGTTCCCGAAGAAATTTTTATCCATGATTTTCGGAAAAATAAAAATGAAAAACTCTAAGCCACCAGTATTTTGGGAGCAATCGGTGAAAGTCTTCTGTTTCTCGTTTTGGGATTGCTGTCGCGCATTTCAAATTGATGTTTCCGTCTCTGATGTATTGCGCGAGAGCTTCTTGTATATTGAAACTTATGCTTGATGTGATTTCCTCATCCCATGTTATAAAAGTTCTACCTGTTACCACAGCCGGGGCTCCACCTGATAAAATCCGTAAAAATCACATAGATGCTGCCCCACAATTTTGTAGCATATTAAAAACATGAGGAAAAAAAAAAATGTTCCCGCCCGGGATCGAACCTTTTTTATTTTCTTCTATTTTAATGTTTATTTAATTTTTGAATATAGATCTTGGAGATACAGATATAAATAAACAAAAACAAAAACCTTTTGTTAAATCCAGCGAATCACTGGTGCGGAGGAGTGTGGCTTATTATAATAGCATCTCGCAACTCTTTAATCTAGTAATCTGTTTTTTATGTTTTTTTTTTTTACTTTTAAGGACTTGGTGAGACTCTGTCCATACTATTCTCTTGTTTGTTGTGTGGGAAAAAAAAAGTTTAATAATCAAAAAAAAACACGTTGTTTCTCACTGCGAACTTATAACTAACTTATTACTATGACTATACATTGTAACGTTGTGGATTTTATTTTGGTTGAATTTCCGTCGAGGTGGGAGTCCCCACAACGCTCGCCGACGCTAATTCTTGTTTTGTTGCAGAAAATCCCCCTTTCCTCTGCTAGCCCCGATTCCTTCCCCGTTTTGGCCCTTTTTGTCCCCGAGGCTCAGGAGAGCCGGCCCAGAGGAGGCGGCGAGGTCTCCGGCGACCTGCCAAGTCGCGGGCCTCGTCAAATTACCCCATCGCCTTCGATTCCGGACATTGTCTGCCGGATCGAAGGGAAAAGAGAGTCCCGCGGCGTCGAGGCAACAGCAACAACGTCGTCGCCATCGTCGGAGACGCAGGAGTCGCCTAGGACAAGTCGACCCGTCGAACGACTCCTGCTTACTCGCCGTCTCAAGGAAAGTTCTGCAGGCTGTCAGTGCCATCTTCGCGTCGGGATCTCGGGAGGCCGAAACTCGATGAGGCGAACGTCCAATTAACGAGCCCCAGTCCCGTAGATTATGAATTATGATTGGTCAAGGGATTCGGGAGCCTCGTGTAGCCTCGAACCGGGCCTCGTGGTCCGGTAAGGCGCTCACGAGGATCCCGAGATCCCGCACTCCTACTCTCGGCGTGATAGCGCGAGCACGAAGCAAAGTTTGGTTTTTTGGGATTAATAGTGCCCTTTTGGAGTATTTTGGACCCTTTATTTGGAACTTGCCCCGGCCCTCCCCTTGGATTACGTTTTTTGGAGTCATTTGGACCAGGACAAGAAAGTAAGACCTTCGTTTTTGATCGTGGCTCGCGACTCGGCGACACGTGCCCGGAGCGGCCAGTTTTCCCCTTTTTGTCCCGCACGTTTCCCAGTTACCCAGTTCGATACGAATTCCCCTTTTCCTTTCTCGTGAGCGTTGTGGTTTTGCGTCGCTATTTTATCGTCGGATCTTTGGCTAAAAAGTCGCATTTCGAGTCAGTCCCGTTGGTGCTCGTTTTCCCCGTGGTCGTCCCGGGTATAAATAAGACGCCACAGTGTTCAGGGACCCTCTGTCCCCGGGGTTAACGAGTCCCGTGCGCACCGCGAGTTAGCCCCGATCATTATTTGGTTTTTTCTATTTTTTTGGCACTGTTGCTGGACCGAAAAACCAGCTGGCGCCCAAGCCCGGTCTTTTTGTTCTTTTGATTTAATAAAATACGATTTTATTAAATTTTTTTCTCATCTTTTCGGAGCGCGTATTTTTATTGTCGTGGTGACCAAACCGTCACAACATATATGTATACATATTTACAGTGTTTGCTTATTTATCTAGGGACACGACGCGCTCTGCCCGCTCTGCGACGCGCTTCGATTTCCGATAGCGCATTTCTTCTTTTGATCTGTGTGATGTATTTCGCGTTGTCGTCTAGCCACCAGTATTTGGGTAATATTCTGTGGAAGTCGTCTCTGTCTTTTTTTGGGATTATTATCGAGTATTTTAAATTGTTGATGCCTTCTCTTGTATATTGATTAATGGGTATTTTGTTGTTTGCTTTGTGTCTACTACGACGATAAAGGGTTGGGATGTTCATTTCGTTTTGGATTAGTCCTATTCTGTCTAGGTGTGTGAATGTTTGTGGTTTTATGTATCCTTTACTTGTGGATGTTTGTATATCTGAGTTGATTCTTGCTGATTGTTTTATGGTTGTATTGTCTATATTTTGGAGTTGGCTAAAATAATCTCTGGTTAGTTTAATAATAAAGTTGTCAATTCTAGTGATGTCAGCTGTGTCGTATAGTTGACGGTTTGTTATGCTCCTAGAATTTTCGCCGTCTTTTCTCCTGTATATCCCTAGGGCTGATCTGAGGCAGGCTCTTTCGAACATCCTGATTTTTTCTGCTTGGGCAGCTCCCAGGTTCCACCAGATTGGGCAGGCGTATGTTATAATTGGGCGGTTCAATGGCATGTAACAGATAACTCTGGCCCTGCTGTTGATCCTGCTATCGTGAAAAAGTCTGGCTAGTGCTTTATAAGTATTTCTCGCTTTTTTTAACTGACCGTATAAGCGTGAGAAGCATCTTAGCAAGTAGTCAATGTTCAGGCCAAGGTATTTAACTGTATTTTTTGTGGGGATGTTTGCTGGTTCTCTTGTATTTGGTTTATGGGTGATGATTTCGAACTCTTTGGCTTCGGTCCTTTTCTGGTCTGATATAAACCTCGATGGTTGTCTGAATAAAATCGTTTCACATTTGGATGGGTTTATGCGGAGGTTCCACGTTGCGTAATAATTGTTGATTTTATTTACTATTGTTTCTAATTTTGGTTGGATTTCTGCGGGAGTAGATCCAGCTACGTAAAAGATTGTATCATCTGCGTATGCTATTGAATACGTGCCGTTTTGTTGGTTTAAATTGAATAGGTTCAAGACGTTGCGGGTGTATATATTGAATAATCTGGGAGAGTTTACTAGGCCCTGAGCTAATCCTTCTTGTATATTAAAGATTATGTTTGAAGTGGCTTTTCCGTTCCAGGTTACAAAAGTTCTCCCTGTGTTCATGCTTCGAATTAGTCCAATAAGTTCTAACGGGAATTTTAGCTTGAGGAGTATGTATATTAGTCCCTTTATCCACACTGAGTCGAACGCTTTTTCTAAGTCTATGAGGGTTGCTCCTACCATTTCGCGGTTTGCAAGGTGGTAGTTTACATCGGTTAATAGTTTGTGTATTGCGTGTGTTATGGCGTGTTTATGTCTGAATCCGAACTGGTTGTCTCGGATGATGTTTTCTTTTCGGTTGTGATATTCTATTGCATTGCTGACCGTCGCTTCGAAAACTTTGCTTATGTTTGGTGTCAAGCTGATCGGTCTGTAGCTGGCTGGATCGTTAGGTGGTTTCCCTTTCTTATGAATAGGAATTACCTTAGCTTTTTTCCACGCCAAGGGAAAATATTGGTGATTTATGGCGTTATTGAAAATTGTTGTGTAATCTTTTATTATTTTTTGTGGGAGGTGTTTTAAAACTATCGCGGGTATTGAGTCTAATCCTGATGAGGTTTTGTTCGGCAAGTTTTTAGTGATAATCATTAGTTCTGTTGCTGTGCAAAAGAGCTTCGGAGAGCCTGGCTCAGTAACTGGCGACTGCGCCTTGTTGTTGTCGCTGAACGTTGTTTTAGTTATATTATTTGTTCTGTCATTGTTATATTGCGTGGTGAAGGCTTCAACTGTTTGATCTATAATTGTTTTGATTCTGGTTTGTTGTTCCGATATCTCGGAGAGTTAATTGATTCGAAGTAAGCTCCTATTGCGTTTAATTTGTCGTTTTCGTCTTGGATTATATAGTCTTGTTCGTCTTCTATAACTAGGTCGCGATTGCATTGACTCCTACGGAAAATATTTCTATCTGTTTTTTTTTTATCATTATGCTGGGGAGATCTTGCATTTGTTTGGGTCTGAATATTTTATTGATGAGAGGGAAGAAGTTTTCTCGGTTTTTGGAATCTATCTTGTTAAATATTTTCGTCGAGTATGCCTCGATATTTTTTTTTATTTCGTAAAGTATTGCTTCTTTGACTGTTGTTAACGTCTGTTTTATGAGTGCTATGATTCGACTGTGGTCGGTGTGTCTCTGCTTTTGTAGGAAGTGAAGGATGGTAAGTAGGTTCGATTTTTGCTTGTGCATTTTGTTAATTTTGTTTGTTATGTAGTGGTTTCCATTGATAGTTTGGGTGGATTTAAAAAAAATAATGTTTCCGCCCGGGATCGAACCTTTTTTTTTATTTTAATGTTTATTTAATTTTTGATTACAGCTTTCGGAGATACAGGTTTAAATAAACAAAAACAAAAACCTTTTGTCAAACCCAGCGAATCACTGGTGCGGAGGAGTGTGGCTTAAGTAATAGCATCTCGCAACTCTTAAATCTAGTAGTTTGTTTTTTATGTTTGTCTTTTGATTTTTAAGGACTTGGTGAGACTCTGTCCATACTTATCTCTTGCTTGTAGTGTGGGGAAAAAAAAATGTTTAATGAACAAAAAAAACCACGTTGTTTCTTACTGTGACTTACAACTAACTTATTCCTATGACTATATACATATATACATATTTACAGTGTTTGCTTAATTATTTACGGACACGACGCGCTCTGCCTGCTCTGCGACGCGCTTCGATTTCCAATGTCGCCTTTCTTCTCTCAATCTGGGTGATGTATTTCGCGTTGTCGTCTAGCCACCAGTATTTGGGTAATATTCTGTGGAAGTCGTCTCTGTCTTTTTTGGGATTATTGTCGAGTATTTTAAATAGTTGTTGCCTTCTCTTGTATATTGATCAATTGGTATTTTTTTGTTTGCTTTGTGTCTACTACGATGGTAAAGGGTTGGGATGTTCATTTCGTTCTGGATTAATCCTATTCTGTCTAGGTGTGTGAATGTTTGTGGTTGTATGTAACCTTTACTTGTGGATGTTTGTATATCTGAGTTGATTCTTGCTAATTGTTTTATGGTTTTATTGTCTATATTTGGGAGTTGGCTAAAATAATCTCTGGTTAGTTTTATAATGAAGTTGTCAATTCTAGTGATGTCAGCTGTGTCGTATAGTTGGCGGTTTGTGATGCTCCTAAAATTTTCGCCTTCTTTTCTCCTGTATAGCCCTAGGGCTGATCTGAGGCAAGCTCTTTCGAACAACCTGATTTTTTCTGCTTGGGCAGCTCCCAGGTTCCACCAGATTGGGCAGGCGTATGTTATAATTGGGCGGATCAATAGCATGTAGCAGATAACTCTGGCCCTGCTGTTGATCCTGCTATCGTGGAAGAGTCTGGCTAGTGCTTTATGAGTATTTCTTGCTTTTTTTAATTGACCGTCTAAGTGTGAGAAGCACCTAAGCAAGTAGTCAATGTTCATGCCAAGGTATTTAACTGTGTTTTTTGTGGGGATGTTTGCTGGTTCTCTTGTATCTGGATTATGTGTGATAATTTCGAACTCTTTGGCTTCGGTTCTTTTCTGGTCTGATATAAATCTCGATGGTTGTCTGAATAAAATCGTTTCACATTCGGATGGGTTTATGCGAAGGTTCCACGTTGCGTAATAATTGTTGATTTTATTTACTATTGTTTCTAATTTTGGTTGGATTTCTGCGGGAGTAGATCCAGCTACGTGAAAGATTGTGTCGTCTGCGTATGCTATTGAATACGTGCCGTTTTGTTGGTTTAAATTGAATAGGTTCAAGACGTTGCAGGTGTATATATTGAATAATCTGGGAGAGTTTACTAGGCCCTGAGCTAGTCCTTCTTGTGTATTGAAAATTATTTTTGAAGTGGCTTTTCCGTTCCAGGTTACAAAAGTTCTCCCTGTGTTCATGCTTCGGATTAGTCTAATAAGTTCTAACGGGAATTTTTTCTTGAGGAGTATGTATATTAGTCCGTTTATCCACACTGAGTCGAACGCTTTTTCTAAGTCTATGAGGGTTGCTCCTACCATTTCGCGGTTTGCAAGGTGGTAGTTTACATCGGTTAATAGTTTGTGTATTGCGTGTGTTATGGCGTGCTTATGTCTGAATCCGAACTGGTTGTCTCGGATGATGTTTTCTTTTCGGTTGTGATATTCTATTGCATTGCTGACCGTCGCTTCGAAAACTTTGCTTACGTTTGGTGTCAAGCTGATCGGTCTGTAGCTGGCTGGATCGTTAGGTGGTTTCCCTTTCTTATGAATAGGAATTACCTTAGCTTTTTTCCACGCCAAGGGAAAATATTGGTGATTTATGGCGTTATTGAAAATTGTTGTGTAATCTTTTATTATTTTTTGTGGAAGGTGTTTTAAAACTATCGCGGGTATTGAGTCTGATCCTGATGAGGTTTTGTTCGGCAAGTTTTTAGTGATAATCATTAGTTCTGTTGCTGTGCAAAAGAGCTTCGGAGAGCCTGGCTCAGTAACTGGCGACTGCGCCTTGTTGTTGTGGCTGAACGTTGTTTTGGTTATATTATTTGTTCTATCATTGTTATATTGCGTGGTGAAGGCTTCAACTGTTTGATCTATAATTGTTTTGATTCTGGTTTGTTGTTCCGATATCTCGGAGAGTTAATTGATTCGAAGTAAGCTCCTATTGCGTTTAATTTGTCGTTTTCGTCTTGGATTATATAGTCTTGTTCGTCTTCTATAACTAGGTCGCGATTGCATTGACTCCTACGGAAAATATTTCTATCTGTTTTTTTTTTATCATTATGCTGGGGAGATCTTGCATTTGTTTAGGTCTAAATATTTTATTGATGACAGGGAAGAAGTTTTCTTGGTTTTTGTGATCTATCTTGTTAAATATTTTCGTCCAGTATGCCTCGATATTTTTTTTTTATTTCGTAAAGTATTGCTTCTTTGACTGTTGCTAACGTCTGTTTTATGAGTGCACTGACTGTTGTCAGTGTGTCTCTGCTTTTGTAGGGAGTGAAGGATGGTAAGTAGGTTCGATTTTTGCTTGTGCATTTTGTCAATTTTGTTTGTTATGTAGTGGTTTCCATTGATAGTTTGGGTGGATTTAAAAAAAATAATGTTTCCGCCCGGGATCGAACCGGGGGCCTTCCGCGTGTTAGGCGGATGTGATAACCACTACACCACGGAAACGTTGCGTGTTACTGTATATATGTAAATAGTTCTCCCTAACCATCCTTTTCCCCTTCACTGCCCCCCACCCAACACTAGATTAAGTCCCGAAAACAAAAAAATAACGTAAGACGATTTTTCCCAACCCGGGGTATTTGCGTCTGGCCATGGAAACACTGAGCGACCACATCGAGCGAGATGAGCCGTCAAAACCTAAACACAATCATAAATAAAAAATCAATTACCATGTATTTTCTTGTAGAACTGTCTATTAACGAGACGTAATTAATGTTACATAGTTAATAAGAATGTACGAGCAGTTAAAGTTTTTGTCAGAATGTTTATACTTTTATATATAATATGTTATTCGGAATCAATAAACAATCTTTTGAAAAAAAAAAAAAAAAAAAAGGAAACGTTGCGTGACAAAATTCTCACGAAAACCATACATGAGGGCTGTATTTTTCAGGAAAAAACATATTAAAAAAAAACCACGCTGACTATCTCTTCATCAATTTATAGCTAACTTAATATGAGTCTGTGCATATTTACAGAATTTATAAACCTGAAATGGCTTTTTTGTACTATGTGTGTGATAAAGTTAGGCGGCATGTGATAACCACTGCACCACGGAAACAAGATGTAGATGATGCAATAACAGTTCATTAAAAATACTCTCTCGAACTAAACAATCAAGATTTTGATTTTTTTGGAAGCCTTCATGTTTATTATTTCATGGATGAATTTTAGCAAAACATTGCTGGCAAGTTTTTAGAAATGGCCTCAATGCATCTCCAATGAATGTTGAAATTATGAAAAATTAACGCTATGGGAAGACCGTAAGACTACAGCCTTGATAGGATATGAAACAAGGAAGTGAAAAACAAACATTCGATACAATTTCTTATATTTAAAAACTCATCAGTTCGTTCGAATCGGTATACAAGAAATAATTACCAACAAAAAATTGGCAATCGTATATGAATTATCAGGTCAAGAGGTGCGAGGCAAGGTTGACGCTGTGCGTTTCTCCAATTTCAACGAGCGAGGATTAAGAGTATTCCGGTCAGTTCCGATCGATCACTTAAAAACGGAAAAAAATAAATATATTTAGTTTTGTAGACAAAACAGCAAGAATTTGATAAAAATGTGCACACAGAAAATAAAAAATCATGGATTCCAATTGCTTACTTGTCGGGGTTCAAAGTTATCGTATTCTGGGTATTTCGATACGTCTTCTCCACGTACTGGGAAATCACGGCGAACACGCTGAAATGGCATTCAATAACAACTCAATTATTAAGCATCGTTTCGAGAAATTAATGAACTCACAAATACGTAACGCATGCTTACCGGATAAGGGCGAGGAGCCGGTCTCGGACGAATCGGGCGAACAGGAGCAGGATTCGGACGATATGGTTTGGCTGGTTCGGCAACAACAGCCATGATGAAAATTAAGGCGAACGCAAAAAGGATCGTGAATTTCATGTTTGCTGAAAAATAAAAATCGATAGAAATACATAAATTTATTGTAACAATCATCAACGGTCCAAAATCATTTAATTAAAACTTTTGGTCTTCCGAAAAAAGAAGGAGCGAGGCGTAAAATGACTATCCAGCTTTAAGACTCCCGCTATTACTCCACAATCCGGGAGTAACAATAATAAATCGAAATCACAAGTTTTTATTTAAAAAATAAATAAAAAAAACAATTCTAAAAAATTTCTCCATAGAATCAATTATTTTTAATCCCTAAAATTAAAGAAACAACTGCACCGTCGATTTTATACCTTTTTTGTGTTTCTGCTCGTGAGAGAATCAGAGGGAAAGATTCGAACGAATGTGATATTGGTTCGAAATCATCACACGCTTTTATACCGTCCCGCACGGGGTTAGTTTGCTTTGCATTCGTCGGTCGCAGTGAGTCGTGACTGGGACATACACATGCGATGAAGGTAAGACAAAGAAAAAGTGTAGAAATGCGTTGAACCGGGGATTACTCAGAAAACTCATATATGTACGTCGGGGAATCACCGCGGCCTCGAGTTCAGCTGGTTGCATGCATCTGTGTTTCTCTGTATTTCAAAGGCAATTTAGAGGGTGTCCGAATAGTCTTGTGCGATACGTTAGCAGGGAAGACGAGACGTGAAATTCCAATAAGATAAGTTCTCGCTTTTTGCCACAGGAGAGAATGTAACTTCTCGTCCTCTCGTATAATTACGAGAACGTTTGGAAAAAATGTGTAAACGCTTTAGGCGATGCGAATGACACTTGGCATGTTAATTTATGGTACAATTTTCAAGACGGCTGTACATCGTCCACGTTCCCAATTCGCCCGAATTAATTCTTTATTGACAGTACGCCTGCCGATGTAATTCGTAATAAAGTCAATAACCGACACGGAAAACTTTTTCATAATCGCATTAATTCAATGGAGCGTGTGTATGGAAACGTTCGTGAGTAAACATCGTGATTCCGTCGTGGATTTACGGTCAAGGATCCAACGGCGGAGATAAGAGGCTGGAGTAATAAGTTTCTGCCGGGCGTCCCCTCGTTCGATCGACCAGGGGACTCCCAACTTTTTTTGGCCTGGATACAAACCTTCTATGCAAATTTCATATCGGACGTTTAGTAAAAACACAAAAGGTCGACGATCGATTAATCTATACGATAAATTTTTGTTTTTCAACGAATTTTTTATTTTTACATCAGTAATAGTTCATTCGTGAAAAATGCAGTTCGAAGATCGTTTTGTGCATGGTGTGCACTGGAAAAGAAAGCTGTACACGAAAAAAAAGCATCTTTCTTTATTTCTTTATTTTGAATGATTTCTTAAAAATATTCAAAAGCGTTTACACGTGTATATAGAAAAATGACGACAGACTTGACATTTGATAGCGAGTGAAATGCTTTTCTTTATTTCGCTGATTATTTATTGAGAGATCGGTGGGGGCGCTGAATTTTTTTCATCAGTTGCAGCAGCGCCATTCGTTTTTTTGTCTTCACTCGTTAGCAGCGTGACCTTTTCCTCGTATTTTCCTCGTAAATCTTGAAAGAGACGCAGCTGCGTTTCGTATTCGGTTTTGAGATCAGCGTTCAGTCGAACTGCAGCTTCCATTTTTCGTAGCATCGCGTTGTGCCGGTCCCGTTCTGCGGTTATCCGAGTTTCCATGCTGTCTACGTCCTCCTGAAAATTGATGCAATTTTGGCAAGTTAATAATGGGGGGCCTCGTTGCCATAGAGCGCCGCAGAAAATATAAATCTTTAAGTTCGTTGTGACCGACCTGCAAATGCTTGACTTCCATGTTACGGATTTCAAGTAGATTCTTCGTTATTGCGACGACTTCTTTGAGCGAAGATACTTGTTTGGTCAGAGCGTTTATTTGGTTCTCCTGATTCGCAATCAAACGTCCACGGTCGTTAAATTTTGCTTGACTCTGTGCCAAACTGTTTTTCAATTCCTTCAACTCCCGACGGAGTCTCGATTGATCGTCTTTCCCGTTGGTCGCTGCCTCGTGAGCCGCTTCCAACGCAGCTAATTTTTTTTCTGTGTCCGCCAATTTTTTCTCGTAATTGTCACGTTCGTTGGTCCTTTTCTGCACCTCATCAAAATCGAACAAAAAGTTACTTGGATGACCGTTTGACCCGATCTTGAGTCAAATTATTGAAAACTTGGCTATTGGGTCTCCAGGAATGAATAATATTTAACGATTACTTGCCACAGAATTACGTACTTGCCACCATGGGGTAGATTTGTACCCCAGAGACAAAAATTGTTATAAAAAATGATCCACTGAATATTTCGACTTGAAAATTGTTGTAGAACACACTGAAAGCTTTTTTTTTAAGATTCTTTACTTTGTATAGCTAAAAATAAAATATAAACACTAAAAAAAATGCTGAAACCAACAAAAGTGGAAAAATGACTATTTTCCAAATAGGCGTGGAGTAGTTTGTACCCCAAGGTGGCAAGTAAGGGTAAAATATAGTACCTCGACTTCTTCCCGTAAACTTATCAGCTGGGGGTCCTGAGCGTCGTGTCCATTTTTCGGCACAAGAATTTCTGGTTCAGCTGGAGGCGCAGCTGTGTTTGAAGGCTGCTGTAAAAAAAGATTTTTTTTTTCCTACAAATTCCGAACAACGTTGACGTTGGCATGCAATGGAATCATTATTTTCAATGACTTCGTACTGACAATTTCACTGGCGGCACAAATGTCTCGAACGACTGGTTTTCCGCATGAAATTTCTTGGTTAGCCGAGGCCGATGTTTTTGAATTTACGACGCAGACTTCTGGCAACGACGTTAATTCAGAATCCACATTTTTAACAACTGCATCGTCACTCGGGAGTGTCGGGATTTCTGCGATACAAGGATCACCGGCCGCACCGCAAATTATTGGAGTCGTTCCCGCTTGATCGGTCATTTTCGATTTCCTTATTTTATTTTTTGACGTAATCACCAACTACTGCAAATTTATGAAAAAAAATTCACTCAGATTTATTCTCGTAATATTTTTCATGAATTTCTATGTTCAACTATTAGAAAATCGTTATTTGACTCAATTTTTGACGTTTGATATTTACCGCTCGATAATGATATTTCTTGCGGTTTTTAATGAATACTCGAACAATTACAATCTGGAGAAAATTACGTTCTTACATCGACATCGTTTGACTGACTAAAATCTCGCGAGCCAGGATCTCTTGGGAAGCATTGACTAGGAGTATCCGATCTATTTTTAGGAAAATCTCTGCGCCTCGCTTCTATTTTGAAACATGCGTGAGCGGTTGTAACTCACGACTATGCACTAGTGCGCATCGGAGAAACAGAAACAGAAAATCTTGGAAGTTTAAATATACAAAAGTATATAAGTCTCTCTTATTTACCTGTTATTATGAAATTTCAACTTTATCAAAACGCCATAGATCGTCGGCGTGCAATGTCTTTGCGAGTATTTCGATGAAACGCAACGTGACAGTTTGTAACAATTTTACGGGAGGTTCGATTAGTATGGTACAGTCTTTGCTGCTCTATGGTGGATTTTTATTCATTGTACACAATGGCTAATTCGAGATGTTTAATGGTCTGGACTGATTAGACGTGGAATGCCCTGTTCTCTACAGTTTAATGACGAAAATGCGTGGTAACAAGCTCTTGACGATATTATGACAGCGGAAAAAATGAGCGATGTGGATTTTTTTGTTGAAGGGTTTTGTACGATTTTAGCGAGCTAACCATGTGGTCGTCTGCTACTATTTGAAAAAATATTTCGACTCAGAAAATTACTGAGTATAATGAATTTGAAAAATAATGAAAATATAACAATTTTGTAATTGGTACGAGGAGCAGTCACGTGTGGCGCTTGTATCGTACTTTAGCACGCAACACGAAATCTTTACAAGCTACAGAGCATTCTTTCCGCTTTTTCGCCGTAACACCTCGTTGTAATTTTATTTTTAATCTTCCTGGTGCTGTCGAAAATTTCATTGGTGAGTATTGAATTCGTTGCAAGTATTTCGTTGTTATTGTTACGTCTGTGATTTCCATTAATTGCGAATCGAACGCTTTGAGACTTGTCACCTGTGTCATCATTCCTAACCTCCAAATTACGCGATCGTTAGAGATTTATACTTTTTATTTCTTACTTGTGAATACAATAGTTGAATGAAAATTCAGTTGATGTTTAGAATCAGTTACAGATTTTCTAACCCATGATTTATTTCTCTCATCATGTCAACATACTTTGGTTGTTTTATTTTATATTTTGTTTTTACCGACGAATTTCGTCAACATCAACCCAATTTTTACTCCAATTTATTTTCGTCTATTTGTGTGAAGTCGGGAAACTTTTTTCGTCAACGTTGCAACGTATTCTCTTTTGTTTTGTGCAGCTAGTGAAAAATGGAAGAATACGCAAGAGAGCCGTGTCCATGGCGTATAGTAGACGACTGTGGTGGCGCGTTCACAATGGGTGCGATCGGAGGTGCCGTCTTTCAGAGCATAAAGGGATTCCGTAACGCTCCGAGCGGTCTGAACAAACGATTCTTGGGAAGTTTAATGGCGATCAAGCAAAGATCGCCGATAATAGCTGGAAACTTTGCGGTATGGGGAGGAATGTTTTCCACAATCGATTGCACTTTGGTGCACTTCAGGCAGAAAGAAGATCCGTGGAATTCGATTATAAGCGGCGCAGCGACTGGCGGAATATTGGCTGCGAGAAACGGTCTGCCTGCCATGGCTGGCAGTGCAGTAATAGGAGGAATGCTCCTTGCGCTCATAGAAGGAGTCGGCATACTTTTCACACGTCTCTCCGCCGAACAATTCAAACCTCCGAGTCTGGTAGTCGACGACCCCTCGCAACTTGGTCCTCCTCCACAAAATTATCCCTCATAGACTTAAATAAACCAATGGACGCTAAACACTAGAATATTTCACAAAATAGGATGTAACGCTCGAGCAAGCCATGCCATGTTACACGCGACTCGAATCGCCAGGAGCGACTCGACATGGAATCGTTACAAAAATTTGTACAGGCCACGATTACGATTAAGGAACGATTAAAAAATCAACAAATTGACCTCCGATCTTGAGTCTTTGTAATTTTTCTCTCCCGTATTCTGTTGTCATTGTCAGACCAATATGTCGATTGGAAATGTATGCTCACAACGGTGTTGAGATGAAATAATTTTCGATATCAATGTTGGACGATTTTTTAAGTGAAGAAAAATGGATTTAATGAAAATTGAAGGATTTTGTACAGTCTTAATTATGCAGCAATGAAATGATTAACGTTTCAGAAGCATGTTCTCATTAGAGATCATCATCCTCGTCTTCCTCTTCTTCATCTGTTTGTTGTTTTTTAATAATTGGGACAGTGAGGTCCAATTTAGTAGAAATTTCTACAGATGATTCTGTTTGCGGTACTCGATTGACGTTTGTCTGGATTTCTGCACTTCTCTCGAAACTTGCCAGTTCCATTTGCTCTACCTAAAATGGAAAAAAAAAAAACTACGATTTTTTCGAGCGAGCCAAAAGCAATGTTATCGGCGATTTGTTTTCAGTTATCGAGCCATCTTTTTATTCTTTTCGTTGCTCGAGTTAATTCAAATTTTATAGTCACCATGTTCAGTAGAAATGCAAACATTTTAATAAACGAAATAAATTTCTTGCCAAACCGCGTCGACAGTTTTTTAACGAACCTGTAAACAATTGATCTGTTCGTCGATTTCTGTCAGCAACTTCATTATAAATTCCTCCTCTTCGTTCAGCTGAGTGCGCCAGACTGCAAGATCTTCCAAAGTTTCCATAGCCGTATCGACGTTTCTGCAGTTCGATCAAAAAACAAAGAACACAACAACGGAGAGACTCTCCATGCCGTCCGATCCGACAATTGTCATCTCGAAAATATATTATTTTTGTTGTGTGTCGAAAAAAAGTGTTTCATCGTGATGCGCCGTCTCGTGGATTCCCAGATAAGCCCATCAGATCCGGACGAAAGGTATGCTGCGTCTGTATTCGATGAAATAGGTCAGCAGCGTTATGTCGGTAACTTACCAACAGTCGGTAAGTGCCTGATTGAATATATCGTGTTCAAAAAATCTTTGAATTCGAATATCAACTTTACATCCATAGTCCGTAGTTCATGTGAAGTAAATCCTTTACTTCGGTTCTCGCACATTGTTAAAAAAAAAAAAATTCCATAAATATGCACGACCTTTTACCCAGACGTTTAAAAAAATCATGATATCGCTTTATTCCCACAAAACGCGGCGTTTGATTTGTATATATGTTTTTGTAAAAGTGCAGTTTTTATTGCGGATCGATAGAGGAAGAGGAATCATGAAAAAGATGGGATTTCCTTGTTTTTTTTGGAATTTACTTATTTACAATCGAAAGACGAAGAGTAACTTGTGTTGAATTTTTCGTAATTCATATGACTGTTTATTTTTAATTCATGGTCCTCAGATATTTATAAATAATAAAAATAATAATGTACATGCCATTCGATGAAATTTCGGGTGTCAGCAAGGAAATAGAAAAATGAAGTTTCGGGAGCTTGATTACTTTGCTGTAAAATAAATAATTCTCGTGTGTTTGATTTTCGAAAGGAATAGAAAAATCTTGTTTTGCAAAATCTTTGGAAACAAGTATTTTCAATATTTTCTTGAAACATTTTTCACAATGTGTGTGTTTTTGTTGTTATATTTACTTTTGAAACTTTTTTTATAAGTTTACACGAAGTTTTCTATTTACATTTAAATACATAAAGTTATTTGCTCAAATATGATAGTCAATCATTTGTCGTCAACTATCTATTCAGCTACCTGTTATTTATATGTTCGCGCTATCACAATAAACTGGTACACTGTCGGAAAATGTACGCAGGCTCGTTATAACTACATACAACGAAATCAATCAATTGGAGTTCGATCCCAGGCGCTCGTTTGACGATCATAAACCATTTTTTTCGAGCTCAAGAACAAATACGTTGGTTTGATTTTGTCAGTTACATCGTGATTGAAATTGGGCGGAAAGTGTTGAGCTGCAATGACAATTCCGTGGTCTCAATGGTCCGCCAAGTAGAGCAAACACCGACCAGTGAATACTGCACGAAGGAAGACAAAAAAACGTAAATATTATTGAAATACTTTTCCCATCTGCTCGAGCTCCCAAAAAAAAAGTATTCCCATCATTGAATGGACTAAAAAGAATCGGAAGTTTCGAAACGCAAGTGAACCGACGGCGTTGGAGTTTATGTGAAAAATCTGCTCTCCCTGGAGGCCGATATCTTTCCAACAATTCAAGGACGTTCATCTGGTCGAGGAATCAACAAGCCAATAGCTATTTAAAAAAAGAACGTTTTTGAGACTTTCAAAAATCCATGAAATGCTCATGGGGTTCGGAATGAATGAATTTGTTCCGAAGAAAATATTGAACTTTGAGAGTCAGACACTGTGATCTCCGGGGCCAACTACGCAAGTCGCAAAACTTTATACTCTTCACATTTGTTCGGTATACCAGACGAACTTCCTTGACGATTGAAATTTTTGTCAACAATTTATAAGCCTCGCGAATTTTTTACATAAAACTGTTCCCACGCATTTACTAGTTCTCGTCTATTGACTGGTCAGTTTGCTCCAAATTGACGAACCGATTTTGCCAGCTTCATGTTTGTCTGATGCCACGCACGACAGGGCTTGCCGATTTTTCAAAAATCCCTTTTTTCCGTCTATATATTTATATATTAAAAAGAGTTGCATGAGTTACATTAAATATACACAAATCGCGAGGTACTTGGTAACTTTTGGTTTCGGCCGCTTCAAGTCTACTGAACTAGGCTCTAAATCAGAGTATATTCGTAATAAGTATTAAAGTTCCTTTTTTGGAAGGTTCATTCGCTTCTATGACTATATTTACAAGAGAGAAGTGAGTCAGCAGCTTCGGTATCGGTTCTGAGCCAGAGAATCCATATTCAGAGTTGATTCGGCACAGATTTAAATAATATTCCTTTGCTTTTATGATTGTGCTCGCGTCAATAAACGCGCGAACGTTGCCAACTTTGGAATCATTTCGGAAAATCACACCGGCTGCGTGAGCTTCGAGAGCATTTCGAGCAATGTAAGAAAAAAAAATGAGACGACGAAAGACAGAGAGAAAAAATGGACAAGAAAAAAACTGCTAGTCGCGACGTGGACACGCGCTCTCTGTCGCTGTTACCTCAGAAAGCTCACACACACACGCTATATACTTCTTAAATTATGGTCGCGTGATGACACTGTAAAAATTACTATGGGAGAGCAAAAAGTAAGGTAAAGTGGGCACGCGACGGTGTTCCTAGCACCCGCCTTCGTAGCGGCTTGTCCACATAGGAAAGAACTAATTTCATTCATTACAAAAATAGAATGTGCATTACTGACCAAATTTGGGCAATGATCCGAAAAAGTATGAATAAAATTACAGCAGATTTTGAATATCTCTGTGCGAACAACTGGGGGCTTTGTAAAATGAAGATTAGGGGAAAAGGAATTGCTCGAGTTCTCGTGACTGAAAGTAAAGACGAAATTAGACTATCGCAATCTCTCGATCGTAAAAGATTCGAAAGTTTCGTCGTGTCGTCATTCCTTGTTGTTGCCAGCAGAGGGTGGAGAATCGTGACAATTGTTATCGGAAGAAGCAAACGTCATTCCGGTGCTCTGAAGGTTGCCGATCTCGAGATGACTCGTCGATCCCGTCGGTGAGCTGCTCGTGCTGCGACAAATATTGCCAAGGTGTGTCGAACCGTTGTTGGACAATATTCCACCGGAAATAGTGCTCGTGGTGCTGCCTGTCGCGCTGCTAACGTCTCCGCCACTCGAACCGATCAGGCCCTCTTTCAAACGTTTCTTCTGCTTCATCCGACGATTTTGAAACCAAATTTTCACCTGAGTCTCGTTGAGCTGCAACGCCGAAGCGATTTCGATGCGTCGAGCTCGCGTCAGGTACTTGTTGAAGTGAAATTCTTTCTCGAGCTCGGTCAGCTGTTTATTCGTGAAATTCGTTCGACCAGTATTGTTGAAAGCGCCGGATGTCAACGAGTTCATCGAAGCCGTCGAAAGTCCAAGGCTTCCGGTGCTCGATTGATTCCCGGAGAGACAATTAACCGGTGAACCGTCTGGACCGAGACCGTTCCCAGAGCCACTGACAACGTTGCCGGTACCTGGGCTCGAGTAAACCGGCGTCACAGCTCCCGATACCAAACCTATCGACAACCCGCTACCGGTCACCACATTGCTGCTGTAATCCCCACCGTTTTGACCAGATTTCGACGCTGAAATATACAAAACGGATTTTGCAATTAAGTCTCCATCGAATGAGTAGTACTTTGGAGGTTTGATACTGAACAGATTAAGGAAGAAGTAAGAAGGGGCATGGCAACAGCATTGCCATGTTAAAAGCATGGGAAATTACGAAATGATTAGAATTTCATCAAATTCGGTGAGTATATTCTTTAGGATTAAATATAAATAAACAAATTTTTTAAGATTTTTCTTCTACACAGTTTTCGAGTAATTTAACGCAAGAGTTCACATGCATAAGCATAGGAATCCGATATATATATGTAGGGATATCTTTTGCATATTGTAAACTCCAATTATTCGATAACTATGTAGACGAGAAATTTGAAAAAAATTGTGTCATCGTATTTGATTCTAAAGAATTTTATCACCAAATTTTATTAATTTCTTATCATATGGTCGTATGTAGCCAACCTCCTTCATTCCAAGACTGTTCTAGTAACTTGGTGAAGTGATACCCACACTATTTAAAAAAACATCGGAAATCCAATTTTGTTAAAAAGAAACCTCGACATTTTGTTGAGTACAAAAAATAGTATTTTTTTGGTAAAATCACAATTTTCGTTACTTCAACAGTACATTCGGTTTTTAAGGTAGTACTGTCGGTTTTAAAATTACCGTTTAGAATGTAATTAAATTTATTAAGAAAGAAAAATTTTAGTTAGAGTTTTACAGTTTTCATTGTACTTTACAATGAATGCTTGGGAAAAATCACAGTTTTTCATTGTGAAATATAATGATGTGTATAAAATCGATGTTAAAATCAACATTTCTCTGTAGCCTCTTCAAAATTTGATTGGATCGTTTAGGAAGTTGGGAATGGGGAAAATTATTTTTCGTAGACTCCCTGAAATATTTTCTGTTAAAACTGCAAAAATTAGTTCTAGTATGAAAAAAAAAATTTAGTTGAACAAAATATCGACTTTTTCCAACAAAATCCAGTTTTCGGCATAATGAATTCTGTGGCGATGAATTTGGATGAAATCTTTCTGCAACAGGGAAAATTGTCGAAAACACATGGTGCACGAAGGGCTGAAGGAGGCAGAATGGTCAAGCTTTGCAATATTTCTCTCACTCGTTGGATTACTTACAAATACAATAGGCGTGCTCGATCGTATGAAAAGAAGAAAAGGATTTGTGACTCGGACATTCGTACACCCAAGAGTCAGAGTTACTTGGCAGGAATAATAAGGTCGTTTAGGCTTTGCAAGAATTCCCTTTGGCTCTTTTGGTCATCACGGTTTATGGGTTGAGGCGGGAGGGGATGAAAATCCAACGTATATTCGTGCGTCGACGCTTTCAACAGCAGTAATCCGCTCTGTTCGCCCTGTGAGAGCCATTAATTCGATTTAATCTAATCGTTCAACAATCGCACCTTCCCTCGGCCCAGGGTTAGTTATAGCTCCCTTTTTATACTCTTACATATTTACGCCGAGTTCGTATCGAACACACACGAACAAATGTAGTCACAGGCTTTCGTATAAGCAGACGAGGTAATTAGTTCAACTGGCTTCGGAGACAGAGAGCAAATAGCGTTCTCTGTGTGTATTCCAACGAGTCACAATTCTTTCCAACGTTGCGAGGTTGACAAGAACGTGCGGAGCCTTCGCAAAAACTCTCACAGAATCATTTCTTCTACGTACATTAGGAAAATTAGTCCAGACTTGGTACACCCTCTTTTTTCCTGTCAGTCTTCCTTTTCAAACGGGAAAACGACCCTGGCCACAGCAAGGAGCTGCAACTAATTTACGTAATGGAAGTTGAGGAGAGCGGATGATTGCTGCTTCTTGAAAAAAATAAAAAAACTTCCCCGTGAACCTCAAACTCAACATATTGTCTTAGCAGCCGTAAGTGTAAGAGTTAAGCGACGGAAATTGAAAATTGAATCATTGTTGTGAACAAAAGGAAGTAGTTTTTTTTTACTAATTTCGAAAATAATTTTGAAAGTTTGTGTACGTCATAGTGTTCCATGTTGTTGCGATATTTTTAACTCCAGAAAACTAATCGATAGATTCCGACCTCCCCGATGGGGTCTCGCACCTGAAAATCTGTTCCGAGTCGGCAAATTTTCTCGTTAATATCGTTATATCACTCGCCTGGTAAAAAGCTCAGCTAAGAGAGGAGAAAAAAGTTGAAATCCATTGGGCAAAGATACGAAGGTCGCCGAGGTTCAGCCCTTCGCGGTAATAACGAGAATTACCGCCCAAATTGATGTACGAGCTATGAGAGAAGGAAAAAGAGATTTCTCACGTAAGCAAAGATAGAAAGTCAGGGAAACGCTCGGACATTGACGATGCCCCCGGTTGTTTAATAGAACTTGTCCAACTTCATTATTTAATCCGGCGAGCTTGCGAGCTTAACGTCCATTCTCGACCCTTTCTCCCATAAGTTAGTCTATGTATATATTTAAGTATCGCGGAGTAAGTGAGCGATCTCTCGTCTGCAAGTTTTAAAAAACTACGACGTCCTGTGGCCCTAACTATCGCCCAGAAGCCATGCAAGCTCTCTCGAACATTGTGCCTCAGCAGCCGGAGCTATTTTACGAAAATTTCAAGATAAAAGTCGGCAATTAATTTTTGTTTCACGCTCGTAGGAATAACGCGACAGGAATGGATTAAAAATTCCTGATGGGCAGTACGAAGCGAAGGTAGAAAAAACGTCAATACGCGATATGGAAGGAAAATAAAATTCACTCTTACAGCATCGATTTTCTTAGCTCCCGAGAAAATCTTAATCGAAATATTGGAAATTACTCAAGAGCAATGAGAATGTGTAAAAAATAATCTTGCGATAATTTTTCGCAAAGCGATACATTATTTTTCCAATCAGCCTGGCAATTTGATGGTGAACTGCCCAACGTGAAATTGATAGTTTTTAGTCGTGCGCCATAAAAATCGTATACATAAAATCTATAACAGGGAATTATCCAAAGTAGGCTCATACGTTGAGTAAATATTTGCTGAAGCGAGCGCCAGAAAATCCGGCAGCGTTACAGCATGAAATTCAAGTTGGAAATTCGATAGCCATCAAAGACAACCGGAAAACTATAGAGGATCATGACGTACTTCATTTTTTTTTTAACAACTTCCCGGATCTATGGGGATCTATGGGATCTCAGTGTCTCGCGATCGTCGTCAATAATTTTCGGGGACGTTGAGAATATGTTTTTTTTTGTGCTGATCTTTCGAATGCCTTTGGTTGATCCTCATGATCTCTGACTACGCGAGCACTGTGTACACAGATGAAGTCGAGCGCGGACGTAATATTATACCGGAACACTTGGCGCTACGCTTCTGCTACCCTTATTTCGTGAACTCCCCTTTTTACTATCCCAGGCCACTCGAGGCGCGTGTGCATTGTTACATCATCTGCGTGGTCGTCGAGAGGTTTGGCTTTTAGCCTTTGAATAATATTTGAATTGCATAACGTTCGGGTAATGGCGTCATCGGGGCTCTTTCCTGCCAAAGAGCTCGGATTATCCTGTGTGTTCCTTGGATTCGACTTTCCCGCATGTTTCCGATGAGGCAACATCGAGCACGCTGCGTGTCACTCGGTAAGAGCAGCGAAACAGACCTTCGTCAATTTTCGGTTCTACATTCGCATTCTGCTGTTCGTCAGTCTGACTGCTGGACACATTTCGAAAATGATGCCCTTATTTGAGTTTTTGAAATTATTTGATGACTCGTGATGGATCACACCGAAAATATGTCCGAAAGGGTTTTGAACGAAAGGAATTTTGGGTTTTGCCGAGATATGTGAAGCTCGAGAAACCACGCCATTTTAGCGACACGATTAAATTTGGGTGTACGTTCGACGTGCATATGCAGACAGGGGAATCGTTTTTAGCTGAAAGTAAAGATCAAAAAATTTGATTGGTTTTCTGCCATCAGTCCCAATCGAGTTAAACCAGAGGGTCTCGGGTCAAGTAGAGGGAGAGAATTAAAATCAATATCAAGCTCAATATCTGGAACTTTTTGGTGCAGTACGTCAGATTTTTTGAAAATAACGAAGTTTTTAGTTCGAATTCAAAATTTGATTCAATTTTGACGAAAATTAACGTTTTGGATATTAAAATTTGCTCAAATTCCAAAATCATGACTCGATTATATTTTCTGACCGTAATCGTTCGATTATGAAATTCCCTGTTGAGAAAAATCGCGTCAAATGGCCAAAGCTGTTTCGACTCAGGGAATCGTGCAATAATGATACGTGACCAGAGTCTCCGAAACCCGGGAAATCCGCAACAACAATCGAAACACAGAAACATCATTCGATCTTGACAAATTGATGTAACGATCACGAGCTATAAATGATTGCAATGATCGAGGATACGGGAAGGCTAAACTTGGTCAGTAAAGGTGCGCAGAGCTGAACGGCTGGCATACCGAACGATGCATAGTGCATGAGACCATGCTTTACAGTATGCAGATAGAGCCCAGTGAAATAATAATATTAAGCCGGTAGCGAGAGCGACTGAGATTTTAATCGGACTCGTTTGAGCGACAGGCCCGAGAGAGTCGCGTTCGGCCACGCAGCATTGCGGAGCTACTTTTAACCCCACACACACACACACACACTCACAACAGCCAACGTTCATGCATTACTGATGTTCCGTTGTACACCATAATACACGGAACGATTTCCTATCAACGAAATTACACGCGCTGTTTTCATTTGCGATAATAAAATCTTCAGGGGCATTGTCATTTCGTGGACCCAGAAAATCGGCTGTTCGAACGCGTACGTAACGAAAAATGGAATCGATTCTTCGTTCGAAAAATCGATCTCGCTAAGAAAAATTTTTCTACCGAATTTCCGGCGATGAAAAAATTCCGACTGATTTTTATTCCTTTTTATTTCGGAAACGTTGAAATCGTTTTTACCGAAAAAGTCGTTGAAGATTTAAAAAAAATGAGCCTGAAAATTATAATTTAGAGATTTGACGAAAAACTCGAAAGTGACGATATGGTGCAGCTGATTTATACGAACGATTCAGAAACGAGAGCATATGTGCTTCATCCGATCGATCGTGAAAAAAAAAAATGAATCTGACGTGATGGGAATTATTTTTTAATCTATAATTTTAAAATGAAACGTTAGAAACAAAAATTGAGTTCCCCAGATTCCAAACTACGATATTGGCGTATCTCTAAATTAAAAGAAAAACTTTCAAGTCCGAAGAGTGTTATTGCAGGCTGGAAACTCTCGCTGGCCCATAAAGTCCGAGTCACGATTTTGTGCTGATACAGAGTAGGCGAGCAGTTGTGGTTGTGCCTGCGCTCGACTGTTGATGAAATGCGTGTTTCATTAGGCCAGTCGAGGTTTGAGAAGGAGCGAAAAGTACGCGAAAGCTTCAACATCGAGAATGCAAAGAGTTCTACTTATATCAACTGGGCTTTTTAATGATCCTCGTAAAATATTTTTATGTATATCTATATCGCTGCACAACGAGACTGCAGCGAGCAGCCCCCTTAAGTGTTTTCCAGGAGGCCCATAACGATTCTTTTATGATGCGAGAAACCGTATCAGGAAATTGGAGAATAAAAATAAAGATTTGAACAGAAATTGCAATAAAAAACGTAATCGAAACAAAATCGCATGAAAACTCTACAAAAAAAAAAAAAACATTTATTGTTTCGACGAAAAATCGATTCCAGAGAAAATGCATTGTTCCTGAATCATTTGTTATTCTTGCGAACCATGATATCGCGAGACCTTATCCACGCTCGATACTTTCGTCTTAATCTCCTCGTGCGACTCGGATTTTCGTATTATCGAAATATTTATCGTATGAATCGAGATTCACAAAGAGATCGAAAGTCGCGAGGAATTCCAGGCTTTATAGTTATTAATAAATCTCTCATTACGAACGTACCTGGCCAGGCCAATTGCTGTTTGTGCTCAAGTTCCGTGCATTTGTTAATTCCACCTCTCGGCCTGTTTTCTTATTGCAATAAAGCTGACGTTTTGTTACTCACGATGAGTCTATCACGCAGTGTCTAATTAATTACACATTTTTGATAAAATCAATTGAAACGCCGAGTTACCACAAATTTTCCCAGTAATTCGTTAATCAACCACACGAGATTCGTTTTCATTGCACACGATAAATATCCAGCGCAAAAAATCTTTCGAGACACTGTAGCGAGTTTCATTCTTTTGATATCGAAAAAATGCCGGAGAATTGATCCCGCAATATTTTTATCCTCGAAATTACAGCGCAAACTATAAATATATATTGTACACAAATATGTGTGTATAGAAAAATGTTAGCATGTATATAACGGTGTGGTTGTGGAGTACTCCATTGGGGATAGGTTAGGTGGCAGGTTGCTTGAGTTTGTGTACTATGGCTTTAGAAACGGCGGGTGGCGGAGGGCGCGAAACACGCCAACGATCCTCTGATCCCCTCGTGAGATATCGGACGCTCACTCACGCGTCGTAGAGGCCAACGCGTGAGCTACCTAAACCCTCTCGTGTGTCCCTAACCCACCCTCTGCCCCTTGTCTATGGTAACTCGGAACTCCCAACTCGAGCGAGTCACCCTTACGCTTTTTACACATATGTACAGGGTGGCTCAGCTCTAAGGACGAGAGTTTTCAGACAATAGCTATGAAAGATAAGTGCTAGAAAAATTGAAAATTTTCAGTCTTCTCGTACATGCCCTTGGGGTCATTTTGACCCTCTTCTAAAATTTTCAGACATTTTTAGAGTGTTTCTGATTTTTTTTCAATCAAAACCAAAGAAGATTAAGTACCTGAGGGTCAAATTGACCCAGTGCGTCCGCATGCAGTGATNAACGATCCTCTGATCCCCTCGTGAGATATCGGACGCTCACTCACGCGTCGTAGAGGCCAACGCGTGAGCTACCTAAACCCTCTCGTGTGTCCCTAACCCACCCTCTGCCCCTTGTCTATGGTAACTCGGAACTCCCAACTCGAGCGAGTCACCCTTACGCTTTTTACACATATGTACAGGGTGGCTCAGCTCTAAGGACGAGAGTTTTCAGACAATAGCTATGAAAGATAAGTGCTAGAAAAATTGAAAATTTTCAGTCTTCTCGTACATGCCCTTGGGGTCATTTTGACCCTCTTCTAAAATTTTCAGACATTTTTAGAGTGTTTCTGATTTTTTTTCAATCAAAACCAAAGAAGATTAAGTACCTGAGGGTCAAATTGACCCAGTGCGTCCGCATCCAGTGATAAAATTGAAGCGTCTCAACGAACGTTCAATTCAAATAAATCGCGAGTTGATTTATCGAGCTTATCGAACGCAAACCGATTTTCATTAATTTAGGAATTTTTTTTTTTGGGAATAGAATTTCTCCAGGATGTTCAGAAACGTTCGAGAATCATTTGTGGAATTAATACACTCCTTTCTGACAGATATTATGATTCCACCGTCAAAGTCGTTGCTTTGTTGACACCTTGTATATACTTTGTGCAAATATATATGTACATCGTGTCGGCAGAGCTTGACCACATTGAGGAGAATACTCGACTCTTGAACGAGACAAAACCGTGCTGCTCGCACTGTCGATTATTACCGCGCTTGACTAAGTTTTTCGCAGCTCCTGTTTGCCCCGAAAAAACATGAACATCGACACTTTCTTATTTGTTGTTGTTTCTTCTCGTAATGAAAGTTTGGATTCATGACAAAAGACGTGATGGAAAAAATGTTGAGTAATTATGTGTTGAGCCGATCGTAGGCATTACACGTAGACACGATTTCCCATCCGATACCATGAAACAAACAGTGAAGAAAAATCCTATGGGAGCTCGAGATTAGTGGGTTCGTGTGTATGTGTAGCGAAGCAGGCGGGTGCAATATTTGTCTAGGATCCCAAGAACAATCGTCAATTTTTCTTATCATTTCGCATCGACACGACTAGGCCACGTGTTTTCGAAAAGACGACGTCAGAACTTTCGGGTTAATTTTTTATCAACGTAAAGTTTAATTCTGTCTAGAAAAATGATCCGGGAATTCCTAAAACCTGCGGAAGTCTCAGTCAGAATGTAATTTTTAGTGTCCCACTTGGTAGCTCTTTAAAGAGCGAAACCTTTTTCAAATGGAACGAAGAAAAATTAGTTTAGGGCACGTCGAATCTAGGTTACGATGAGGTCTGGAGGTTTTCGAAGAGCGAGATTGAATAGGTCGTTAAAAATGCGCTGAAATGGTATACCACGGCGTATCGTATTTAGGAAAGAAAAGAACCAATAACCGCGAGCGTAAATAAGCCGCACAATGAGCTCGTAAACTAACGGCGAACGTTGATAACCGGACGACGGTGGAGGAGACATTAAAGTTGGCTACTTAGCATACGCCGTTGGGTTTTCATAGCTCTGCTTATAAATCCATGCAATCAGGGTCCTTTTTGCACAATCTTGTAAAAGGAAAAAAAAAACAAAGATTCCTGATGCAACAAAAAAATAAAAAGTGTGTGCGTGAAAATGAGATACGCGATCGATCATGGCGGAATATATTCATTGGAAGCGATTACGTAGGAAATTCCACAAGCAGCCCGTGTACGTATATAGACGACGACGAAAAAGACGTGCTTTGTGCGAGTAATATGGCGGACATGTGGTATCGCAGAATTTCATATGAAAAAGAATTCGATCTGTCTCGAACCCAAAAATAAGGCACGGCGTTCGGAAAAAATGTATAGGGAGGGTTGGAGGAAAGCATATCGCCAATCTTGCCCCGGAGGATCATTGGAAAAGAGAGTAGAAAAGAAAAAAAGGTCATTGTAGTGGGCGGAGAGAAAAAATAGGGAAGAGAGAGCGAGAGAGAGAGAGAAAAGGGAAAATCGAGTTTTGTTAGTGTGGGTATGATAGATCGGGGTCGAGGGAGTTGACAGGGTTGTCGCGGGCTTTTCGCAGCTTTACTATATCCGTAGCAAAATGTTATAACGTATATACTCGTGTTGATGTGGGCACGAAGGCACTCGTGCTATGCCAAAACGTGGGTTAGCTCACAGCTCTTCCTTCTCTCATTTTCTTGCAAGTTTTAGGAGTCTGTGTGCTTCCCTACAATTCGACACTTTTCCCATACCCTCGAGGAATTAATACGTGGATTTCAAAGAAGTTTTTTTTCCATGCGGAATATTTACGAGAGAGATAAGCGAGAGGAGTCGATGAAAATGAGCAAATAACGGGGAAGCTGAGAAGAGAAAAAGAACGAAAACGATGGATGAATGGAAGGTACGAAGGAAGGTGTGGAATAGTAGGAAGAACTCAATGCGTCGTATCACAAGAGTCCAAACTATCGCAGAAGAATCCTCGAGGGTACAGAAGCAAAATACATCTCCCCTGTTTTGGGTCCAGTCACGAGTGCGTAGAATTTATGAACGAAGGGCAAATCATCGGAATAGTCGGTCCGGGCAGCCAAGAGACGAGAAAACTAAGCTTTTGTTCGACGTTACTGAAAGAGCAACGCCTGCTATCCAACCATGGTCCATTCTGTACAAATCTCGCTCCACCCTGCTCCTCTCTCCTGGCTCTTTTATAACCCCTAACGTCCCGCCCATTCCGAATACTTGCCCCGACTGCGGCAGCCACTAAAATTCTTCGGACTAGGACCGACGCATTTCCAGTAATTACTTCCAATCAACAATTTTCCTTCACGAATTCAAAAGAATATTCGAAAAAAATAGAATTCCACCAAATCGAGCAAACAAGATTTTTTTAAAAATAAAATAGAAAAATAGAATTTCAATTATGGTCCAGAATAATTTTCCAAAAATAAACATTAAAGAAAAATCTTTGTATTAATCGTAAAAAGAAAACGAACAATGCAAAGAGTTCATGGATTTTCCTTGTGCAGTTGGGAACAATTGCATATTGTAATTGCAATAGAAAACGTGTGTAGCACGTTTGAGCTGCACCTATAAATTATAGTGAAGTTTGCATCATTGGAATAAAACGAAAAATATATTTTTAATTAATTATTTCGATAATTAATGCACTTGTTCCAATTTTTGTAATCAGTTCAGTTTTCGAATGGCAAAGAAGACTGTCTTATAATCATTGACAAATACTGTATGAAAATTTCGCTCGTTGCAATAAAAAATAGTCAGTTTTCGTTGCATTGTAACGATGCAAACATCAAAATCGTTACCGATGACGAATGGAGCGTATGCAGATGTCAAGGCTGATAAAAATAAAATAAAAAGTCCAATACTTTTGGTCATTTCGGAGAGAACAAAGAAATCAAGTTTATGAAAATCTTATACAAAAACAAATCAAATAAAAACGCAAAAAATCTGTGTGATAAAAATTACTTTTTTTTTATCGTTCCGTAAGGATGAACGAATCTTGTTGTTCTATCGGGCGTAACATCTAATTGTATAGTAGGTAGATAGAGCTAAGAAAATATTGATCATCGAACGCGACAAGGTATCGAAAATCCGTCGAAAGGTATACACGGAAATTGATAAGAGGGTCTCGCGTTGAGCCTTTTTCCGTGTGAGAGTGTTCTATCTTTGTCGGTGACAAAAATGATAAGGGACATGAACGGTAGATCGCTCTCGTGATCTGACAGAGCGGAGCCGAATCGAGGAAAGATGTAACAGTTGGTTAATTAATAACTTTCGTAAAGCCCACGATGGACCTTCGGGTGGAGCGCTAGCAAAGTCAGAATGAAAACATAGCGTTGAATGAACGAAATACTGGAGCGTGGTTGGTCCAAGTTCGCCACAGTTATGACCTTCGGTCGCTTCAGTCCCGATCAGGGAAGCTGTGGGGTCATGTCTTTCGTTACAATCGTTAGGGACAGTAACGACAATCACAGCTGCAAATAATCGGACTAGTGACCAAGCTGCAGCTTGTGGTCGCGATTAGTATAGAAAAAAACGCCTTTAGCGATGGAGAGTACGAAGGAGTATCGCGTTTGCACGCGGTGGCGTCCCATCTGAGAAGATTGTAAAGTTTGCCGAGATAGAGACCTGGTCCGAGAGATCCGAGCGGCGGCATAGTAATTGATTTATAGCTGTTCACGAGAAATCGGCTTGAGCGTAAACGCGGCGAGCTCACCACCCGCGCTATCTATGGCAAAAGAGAGGGCTGTCTCTCTTTTCCGTGCTGTCTGCTCGAGGCTGCGGCGAGAGTCGGCCAACTTTATCTGTCGGGCTCGATCGAGGCTAGCATGGCCAGCTAAGCTGTCCGCAAACGAACGAGTCGAGCTAAAGCTCTTTCTCCGTCTTTCTTGGGCCTTTCTTTCCTACTTGTACCCTCGACCGCCGGCGACAGCACACGTTTACGTCACGCAACCGCGCACGAACATCGCCCACAGTATTATGTTTAATCATGTTCTACACTGAGAATTTCAGTGTGCCCAGATTCCCCCATTGTGAAATGGAAAGATCATCAGAGTCGAAAACTCGATCGGTATTACGAGGGCGTTGAATATTTAACGCTGGGTCATCGAATGGCTAGACGTGGCATGACTGAGAATCCGTATTATCGCGTGATACCAGTTGAAAGGGGAGCTGAATGAATATCCGTGTTAAATTTACCCTACCTACTGGTTTTGGAACATTCCTCTTGACCTGCATCCACTTATATGTTGGCACTTGGGCCTGAGCTTGTTGATGTTGTTGTGCTTGTTGTTGTTGTTGTTGTTGCTGTTGTTGCTGTTGATGTGGATGATGATGATGTCCGGGTTGGTGCTGCGGTGTGCCCAGAATGGTGGCAGACACAGAAATGCCATGCTGTTGCTGTTGCGTTTGGAGTAGATGATGCGGATGGAGGGAAATGCCATGTTGAGTGGAATGGATACGTTGTGTGTGAAGAGAATGGGTGGGAGTCTGTTGAAGTGCATGGTAAGCAGCTGTTTCGTGATCCTTGTAGTCAGCCGTCGGATGTCGGTAGCCACTTTGCAATCTCAAAGGCGTACCAGCCGCGTAATGCATTGCATCTTCCGTGGTTGGTCCAGGGACCGATGCCAAGTGATGCTGAGGAAGGTAACTGGTGGAACCGGAAGAAAGGAGACTAGTTGAGTTTTGATATTCCGGAGGGTCGCGATTCTGTTGATGTTGATGATGACTGTGGGCATGGGAGAGATGCTGATGATGCTGGGTTTGACTAGATTGCTGGTGATTGTGAAGACGTTCGTGATCCTGGGCTATTGCGAGAGCAGAGGCTTGTTGAGGGGCTTGACCGAGCTGCTGGTGTTGGCTGGAATGTATCGTTGTGCCAGAGGATATCGGTAGAGGAAGTGGGGGACCCGGGGAGTGAAGAGTATCGTCTCGGCTACAGTAAGTTGCGTTGCTGGGAGGCCCTGCATGTTGGATGTGGTGGTAGCCCATAGCTGACCCATGGGGCATATTGGCATGTTGATGATGATGCACATGATGATGTTGATGCGAATGGTGCAGGTTAGTCTGTTGGACAACCGAAATTCCTGGCACGTAACTCGGTGGAGAATTGGCGTAATCGAGGTTGGTATAGCTCAGACCATTCTCCGAGGAGATAATTGGTGGTGTATCCTCGTGAAGGAGCGCCCCCGAGGGCGAGTAAAAAGCTTGAAGCGCCGGAGGTGGCGTGGCTGAGCTATCAACGGCATTCGATTCCGTGCCGGAACTCTGCTGCTGTTGATGTTGCAGATAAACGACGTCAGCGGTTGAGGAGGAGGACGTGCTCGTCGTTGAGTACGGAGCTGCAGCACTATGAGGATAATAATGGGATCCACTGTTACCGGGCACAAGACCCAATTCAGGCGAGCTCGAGCCTTGCTCGATTACTCCGTGACTCAAACTCAATCCCACACCCGTACTATGTGACGACAAATTATAATTAGCATGATAAGTGTCCTGCTTGGCGTAGGTCCCGTACATGCCCATGTCCATCATCATCATCCTCATCGAGGAGATACATGAACCTTTTGGCTATCCCGATTACGAGACTACACTCGCGCACTTTCTCTTACGTTCACGTCCACACGAGCTATTCGTAGCAGATAACGATATTACGGCGATTGAGCAATATCTTCGATAAATATCACATTCTCTGACCAAAATTCCGCAACGAAATCACCAAAACAATTTACAGATGTTCTGTCAGAGCACGATAACGTACACGAGTTTTCCACGCACCTATTTTTCCCATTTGTCATCATGATGCAAATGTCATGGTTGTACGCACTTCAGTAACATATCCGATCTTATCCTTTACGGCGAAACATCACGAATCACTGCATTCGGTACTTCAATGATAATTTCCACTTTCAAACACACACTTACCGTTCACGATAGCTCTATTTAAGAGCGATAACACACAACTCGAACAGCCAGCAAGTAAAGGGTAAACACGATGAAGAAAGAGGAAGGGGACCGTGTGGGGGGTATGTCAACTGTAGTAATTAAGTACGGTTGAAAAATGAACGTGCTCCTCGAATGACGGGTGATCGCATACTCAATCGTGCTCGGGAGAACCGCCGAGTACCTGTGTGAGGTGTCTGCTCGGCTCGCGAGCTATACTGGCGGAAGAGGGGGACTGTTGGTGCGGGTTTCGGGGGCACTTGGTGTGCAGCAGGCCGGGGAGGGGTTTACGAGCCAGCGGGCAACGGGCTAGAGAAGCATCGGGGATTGACGTACGCGCGCGCGCGCGCACGCCACTAGGATCTCTCCCTCTTTCTCGTCTCTGCGGGAAAACGCAAGCCACGTTCGTTTCATACGTACCTCGGAGGTTCCCGATGCCACGCAAACGGGCGTGTCACAGTTAGTCTCACGTGATCACTAGGGGGCGTATACCGGCCAATAGCCCGAGTCTACCCGCAGCCGCGTTTTCACCGTTCACGTGATGGATCGTTTCATGATTTTATTTTCATTCCTTTTATCTGCCGCGCTGCAGTTGACACTTATCGCCATGTGCACGTTATATCATCCGCTACATATAACTCCTCATCCTCCTCCTGCCGTTTCTACCTTCATCCGGTCGCTCCTTCTTGAACCTACTCTCCAAGCCAAGCTCCATTTTTATAAAGGTACTCGGTACATTTTCACACAAGAATATACACATACCTACAACGCAGCATACCCCTTTTGATCCCCTGCCTTTCGCTTCGCAATTGCCTTCTCCAAAGAACGTTATCTCGTTAATACCTATGAGACTATGGCGTGTCTTCTCCACCTGCTCCCGTCGACATTCTTTTTCTCGCGCTAGCAATCAACGAGAGTCTCTGTAACGTCTTTTTCTTCCAACACGTCTTATTTTCCTTCGGTATCACTTCACGATTATTTCTAATCACGAACATGTGTGCAACTTCAAAGTCCGTTTCTAGGCTACGTCCCTAACACCGAACAGTAATGTTCGGTACCCTTTTGGAACGATGTTTATATTATGTGCACCAGCAAAAAGAGATCGTTATCTTTGGATTCTGTAAATTTGATCGTTCCGATTTGTGATCGTTTTCGTTCATAGACAGAGTGTTGCGAGGTGTGATCCAACGATCCATCTTCTTGGGGGTATCATGGACAGTTCAGTGAAGAGTTCCAAACGATTTATCTATGCGACTATTGTCTATCAAGAACCTCAATTCCTCTTTGCAAATAACCTCAAGTTGATACAGTTCTCGGCTACTGATTCGTTGTTATTTCATTGAGAGTGACGAACATTGCAATTCGTGGCTGGACGTGGCTGAAGGAGTGACGCAAACAATCCAGCCAGATCTTTTTTTTCGCTCGATCCCAAGGAGCCCGCTCCCACGGTGCAAGAATCCGTCGTCCTGTCAGTGGTCAAGTCATGGATGCTCCCAAGAGAAGGGGTCCCCGGCGTCATTTATCCTCCACGGCCTGTCCAAGCCGATCGCACCTCAGACAAAAATGTAGATGGGTCCATTCTCGATAGGGACATCTAGCTAATGTCTTGTGGATATTTAATATTTGTGTGGCTTTGCATGTGTGGGAGTCTGGCGATGACAGAAACTAGAAATGCTCACTGGACCGACCAATAAATCACCAGCAATAATTGAAGGAGTGCGAAAGGATGAGCGCAGTAAAAAAAGGAATAAGTCATGCACTGCAAATAAGGCCCTGGGCTGTGATGATTCTCAAATTAAGTTGAGAAGGGCTATTTATGCGGTTTAGTGTTGATCCGGTTAAACAGTGATTCACAGAGATTTAACGCTATTTTAATATGGTCCAGTTGACTCGCTGTTGGTGGCAGTGGCTTTGCTTCATAACCGTGTAAATGCCATTGATTCTTGCTGGTCCTGCTTACTCCTCTTTCCGCTTCTGCCGTTTTGTTGTCCGTTTGAGAATAATGCCGAGAGATCAGCAGTCAAACGGACAAGTGGCCTTAAGGTGCTTTCTGACCATCTCTTTACCTCCGTCTCTCTCTTTCCTTCGTGGCTTTCAGACCCATCGGTCGTGGTCACTTGAGGATCGCGAGACAGCAAAGACGAGGAGAGCGATGTTTCAGAGATATTCGGAGGCGACCGCCCGGCGCCACGCTGAGTTTTGACGTGGGACGAGTCACCTGCATTGTCATGCTCTGAGCCTGTAGCAACCTCCAGTTATTTACTCCTTGCTACCTATATTATACCTACCGTTATATTGCACTCTGGCTTCCGGCACAAAGATTTGTCACGTTTTTCGGGCTGGACCAACATTACACGCCCTTGTAGTTACAAACCACAATTAATCATATTTCCAAATTCTCGATCGTTTATCTTTTCCCTACAAATTTCGTTCCGATCCATCCCGCTCGTATGAGGACAGCCAATTACGTCATCACAGTCGGAATACGTCCGGTTCTAAATCGCATCGTTTAATTGGCCAGTTTTGACGGATCAGCTGCTCGCACTAGTTTTTCTAGTGTGTCCCAACACTATGAACTCCGGTAATCTCAAAAACGTGTGAACAAAAAATTGTTTAAAAAAAACAAACTAAAAACTTTCGACTGTGAAATTTCCATAAAAGAAAAATAAATAAAAAATGGGTATCAAAAATATGAAAAAACCGGATGAAGACAAAAAAAGACAAATGATTTTTATTGAAACCCTCAGAGGGAGTTGTTTTAATACAAATTAAATAAATAAAAAATATTTCGATTAAAAAAAACTCCCTCTGATGGTTTTAATAAAAATTATTTTACTTTCTTTTTTTTTTTCATTTATGCTATTTCACAGGCGGGAGTTTTTAGTTTGTTTTTTTATAACAATTTTCGTCATGTGATTTTTGCGCTCGGAGAAACTGTATTGATTTTTTATGAATCTTCCCAATATCTGGAGATCGTGCAAATTTATTGATGCTGAATGACATCCGAGAGGCTGTCTGCTTCCATAAACATGTGGCGCAGTTTTTTGGGGAGAGATCGAAATTCGAATTATTGAATAATATTGCAAGCTACAGTGGTCGAGAAATTTGGATCACACGCTCGGAATATTGCGTTGCTGAAAGAGAAGGGTGCATGGGAAACAACGTATCTAATTGGCGCGATCTGCTGCTGAGCCTCCATGCAAAAGATGGTCTCCAATGCTTATAGGATTACAGGGATTATAATAACAGAGTATTTAATATAAGAATTCGTGTCTTGTGGGGGATTATAGCTCGCGGTCACTCGGTCCGAGGGATGTCACAGAAGTCAAAAGTCTAAAATTGATTGACGCGTCAAAACACGACGGCGGGTGGTCCGTACGAATTGTCCTCTGGCGATTTTACTACCCTGTGGATCTTCGCTGTTTGTTCAACGAACGCTTCTCGTGAAAAGGAACTTTTCGTGGCGACGTTTACGTGCTACATTTATGTGAAGGAAACAAGTCTAAAACGAATGAACAAAAGTGAAAGCAAAGTTAGCGACGAAGAATAAGCTGCGGGAAAGACAAGAAAAAGAGGAGAACGACCCTAAAGATATTTCTATTCTTTTTTTTTCAACTATTCAAGAGTTTTCCCCACCATATTGGCATTCTTACTAACGCGTCAGTCCTTTTTTTCCACACCATCGAAATATTCATATTCGCGATAACAATACGAAACTTTTGGGGGGCTTACGCCTCCGAGTCCCAGGAAAACGATGATGCCACGACAATCTTTATGAATCGTGAATGTTTCGTGACTCCTGGTCGTTCTCCTGGGCGGAATATTCGCGAGTTGTGAGAAGGCAAACGTTCCTGGATGAAAAGATGCGCGGGACGTGAGTTTTCGTTCGTAGGAGGAGAACTCTGTTGCCCTCGTACTTTTCGAGAGCCGCACATTCACTTCCCCAGGGGAATCCCTGGAAAACCCGGCCGCATGAAATTCTCGTGGCATCGCGTTCTCCACTTGTTCGAACCGCGACTCATTTCACCGCGAAATTTTTCCTCATCGGTGCGTTACGAATGATTTTTTCTGTCGCGCGAAAAACGCGACGGCGACGAGGATCCGCCGTCGCGTGACGATCGAAGTGCGCCAACAAATATGGACGTCGAGGTTCCACTTCAACCAACTTCTAATTCCCAAGTCGCCCTTTTTCGCGGCACAGCCATTGAGCTGCGTCCAAATTTTTTCGGTGTTCCAAAGATTCATCATTTATCCTCACATCTTCAAAAAATCACGACGAAATGAGGAGAGCGTCACGACGAAATGAGGAGAGCGTCACGACAAAACGATTTCAACGCGAAAAACTTGGCATTCCAATCTTGCTTGAAAGAAACTTGATTGAACTGTGAATAATCATGACAAAGGCTGTCACAAAAACACCACAAAAATCAAGTACTCTGGCAGGGAACGTGAAAGGTGATTTCGAGAGTTGTCTCACGCTCGAGCATCGATCGATCTTCGGGAGCAAAAACGCCAACAGGCGGAGCAATGGGATTTTCGATGCATGCCTTTGATCATTTTCCAGGATTCCGTGGATTTTTAAGAGAATCCTGACGCTCGCGAGTGTGAAAAGCAAAAAAGCGGGCGAAGGGCAGACATTTTGTATTTCAAGATGCCGCGTGCAGCACGCGTTCTTCTCACTCTGTATGGCTTCATTTCGAGCTACCATAACGATGTTTTTTAAGCTTGTATTCAACTATACTGGTAGCAGCGTACATGGGTACGTTTGGGTTACTGAACAAGAGTGGAGTGGAGCTGTCGGTACTCGGCGGGGTTACGTAGGAAAAAGCCTCGCTTCTGGCACAATGGAGTCATCAATCATATCGCGCAAAACACAAACACACTCTCACACACGGGCGCGCACATACACACAGACATACATGAGCAAATCAATTTCAAAAAATATTTTCAAAAATAATATTTGCGTTTATTCGTTAATTTGCGACATTATTTTAAACAAATAATAAAAAAAAATCTGTAAAAAAGAAAAATTATGAATAAAGTTTACTCTCTGGGAATTTTTTTTTCGATTTTCGAACGGAAACTCGTCTTTGGAGAAAAATTTCACATTTTGTTTTCATTTTCGTGCTTTTGTTTTGTTTTAATTGAAATTATTCGTTTTGTTTTTATATTTTTTATTTTGTTTTCATGACCCGAAATAAAAAGTAGGAATTTACAGGCAGGGTCAGTATGACGTAGGATCGGGGTAATAAAGTTTGCGCGTTAATTATGACAGGCTCGTTACCAGCCACGTCGCTCGGGATATGAAGTGTTAATGAATGGAGTCGAGGCAAGGGTTGAGTCAGAACTGGGGGCGCAGACTGGTACCATATCCTCTACTGCATCCCTCCATGTATACGAGAGCTCGTTTAATTCGTCGACAGGAGCACCACACCAATTTATCGCTCATAGGATTATGTTATTAGACACAGACACCCCCTTAATTCTCTAATATCACACGAGGGTTCAACTCACTCTGATCATATTTCCATGATATTTCCATCACTGCCATTTCCTGTGCTTTAACAACTTATCAAGGAATCACTGCACACTTGGAATCGCTGCTCCAAGTTTCTTAAATATTCATTTTTTCAATAAATATCTTTGGAGTCATAAAATTAATCGTGGAATTTTTGAGAAACAAATAAATATGCAAACTTTGTGCATTGATTTCAGGCTAAACGATCGCAAAATCATCGAACCGACAAAAAAACGACCTGATTTTTTTTCGTCGGCTTGAAAAATGTTGCACTTGATCCTTTTCAATCCACGCACGATAAGAGTACGAGCTTCGCGACGGGAAGATTACTAAAGATACGAGAAATATTACAAACGAGGGAGAACGCTCACAAATGTACTCGAAGTATTGTTTATCAGCTGGAAAGATTTATTACTCTTTACACGTTTATTGTGGATGCTTTTTTATCGACGATTCTTGTGAGACGTACAATCCGTGAATGAAAATTTAGAACCTGGTCGAAAGAATTTTTCTTCAACGAGTCTTCATTGAGACTTTTTTTCCGTTGATCGAAAGCGATGCTTTTATTTTTCACGAAATTTCGCTCGAGTCTCGATTTTTCTGGAGGGCCCGTATTTTTTTCTTTTAACGCGTGCTCTGGACGATTATCGTTGGGTACAAAAGTCGCGATCGATTGCGTGCGATTACGATATCAACGTCAGCGATTTTTGTAATCAGAATTTCTAGGAGTTGAGATTTTTGTTTGGAGTGCATTTCCTATATCGAAATGACGGTCCAACGATCGAAATTCGTGGATTTCGCTTTCGAGAAAGATAAAACCGGAAAAAAGTGTTTTTGGCGTGGAGACGAAGACAAAAAAAGAAAAAAAACGGCCAGACGGGCATCTCCGGTCAGATTTCCGCATCATTACGCGCCCGTTGCGTCCTCTCTCGAGTTAATTGAATGCAACGTGTGTTGACAGGTAGGAGTTTTGGCAGAGGGACAAGGACGCGAGAGAAAAAAGAGAAAGATACACGGAGAATAGGAAGAGAAAAAGAAAAGAGGAAAAGAGCGAGATGGTGAGCTGAGTAGCTGGCTGACTGCAACGAAAAGTTCGAGGGCGTCTCGTCGTCCGAGTTGGCGCTGCTCGTGTCAGATCGCCTACCGATACGCATTTATCCCTGGATCGTTTCGAACATCGCTTCTCCTTGGGATATAATATACGCGCTAGAGACACACGAGAATCGAAGAATCGAGACCGTGTATCTGTCATCTTCGTCAGTGAGTGTGTCATCCGGCCAAGCCTTCTCCCGGACCCGGAGTCTGCGTATATAATAATAATTGTCCCCCAATTTCCTCAAAACCCTAAAAAAAGAAAAAAAAATACTTTGGCAAAATACTTTTCTGACTGTCAAAACAAAAGTACCATCCTCATCCTCATTTTTTTCCATCAAATATCTTCTTTTTTACGTTTGGCAAGCGCAGTCTTGCAATTCCATTAAAACATTTTTTAAACGTCAATTCTTTCGTCGATTATATTCGATTAAATTTCACTCGCTAATAAATTTTTAATTGACCAGTTCCCAGTGCTTGTTGTATCTCGATAAAAAAACGTCAAACTTTCGTAGCATCGCCACCTACGTGTGCATAAAATTCTTTCGGATGATGTATGTCTATGGAGAAACCGGAATTCTGCTGCTCTCCGTTCGCCATTTGAATAATAATCTACAAGATGTTGATTTATTCTTGATCGACGGCGCCGGGCTCGCGTCTCGTCATCGGCATATATGTATATATTTCTCCGCACTCAGTCTCCATAGAGAGAGAAATCGCGGATAAGCCTGAATCGGCGGAATTTAACAAAGACGTAAGTTCATAAAAACGTCTGAGCGTGTAATTTTTTATAATTCTCAAAAAATTCGATAATTAACACGAGCCATTTTAAAATTGACCAAATCGCAATTTTTTTTTCCTCGAAACAAAAACTAGACGAAAAATCTATTTTTTTATTCAAGAACTTGGGAATAAAATCGTTTCTGAGCGTCCGGATGAAAAATTGAATAATTTCCTCGATACGTCGTCGAGGATTTCGACTTTCGAATTTTCTTCGTGTCTAAGATCTGCTGTGGATTGATAACGTCAACGAGGTTTAATGGAATGTTGGTTCACGTCGATCTCAGGACCAATTTCACTCTCGGGGAGCACGTTCGAGACTGCTGCTCGGTATATATACACAATATCTTTTGGTTTGCGCCCGTATGACATTTTATACGGAATCTAGTCTCTTATTTGAACGTGCGAGAGTCCGCGTTTCCTCGATGTTTTATTTTTTTTATTTTTTATTTTTTTTTTCACGAGGGAACAGCAGATGAGGAGTGTCTGCTGTGGCGCGCGAGCTCGCGCATCAGCAGGTAGGTAAAAACGGACACGAGTGAGACGAGCTTGACGAGACATCCCTGGGGACGTTCCTCATCCTACTCTTTCAATGTCCCCCGAGCCTTACACGGTACATGCCACGAAAACTTGCCTCCACTGGCCTCTTCCACACGAATACACGATCCTACACTTTGTCAGAAAATTTTTTCTCTCCCTCTCATTTTTCAGTTCCCACAGGCTTTCTTATCCCAGCCACACGTTTGATCTAACGACATTTTTCCATTCCCTAGGGTTAACATCTCTTAGACGATATTAAGGTAGTCATGCCCTCGAAGTCAAACGCATCGCCAGGGACGAATGCACCAGGTCGAAAAATGCAGTAAATAAATTCTGTGGAATGCATTTTTGTGATAATCTACAGAATATTATTTCCTAGATAATCGTAACGATAAAAACTGAGCGCGATCAATTATTTTGTAACTAAAAACTTTTGTTTTTATTATTTTCATCGTCACAGCTCGTTTCGTTGGCATTTCTGTGTTGCCTGCTGCCCAATACGCTCGGAAAATAAAGTCTCGTTATTCTTGCATCACGTGGAATAGACGAAAGGTTGAACAGTTTTTGCTGCGATAGATATTTGTGATATGAGCCAAAGAGGAAGTGTAAATAATGCGGGAAATTTTCGTGCCTTCTTTTTTGTTTCCTAAGGGACAGATACGTCAATGAGGACAGGAGAACGACGAGCAGATAGACGGAAAACTAACGGGAATGTCCGTCTTTTTCCACGCAGAAAATACGACCCTCATCAGTATATTTACACGTAATTTATTCCTTTTTTCCGTCACTCATCCATCCTCCAATTTACATTGAATTACGAAAAGTTACGCAGCGATGTCAAAGTGGATTTTTGCTCAACCGAAAAATGTTGAAATTCGCTGAATGGGTCTAAAAGATTATTAAAAAATTTTTATTCAATTTTTTCAATTTTTTAGCAAATTTTTTATTTTTTTTCCTTATTCGTAAAAAAATCGTTTTGGTAACGCAAAAGTTAGGATCGCACGCTTCACACGTATTACTGTCTCAAAACGCCTCTATTTAGAGTTCTTTCGAAATTTTGTATAAATCTTTTTGGCACCGAAATTAACAGTTTTTTGCTTCGAAGAAAAATTCTCTGACGTTTAGAATTTGAGACATTTAGTTTTCAATTTTTTATTTTTCCCGTCCCAACGCGTGTGGATTGAAGTCACGTTTTTTTTTGCTGCAACTTCTTGACGAAACGTGATTTCAATTTACAGGCGTTTAGATGGAAAAAATAATAAATTGGAAATGAAATATTTCAAATTCTAAACGTCAGAAAATTTTTCTTCATAGGAGAAAACTGTTAGTCTTGGTGGCTTGAACGTTTGTACGAAATTTTGGGAGAACACTAAATGAAGTCGTTTCGTGATTGTAATACGCGTTCAGGAAAATTCTTTCGTGTGCTCGAAATTGTCAATGGCGTAGTTTTTTTCTGGATCGCCTCCATTACGAAATGAAGAAAGTCGAAAAATGGCTCAGAGCTCCCATAGAATTTGGGAAACGCAGATGGCGTGTGCGCGTGTGCGTTTTACGAAGTAGCAGAAAATACGACGAATGGGATTGTAGTTGCTACACCCGATCCATCAAAACTCGGTGTCAGTAGCCATTAGCACGGTCTCGATCCGCCAGCCGGACCGCGAGATGCTGCGGCTGCAACATCCTCTCTCCCATTTCCCTTCCCAATTTCTCGATTATATCAAACACACACCAATACATTCGCGAGCTTTTCGTCCAATTTCTTTTCATAGAAAAAATATCGTAATCCGCATTTTGACATGAAAATCTCTTCTTATTTTTCGTCGTAATTCGGACGTTTTTCTACGAGCGTAAAGCGTTTCCAAATAATCTTGGAACCGGTACTTCGAGTTTCCCATTCCTTTGCATTTTTTATTTCCCATTATTTTCGTCGAAATTCCGCGAAAAATAATGCATCGGATCCAGAGATTATTCGCAAATTCTCTTGAATTTTTTTTACATTTTTCCGTGCAAATTAAACGAGATGATGATGGAAAAGAAAAAACGAAATAAAACTCTCAAATTTTTTCAATTTTTTCCACGAACTTGACGAATTTTAGTATCGATTGGTGGGGGAAACGTGAGAGATCTCAATTCTCACTGACGAGATGAGATACGAGGCATGTGCCACTGCAGAAGTCGCCAAAGAGCGAGAGAGACCTTCACCAAGTGGGAAAATTACATATATACATGAAAGATATACATATATGTATGAATTCACCCTGGATAGAGCAAAGAACGACCGACGGGCGGTAACGATCCATCACAGAGGTGTCAGTCTTTCGTCTTTCCCCTCTCTTTGCAAGAAAACAACTAGCTATGACATTCTGTCTCGCTCGCTCCCTCCGAAACTCCAAAAAATGCGTTACGTTCCTATTTCGTACAGCGAACGAGCGTTTACGCGAACACAGACATGCAAAACTGCACCGACAGCGAGCTGATAGTTTGTAAACGTTGATTCTGACTCCATTGGCTTAGTTGACAATCGTAGGATTGTGCAAAAGAAAAAACAATCGCAAAATACTTGTTCTACCGAAAGTTATGAGCCCGCAAAGTTGCCAGCGTCGTGTATAAGTCTCGGAACGTCGTCGCAGAAAAATAAGGAACAGTTTTATTTCTATCGCTATTTTTCATGATTTCCACGACTAATTTTCCATCAATTAACTCATTAATTGTATAAATCCATTTGTAATTAAGTTTTTTTATCCCGTTCGCTAATTCCGCTAATTCACAGCTCACATAACCTAGAAAAATGACTAATCGCTTGACATTTTGCGACAAGAAACGTTGCTTTGTTTACCATGCAATTAGCTGAGCACGTGACAAAACTCTGAACAAAGTATGTATGCTAACGATCTCAACCAAGTGAGCAAGAGAGAGAAAGAATGCTGTGACAAAAAAGTGGTGCACGGGTATCAATCATATCATATCGCACACCCGCGGCGTGCGAACTGTAAAACAGCTCGTTCGATCGCCTCACGCGATAGTGATCTCTATCATTGAATTTCTCGGATATTTATGGAATTGAACTATTCGCTGGATACATTTACGTTATTACCTTGTGTCGTCCTCCACGCGAAAATGCTGATTTTTTTGTCGTATATTTTCATTGAAAAACAGTAAAAAAACATCGAGAGTTTGAGAGGGAAATTCGTGAGCTGGCGGACCGCTGAAAAAAGTTGTACAGCGCGCATGCGCGAGCTTTAAGATTGGTGGAGACTTGGCTCTCGTTCCTGCTCGGGACTTGTTGACAACGCGAGAACAGCAATTGTGAACTTTTTTTCCTCTCCGCGCCCGACTCTAGAGTATCGTATATTCACATAAAATGTAAACACGCGCTTAGTCGCGTAAATTGGGTGTCCTGAAAACTTTAGCTTTCAAGACATTTTTATCGTGAAAGCAGCGCCGATGCCGATGTGTTAGGGAATTAGCAAGCGAGTCATTTTCGTAGCCGCGGAGTTCGCGGTGTTTTCCACGCTGGGCTCTTTCCCAACCGCCATGCGGACTCGATATCACTGATTTATTCATAAATCGTGATCAGTGCGAAGTTTCGAGAAAAGTTGCTCGACAGTGTGTTTATTTGGAATTAGCCGATCGGTTGATCTCGCAAGTCGTGAGCAAGACTTTTGGGACACTCTGTATGTGCATCTGTAAAGAGTATATAGATAGGGAAAAAGGATATACTCTTACAGGGCGTAGGGTACAATTCTATTTGTTGGATGATTGTACTGCTGCGAAATCAAGTCTGACGAAGATCGATCGTCGGCGTTTCAGGCGTCAACACACACGCGGCTCTTTTTCCCTCTCTGTAGGCTCGAGATCTCCTCCCCTACTCACGCGTTGGGGCCCTCACAAACCAGCAACCGACTCCCTTCCAACTCACACACACACACGCGTACAAACACATAACGAACAAACCATTTAAGGTTCGCCATTGCCATAGCTTTTTCGTCTTTACTGCTCCCCCCCCCTCCCTCACTCCCTCTCGCAGATGCTGCCAATCTTGAACGAAGTTTCTATTAAGAATTTTCCCTCTAATAGAAGTGTCTACGAGAGCTTGTGTCCGAGTTTGACACACGTCTTACTACGGCATCCTACATCGAAACCGTCCACACCAATCGGCTGCTACGTCTTAACCTGCTGCTTCGTCCTCACAACATTCGTTCATAATTTTTGAGTCTGCTGTCATGTTTTTGCCATCGTTTTCACCATCTCTCAGCCGTCTTTGAAGGAATTTGATTTTTCACGTGCGCGTCAAGATACTCGGAGGAAAACACAATTATAAAAATGATAAAATTCTGAAAATAATTAGAATGTCAATTCTTCAGAATACTATACGTTTCTCGCGAAATCGCGCAGAGGTCAAAAAGGCCGAAAGAGTCAGTTCATTGGAAAGGAACAGCTGGGGAGGGCACGAGGAACATCCAAGTAACTAACTGAATGGCAAAATAATTAAAGTTTCTGATGTTTTCTTTCTGTACTTGGCATCGACTTTTCGAAGCATTACTATCGCAAAATTGGTTGATTTAGGATTTTCTTCAAATTCTGTGTCAATGTTCTTGACATTAAAAACGAACTAGTTTTTTATAAGACGAAACATTGTCTGACGTCGAGAATTTGAGATACTAATTTTTTCATTTTTCCTATCTAAACGCGTGTAAATTCGCAGAAGTCGCGTTTCTTTTGTTTTCTTTTCTTGCAACTTTTCAACGAAGCCGTGACTTCAATTATTACATGCGTTTAGATGGAAAAAATAGAAAATTGGAAACCAAATATTTCAGATTCTAACCGTCAGAAAATATTGCTTTAAAGGAGAAAACTGTTAGTTCTGTGTCAAGAATGTTTATACAAAATTTTGAAATATAAATAAAGTCGTTTCGTGATCGTAATACCAAGAGAGTCGAGATCTGGCGCGATTGACGTTGACCATGAATCAGTAGCATTGCATTTGCTGAAAAGTAAAATAAACGACGAAATTCGTTGGGCTAAAGCAGACCATGCAAACAAGGCAGTAAAAAATAACGATGCGGATTCAGCGATAGGTTGAAGAAGTCAGAACGATTTCTTCGAAATTTTAGCTCCATATTTACATGAACCCGATTAAAAACAAAGTCAGTCAACTTCGAATCAGAACTGGAAAATCTCGTGAATATTTCTTGGATTGTAAAACGTGATGTGTATATCTCTGATTATTGGAGATTAGGAAATGAACTTTTTTGCATGTTTTTTTGAACATAGTAATTCGCATGACCGCTCGAAACTCCCGCACATCGATAAATGAAGATCTAACTTACCGATCGTCGGTATACCGCGTTTAAAATATCAACCGCGTCGATAGCGCCACTCGCACTGTTATAATGTTGAAATAAACGGGTGAATGCCGCGTGTTTTTTCACTGATTCGTAAAAGAAACGAGTATTGAATTTGTAACTCTTTGAAAAGTGAATACACCGGAAAAATGGATTCCATACTTCACGAAACGGAGTGCAAAATGTTCAAGTATCTGCGGGATATTGGTTGCTGCATAATTTGCAGTTTGAGGTTCGTGGGAACTCGGAGTTTGGAGTCGTTCGGCCACCCGGTATCCAGTGCGGAAAAGGTTCGATCTGATTATCCAAAAATTCTTATTTTCAATAAACGATATTCTCGCAATTAATCTAAAAATTATTTTTCCATTTTTCTGGATTTGGTTCTCGTACAGTTGAAATACATTAGCGAGGGTGAAATAAAAACAGAAGACAACAATGCACCGTGCATCACGTGTCTAGGAATTTTGCAAGAAAACATCCAAAAAACTATTTTGGAAGACGTGAGTCCTTACGATCGAAAAATCCCATTCGCTCGCTCCATTTTTCCTTCGTATTAAAAAAATGACGCTCGCCCAACAGATAATCGACGCCGTCAAAAAATCCGGCCATGACGATCCGACGTTCAATTCGGCTTTGACACTGCCGATTTGCTTGTTCTTGAGAGAACGATCCGTGCAATACGCCTTGGCCGACAAATTCGAACTCACAGAGTCTCAGACAATAAATCTCAAGTTACGAACTCAGAACACCAAAGAAATCTGGAAATCTACAATGGCGTCGAGACTGGAAAGCGGAATCGACAAAAAAATGCTTTCGTCTCCTATTCCGTCACCATTTTTGATAGAAATTTGTTTCTCTCATGAGAACGACGAGACGGAAGTCAAATCCTTGTGAGTTGAGTTTCTGAATAACAATTTTTGATCTTTCAGCGATAAGGAAAAAGCAGGATCTCTGAAAATCTCAGAATGTATGGAAGAGAATGGACAACGCGAACAATAGAGTTGAAAATGCTCTTTCTAGCAACAAAATAGTCAACGGATTCTACAAACGTTTCATTATTTTTTTTCAAAGTTATAAAAAAGTCGAAAAATAGTTTCAGATCAAGTGGAAAGAAGAAAGACTCGCAAATATTGAGTAGGAAAACGGTGGAGAATGCTCTGGGTTCCATGACGAAGGATAAATTTCAAGCAAATTATAAAATTCCAGCAGAGAGATTAGAAAAGTTTGTGAAAATTGAACCGGTCGTCTGCACACGTTCCAGTTCCTTTCTAGGAGGTTTGTTTCCATCGAGTTCCATCGACATACCATTTACAAATAAATCAACAAGTTGATTGAACATTTGGAGCGATTTGTTTTTTTAACTAAACGTAAAGATTTCAGGTCGTTATGCAAAATATTCTCGTGAGCTGAGTCAAACTCCGTGGTTCATAAACGGAGAAAAAAAAATGGAAACTTCTGTTCAGGACTTGATCTGCGGTTCCATGATCGAGTTGACCAAAGCGGATTGTAAGTTGAATTGCGTTTACATTCGTTGGTATCAAAAAAATTGAAGCTTTTCCGTGAAGATTTCTCCTCGAGCACGCGAAAAATTCATTTTTTTAATTTTTCTGCTTATAATCGTAATTTCTCATAAAAGTTCCTAAACATTCGTTCAAACAGCTGTCAAGTTTTTATCGTCTGGACGAGAGGACGTTGATGTACGAAACATTCACTTGGGAAGACCGTTCGCGGTTGAGCTTTTAAACCCAAAAGTTACGATTATTTCTGACGAACAACTCGACGCAGTTGTCGACAGAATTAACGAGTCCACAGAAATGGTCAAGATAACTACGAAATTGAAATTTGTTGACACGTGAGTAGAGATTCACTCGAATTAACAATAAATTACTCTGTTGAAAGAAAATTTGGCTCGCAAGGACGATCCAAATAAACATGTTCAAAAAAATTGAAAATGCAAAGAGGGTAATAATGAAAAATGAATTTGCTTCATAGATTGGCTTTGAAAAGGTTGAAAGAAGGAGAAAACGAGAAAACGAAAGTTTACCGTGCGTTGTGCACTTTGAAGAACGCCTCGAAAAAGTCGATAAATTTGGAAAAATTGAATAGCCTGAAAAACGTGGATATCGTGCAAAAAACGCCATTAAGAGTTTTGCACAGGCGGCCCTTGGTACCGCGAGTTCGTCAGATACACGCGATGCGTACACGTTGGCTGAGGCAAGAGGAGTTGAAAAAACTGCGTGAACACGTTAAAAAGACATCAGGCGATAAGGATATTTCGCACATTGAAAATTTATTCGTACTCGATGTGAAAACCCAAGCAGGCACTTACGTTAAGGAGTTCGTGCACGGAGATTTTGGCCGAACGAAGCCGAGCCTCGGGGACATTCTTGAGGCTGAATTTGACATCGTGGCTCTTGATGTTACTGCGATAAATCTTGATTGGCCTTGACGCTGTTAATCATCCCCGAGCTTAATAAAATTCAATTATTCTCTCCGACAAACACAAATCTTTATGAACCATTTTCTTCGTCTTTATTAATAATTCTTTATTTATAATTATATCGAACATTCGATCTTACAACATTCACACTCGATATGTTGCGTAAGAGATTCACTCCTTCGATAAAGTTGCGCTTTTTTTTAAATTCAAACTCGTTTTCATTGTCATTTAAGGCCGGACTGTCGTTAAGAATTCAATTTCCAGAGTTTTTCAAAATAAAACCAAGTCTAATTTTTCCTATTCCCGAAATATCAAGGAAATTAAAATCCAACATGTCGTTATTTTGTAAAAGAAAATAATTTTTCTGTCTGATTCTGTAAAAATGTTCACGATATCGATACAAATTGTGACTTTTTTGAGTTCGTACTTTTCGAATGCTGATGAAACGTCCGGAATCAGGGTCGCTGATCAGAATTTTTTTCCCACGCAAAATTTCACCGAATCGTACAAAAGTTGAGCATGAAATTTTGAATTTCTTTGCAAAGACTTGTTCGTGCTTTCCAATGTGAACGCGTGTACGGAATTGAAAAAAAATAATTCTGCCCAGAAAAACACTTCGAAAAATGGGATCCTAGACGACAATCCGGCCTTGAATGATGAAAATCAATATATTTTCTCCACGATTCGTCTGTTATATTAAAAAAAAAATTTCTTACAGTTTAACGATTTTATAGAGGAGTTTTTTTTTAATAGTCCCTTTTTTATTGCCTAGTGTTTCTTTTCGATGCGTCCGGAGATCGGGGCACTCCATTTTTTTCTCTCAATGCTTGAGAACTATACAGTAACGATGATTTGTTCGGACAATGGATTAGACGCGATTTGCTCATGTTACCTGCTCGAGCGTTGCTCCTCTATCAATCCTATTAATCTCTGACGCGTTTTTTTGTTGTTCTGACACGCACACGATACCAAACCGATCAAGTGCTTCATCGAGTATTCCTGAAAAAAAAGTGAGTCTTTTTGATTGACAAATAACTTTGCATTGATCCGTCGGTGGAAATTTGTGCGAAAAAATGAAGAACAATCGATTTTTGGAATTTTATTCTTCACTGACGAACCTTGTGTTCTTTGACCCATTCTTCCAGAGTGTTTTCCGGTATGTAGTAAGCTTTTATGTACAATTCGACGTATTCGCTGTGAGGCATCGGTCGCAGGGAAGCGATTTTTTCGAACTTTGATTTCAATTGAGTAAAATCGAGTTGCATGAGACCGCGGCCACCGTTCGAGCATTTTTTCGCATTAGAGAACCTGCAAAAAGCACCAAAAACATGAAAATTCAGCATACAGACTATTTATCTGCAAATCCTTAATTTTTACAGCAACAAATTTATTTATTTTTTTCGTTCAATATTCATCCGTCGTTTTTATGTGAATAGAGAAAATGTTTGTTGCATTACCCTTCGACCAGAGTGTGAGTTATTAAGTGCGCGACATTTTCCCAGATCGAGGCGCGGACTTGAGACGATAACGGAATTGTGTGACCAATTTCTTCGAGCCGAGAATCGATCGCTTGCATATCCTGAAATAAAATGCAATCGAATTCATTAATCTAACGATTTTCAAAACCAAAAACAGAAACACTAGAAATACTTGATATTCTGAAAGCCGTTTTCAAAAGCGATTTTCTGGGTCAAATAAATTTCGAACTGTGTTTATTGTCGGCTCGTAAACATGTGCGAGTTTCAATACTATATGAATGAAAAATTGGAAAAAAAGAACGCGGAAAATCAGCCCTTACTTGCCACAATTCTGCAGAATTACGTACTTGCCACCATGGGGTAGATTTGTACCCCAGTGACAAAAATTGTTATGAAAAATGAACTACTGAATATTTAGACTTGGAAATCGTTGCAAAACGTATTGAAAGTTTTTGTTAAACGATTTTTCACTTTTCTATTGCGAAAAATAAAATTTGAGTCAACTAAAAAAAATTCTATAACCAACAAAAGTGGTGAAATGAATATTTTCCTTAATAGGTCTGAGGCAGTTTGTTCCCCAAGGTGGCAAGTAAGGGTTAAAGTTTGCTTGACCCTGAAAATCTTCTGTGAAAAGAAAATTCGACAGAAAATATGGCCCTGAGGAAGGTAACAAAAAAAAAGGTGAACTTGCCATAAGTAGAGTATCGATGTAACTACTGTGTTGGGACATTACATCCCTGACTTCCCAATTGACTTTGTTCATGAGATTCAAGACGATTGCGACGTCGAAAGCTTGAGCAGCAACAGCCATAAAAATAGGTTTACGCAATTCGGAAGCGGAGGCGATAGTGTGGCTGTAAAATTGATGGAGAAATCCTTGTTCCTGTTGTCCATTGACAGAGGTGAGATGCTCGAGATACGGCCTCAGACATTCGTATTGATGTCCGAGAAATATCAAGGACTCGATTCCCACGACACGTTCCGTGAGGCCGAACAATCTCGAGGATTTGCTGAGATCGACCGTCGTCGATAATTGAGGTTGATGGACTTTGTATCTTTCGCTTCCCCGGTTTTCGCTCATCGAATTTTCATTCACTATCAAAGTTTCCCGAATTCGTGCCAAGCACAATTTTAGTTTTGGGCTGTACAAGGAATCGCTGTTTATTTGCTAAAAATGAAAAAAAGAAAGAAAGCTTTTTCAGTGGTTAATGAATAAATCGTGAATGCAAACGCGGCAATGAAAACATTCTCGCGATCCAAATCAAAGTCGATTACACCGGACGCTATGTAAATTTTGGCTACTCGAAAATTTGGAACCAATGGGTAAAACAGTAACGAGAAATACTCACAAGATCGGAAGTAAAAAAAGCGTGGATTGCGTAAAAGCAAAGCTCAAAAAATTGAATCATATTTTGTATGACGGTAACGGCGATGGAACGAAGAAGTCTCGACATTTGTAAATATTTTCCACAGACTCTGAGGACGCTGAGAGTGGTATTGGTGACCATAGGGCCATGTTGTACTTTGCCACGAATTTTTCGCTTCGAGGATCTCGTCTGATCGGTTTCATCCACAAATTCTCTTTTCAATTCTTCCGGCGTATCGTCCTCGGAATCTTCGGTATAATAACCGGCAGCTTCGTCCTACGAGAACTTGAAGCTCGTTATTGAGTCCACTCGAAATGACAATTTTAATATTTCATTTTTAATTTCGAATTTCTCGAGGACAAAGAAAACGAAAATGCTTACGTACCGCAATACTCGACAGAATATCCTCCTCCATTGCTTCATCCGCTGCAACATCGAAAGGCGACGTGCCATTCTCGAGACAATTGCTCAGCCAGTCGCCACCAACGACTGAATTCTCTTGCTCGTTGGCAAAGCACGAAGCATCGGGATTGCCCGCTGCATTTTTACAATTGTTTAGAGCTGGTCTGAGATACTTGAATTCTTCCAACTGACTGGCAACAAAAGTCGATTTCACGGGACACAATTCCCAGCCATCGTGCTCCAGGAATATTCTCAATTCGTCCAAACGGGAAGCGTGATAATGCGAGAAATATGAGAGACATTGTTTTCTCATGGATTCTTGGAGAATTTCGGATTTACTTCCGCACAATTCATCCCCGACTTGCGTTAATCTGTCGTTTCAAGGAACCAAAATAAAATTAATAAATCAAGGAAACCTCCTCGCCTGCAGCCAGCAGAACCAAAATATTCGTCAAAAATACGTTTTTTCCTTTTCAGCAAAAAATTCAGTTTTCAAAGTTTTCGAAAAGGTGTGTTTTTTTTGTTTTTTTATTTTTATTTTTTATGGCTGGATGATTGTCATAAATAACGTACCTATTGACCGTGCCAAGGACTTGTACGAATTGTTCAAATTTGAAAGATGTAAGATCAGTACCAATGAGAAAAGTAGAAATTTTGATTTCCACGTCGTGCCACATTCGCACCATCCCACTGTCTAGTTTTTGTTTAACGTATTGTTCGTTAAAAGTAGTCTCGGGATCTTTGTCTTCGTTCGGATCAGGCTGATTTTTATTTGAACCGTGCCAATTCAAAACTTGATAATACGAGCTCAATATCCGCCAGAGAGATTTGCATAAATCGAGCAAGCAAATTATAAAGTTTTCTCGTTCGATCGACTGGCAAATTTGCTTGTACTGTCTCTTCGTATCTCCACCTACGTAAGTGTGCACCACCGTAAACGCACTGTTGTGTATCGCCGCCGTGAAATGCATGTGCAATTGATCCATCGCCGTTTGCGTCTTTCCCAAAAGTTTGTAAGCCTCCTGGACCGACGAATAAGTTCTGTGTTCGAATTGACCACACATTTTTGACAACGTCATGTCCAACGTCTCTTCCACTTGATCCAACGTATCTTGAAGCTTTCCATTTAACGCCGCCACGCAATGAAAGTGCTTGTAGGTCTGAGCGGCGCTCTGACATTCGAGAAGCAACGATATCGCGCCAGGAAAGTTCTCCTCGCTCAAAAGTTCCTGTAGACGGTCCTCTGTTCTCTGCTGTAAAACATTTCCACATTTTTTGTTGTCAGGCTGTTTGGTTTTTCTATGAATGGCCTATAGTTTATCAAATTTTTGGATTTTCTACCAGAAAAGTATGTTTATCTTTATTAGCCAAATAATTTGGTATTTTTAAGCATGAGTTTTCCTTCTCCGGCGTAAATTAGCGGTAATTAGCGAAAAAATGATCTCGAAATTTACATTAGAATTCAGCACGATAATGCAAGTCGAATAATTCGAGAATGTTTTTTTCTATGAAGTTCTTTTTAGCGTGAATATTGCTGTAATGGACTTGGATATAAAAAGAAGTCTAAAGACCATTTTTTTTGGCAAGATAAAGTCACAGATCGTCGGAACTTGATATTCAACCCTGGAGCGGTAATCTCAGTTTTTTTTTTTACCAATTCCGTTAACCTGGGGCCATAAATGACCCCAATTTGAAAAATTCATATCTCCGGTATAATTTAACGAAAAGAGTTCAACTTGGACTCATTCTTTTCGTTTTTTGATGCAGGATCGCGTGAGGCTGAGGCAATTTTGCTTGAAATAAAAAAATTGATCAAAAATGCGGTGAAATGATAAAAAAACGAGAGCGAAAGGAGAAAGGGCACGGAATTCAAAGTCGTCTGGGGTCGTTTTTGACTCCAGGTTACCGTTCTAGGGTTAAAAACTTTTTGGTCGGGAATTCGATTAAAAAAAACTTTGCGCCTAAAATTTCAGACCTGANGCCATAAATGACCCCAATTTGAAAAATTCATATCTCCGGTATAATTTAACGAAAAGAGTTCAACTTGGACTCATTCTTTTCGTTTTTTGATGCAGGATCGCGTGAGGCTGAAGCAATTTTGCTTGAAATAAAAAAATTGATAAAAAATGCGGTAAAATGATAAAAAAACGAGAGCGAAAGGAGAAAGGGCACGGAATTCAAAGTCGCCTGGGGTCAATTTTGACTCCAGGTTACCGTTCTAGGGTTAAAAACTTTTTGGTAGGGAATTCGATTAAAAAAAACTTTGCCCCTGAAATTTCAGACCCGAACGGCAGTTTGTCTCCGTTCCGGTGAGAAAAAAATTGATGTTTGAATTACCAATGTTTTGATGGTGCTGAGATTATTCAAGAGTTCCTGAACGATTTGTCTTTTCCTGTAATTTCCGAGAATACCAAGACTGGCGGTTGTGAATTGTTTTTTTGCAAGATTGAGGTTGGATCTGCCGGTCCTGCAAATTTGTAGCATGTCTCCGAGCTGGTCTTCCGTCTTGAGAATCCTCTGAAATTCCTCCTGGCAGGCGCTCTGTTTTTGCAATATAAGTTGAAGCACTTTTTTCGACACGACGTGCTGTTGCTGCCGCAATTTCTTGCAATATTTTTCGACCTCCTTACAATCCAGAATTTCTGGCAATTTTTCTAGCTCGTGTCTGCACGAATCAAATTCGTCGTCGTTGCGATAATAAATCGATTCTATCGCTTCGAGTATTTCTTGATCGGTGACAGCCTCGCTCTCCGTCGATTGCCCCGCCTCCGATCGAGCCTCGTCCGGTTTTTGAGATTCTATCGGATTAAGGAGGTCCGGATTCAAGCCCATCGAAGGAATTTTTGCTTGATTCTGCGATGAATTTCATTGTTAAGAAAAATAAACAAAGGTGCTTTTTTAATTTGAGCAAAAATAAATTCGAAAATTCCGAAAGTCCTTATTTTCTAACCTCACTCTTTCAACGTCTGACATCTGACAGCTCTAAACAATTTTCCATTTTTTTTGTAACGCCATAGAAGAAGAATAAAAATATTGACATGGTTTTTTTTTTCAAATAAAATATTTTTATTCCGCTAACCTGTTTGTTAATGAGCCCCAAAAACTTGCACTTGAGGTCCTCCATCATTATAGAATTTTTGACAGAAAGACCTAATTTGTTGCGATCCATTATTCTTCGTCCTTCGTGTAATTAGGATCGAGAACGAAAAGACTGCCAAACGTTTCGTCAGGGTTGCGGAATGTTTTTACACAACAGACAACAATAACGTGACCCAATGTGACTCAAACATCCGCAAAACTGTCATACTGCAATTTTTTTCAACACTCACAATCGCGGATGTATGTTTTTATCTTATTTCTTTACCGTGACGAGCTTTAATGCCTACGACACCTACTGTCACAATTCGAACGTACAATTGCCATGCGTGTGCCACGCAAATTTGCACCGAATTTGCATAAACATACGAAACACTGATGGGCAGGCTCGTACATACAGGCACCAACAAGTATTCCCTGCGTGGGCTTTGTTTTTGACGTTTGTGTTTGTACGATCCAAATGGTAGTGCAGAACTTTAATTAATTGCCTAACGGTAATTGGGTCATTGGCCAGCGGAAACGTTCAACATTTTGTATACATTGGAAGAAATGGGTTCTTTTCCGAGCTAAGTTTCTATTGTGATGGTGGAAACTCGTATGTACCGATAGTTGCTACGTCATGGGAACATCGTAGTTCAAAATGTCGCCACCAGGTGGCGTCTAATGATTTTTTCTAATAGATTTCTTTTCTCACTCGTATTTTTATGACGCAAGCTCCCGCCACCAAGCAACAGGAGGAGTCAGTACTTCAAGAGTGTGCATTCGAATGTAATCGTCAGTCCGAAATCGTTGTTTTTATTGTAGCACGAGCGATGCAATGCTGTTATTTTATTAGCAGGAAGAACGGTCATCTCCGACGCTTTGAAATGGCGTCTCGATGCTCACTGATCAGCCTCAGAGTGATGGGTAAGCAGTAGACAACGTTTCACGCAGCGCTTCCGAACAATTTGTCGACTGCGGGCTTTTTCGTCCACATGTTCAGAATCGCGGTCGACGATTAATGTAACCACACAGCTTTACAACCAACGTTAGATTTTTACAGCGAGGTATAAACGCGAATTCCAAACAAGGATGAGCTCGTTTTACACGCTGAATTCCGCTCTAAATTGAAAGCTATCATATTTTATGTTGTTTCGTGTAATAAATTACGTTACGATCCTCAATTTCGTAGTGCAGTGAATACTAAACGTATTTTACGTTCTTGAATGCGCAGCAGCAAGTTACGAGTTATGAACATCTATTTTATCGCGTCCCTCAAAACAACGACAAAAATCAGGCAAATTTGTTCGATGCCAAAAAAATTCAACAAACGGACAAATCCAGCCGATTCTTTTCGCTTTTTTCGTCTGTTTACAGTTTTCCATACATTCTTGATGCTGCGTGCGACGCGCGTTTACGACGCGTCCGAAAATTTGCTCACATCAGCGCGTGTACAAGTTTTTCGTAACGTCCAGTTCACTAATCACACAAATTGAAAACGATTAATCGGATGTCACTGTCGTGAGTACCAGGACCAGACAATTTTTTTTTTTCAAAATGGCGGCGTGCCAAACTTTCTTCATCGGCATTTCGCGAACTTTTTCTCATTTTATATTTTTGAAAAATTCCTTGCAATGTTTTCGATCGTTTTTTCGTTGGCCCTCGAAAAAATTTGTACACCGTGGCTTCCGCCTAATTGATATACGTCAAAAAATTATTAAATCTAAATAATCCAACAGAATTTTTCTCAACAACAAAACTTGATAGCATTGCAATCGCCACAATAATAGTTTATAAACTCTTTAAAGGCTAGAGGATCTTTTTGTCAAGTGACAACGTTCGATCCAACGAAACAATGAATTTCTTTTATCGAAACTATAAAACCAGTAATTACGAAATATGATTTGCATAATTTTATTGACGACTACGTTGTTATTGTCCGAGCGGCAATTCTCCGCGCGTTATTTGCATTCGGTACAGTGGCTTTGATCGGTCATAAAGGTTTGAGAATTTATCAACTCTGGTAAATTATCTCTGGAGGTAAAATCCAACTACCTCGAAGTCTCGACTGTCGGCAATCCACAGACCGATAATCTCCGCTATGCTCGACTACATTTTGGTTTGTTCCACTCAAAACAATGTTCTCAATTTCCGACACAATTATATTTTTCATATTTCCATTGGAATTTTTTGATTTTTGATTTTTCGTGGTTAAAAGTTCGTCCGATTATTCACCGATAACTACACGCTGGTTAATTTTTGTTTTCTTCATATTTGTCGTTCGTGTGTACACTTTGGCGAGATTTTACGAGCTCTTCTTGTCTTGCCAGACCCTCTCGGCGCTAATTTCCATTATAAATTTTTAATGAACTCCCGTTCCTCGCAAATTTTGAATTAATCGCACAAACATTTTGATTGACCGGTCGAATTTTGTATTTTTCCATGGGAAACAATTCCATTGAATTTTATGGAGATTTGTCGGTGGTTTTTACTGGGAAAAATATTACGACGTTGTTTTGCTTTTGAATTTTTAAATTTTGAGTCAAAATTCGTAATCGAGCCGGAAAAGCTCGAAATACAAAATTTCACGTCACCTAAAAAAAAAGTCCAGTTCAGAGGGTATTTGAGAAGGGATTTTGTACTCGCTCGATGGTTTCGTGGATTGAAGGTAGAAATTGATTTTAGTATACGTTGCAGAAGTATTGAATTATTTACGTTCATCAATACATTCATCAATAATGAATCCTCTCCTCTATTTGGCAATAACGAATCCTCAAATCCTCTGGACATGTGACAAATATTTGCTCGTGTCAAAGTTAATCCGATTTTGTTATTTGGATGTTGAAATGATTTGGATTCGGCAAGTAACGCAGTGTTACATTAACTACTGCGAATTTTCAGTTACTGCGAACGTTAGCCATGTTATTTATGACCACGTGTTATATTTCTACCCATGCGGAATATAATTTTGTGATGAATGGGAAGTTATGCATGTGATACGCAGGGAATTTCTCGTTTTCTTGCATTTTATTGAATCGTTTAGATCTCGTAATGATGGACATTTTAACGAGTAATTCACGACCGTTCGATGCTCGTTCGTCATATTGAGGAAATGCATTGGTTTACGAACGTGCCGTTTGCAAATGAGCTGTTGATGGTTTTTCATTTTCCAACATGGAATTGTAGGATGAGACATTCGGTCGAGTTAATTGTCGACAAATTCAAAATCCTTTTTTCTGTTGTTGTAAAAATCGAAACAAATGTTCAAAAATCGTTTTTTTTTTCATTTGCTCACATTGATAGTTGTTGCGTATGCTTCGCTGAATATTTTCACTTTCCTGAAAATACTAATGCTTTGGATTTCCATTCTAAACTTTGGATAATTCCGATTGATGAATACTCTTCGATTCTCAAATTCTATTTTATCCTGCGAACACGTTCATTTCGATTAGAAATTGAAGCCATTTTTATTACTGGAAAAATCAATTATTTATAAATGAATGTTGAATTTTTATTCTTACAAAAGTTCACCATCGTCTTTTTGTTCGCAAATCCCTTCTCTTCATAGACTTCCAGGGAACGATTAATTTTTTGCAGAAAAATTAAGCAAATGTTTTTGGCATCGCGAAATGAAAAGCTTCGAATTTGTATGTCATCAGGCACGGAATTCGATACGTAACATTGGTCAATTCTCATCCATTATGCAAGTTATTACGTCGCGAAAATCCCATAAAATTTTCTTCACATGAACGTGCGTCTGTGTGGCGTCAAGTTGAAGTAACTTGCTGGCTGAAACGTCTAAACTCTTTGCTTTGAATCGATATAATATATAGAAAATCATTGCAGCACCCGCGTCTCCAAAGATAATTGGTAAGCAGTCCCTCATGATTCCCCATGGAACATCCAAGCTGGACATGTGCAGTATCGTTGCGCAAATCCTGAATAGATGTGGTTGTAAATAATCACAGACATCTGGTGGGCTTGGTTGTTATCTAACTTGATATAATCCTGTTCAATTAACTTGTTCTCCGTTATGAGTGTGGACTAATTAAAGCAAGTGTACACTTGAGTCGGTCAGTGTGAAGCGCACTCGTGTATCATTCACAACGTCGTCCATTGGCTATTCAGCATGTTAGTATTCCGATAAACAGACTATTATCAGCTCATGACGGAACGTGTCCTTCAGAGTGGTTTATGTTAGGGGATTGCCTTGAATAACCAATGGCTCGCATTGGGCAGAGCTTTGTAGTTTGAAATTAATTGAACTGACGAGTGATTACATTGATCAGTAAATTCGATAGAAATCAATAGTTATTGTGAGGTCTATGCCAGTCCTGGCCATGCAATAAACATTATTTTCCAGAATCAAATTGATTGTCACTTTATTCTGGAAGCAAACTCAACGAAGCCGCAGTCCATTATTATTGGTGCAAAAGTGAGAAGAAACAAAAATCACGACAACCTGAAAGTAAATTAATCGAAAGCGAAACGAACGATCTAAATGATGGCAAAATAAATCTCACTCTGGCTACCAAGAGATCAAGAGACAGAGAGAGAGAGAGAGAGAGAGAGAACAGAAAGGTCAAGACAAATAAAATGAAAGATTACGTGTGTACGATGAAAAGAGGTAATTCTCGAACGTGTGTTGATACGTTGTTGAAGGTTGAGTTGAAAGTTGAAAGATTACATATCCAAAGAGGAAAAGCAGGTTGGCACGTTACTTAGGTGTGCGGGCGAAGTGTCGCTGCGACATTTTTCAAGCCCGGCAGACCATCTGGTCGCGAGATAAAGACATGTCCTTTGGAGAGTATAAGAGGGAGCGCGGGAAATGTAGCTGCGAGGAAGATGGCTCGTTCAACAGAGAAAGAGGTATCTTAGTGAAAAAAGATATAAAAAGAGAAAGAGACGAGGTGACACTGTAGTAATTTCGCGCTCGGCAGAGACCATAGCGGCAAAGACATCCCGGTCGGTTGCACATCCGGACGACTATTATATAGCAGAAAGGTGGATGAAGAAGAGGCAAGATATACAGATATATCGAGAATCTGCAGTGGTAGCGAAAGAGAGATAGTGAGAAGGGCTGTAGGGATGAGGGTAGGAGTAAGAAGAATAAGAAGAACAAGAAGGAGAAGAAGAGAATATTACACAGAGAGTGGTGAGGGCAAAGGACGACAACGACGACAACGACGACGACGACGATGAGGAAGAGCAGGACGAAAACGAGTACGAGGATGATGGTGCTGTGTGAAAGTACTCCAAGTACCAGGGCACGACGAAGCCCTGGCAAAAAGCACGGAATCCTGTGATCGTTTAATTCCATCCTCGCGCCGGTGTAGCTTCCGGGTAACTTCTCGCCTGAGATTTATTAATCGTCCTCTCTCGGGCTCATCCCTTGGTCATGTATATACACATACATGTCCAAATATATATATATATATATGCATTGATATTTATATGTATACGTGCGACACGCATACACCTTGGATTTTCCTCGACCTTCCACGGGTGAACGAAGACTATATATACCATGACCACGTACCCGTTTTCACGATATAACCGAGCAAAAGAGCAAGAAGGGAGACAGAAGAGAGACAATTTCAGCAACTCTGGATACTGGTATCATAGCAGATACGAGGCTTGCTTCTAGATAACTGTGCTATAGGCAAAAGGCAGAACACTATAGTTACATTTCTACAGCAAGAGCAACAGAGACCCCTTGTACGACTATACGATTCCCAGATATATATACGACATATAGTTTGCTCTCAAATATACATGGAATGTTGGTTTCCAACTATCTTCCTTTCTCCCTTGGCCCCAAGTAGCAATGGTCCACCTGCATATATAATCCCCCTACCTGTACAATAATCCCTTTCGCCTTAATACGATTTCACGTAACCACACACCCAGGCAGATTCACATTTCCCCATCCTCTCTCTTTCTCTCGCTCGCTCCACTTCCTTGCTGTCGACCTAGCCCTTGCTCTCTGTCTTCGAGGCTTGAATATCAATGCATCTGCGACCGTTTGTGCAACGAGATTGCACCCGAGTTTTTCATTCTTTCGTCTGTATGCACCAAATTCTTTGGAATAACGATCAATCTACTTTGTGTATTAAATACCGTGGTGTATGAAATCGTACTGGAGTTATTTCAATTGTTTTCTTAGATATTGAAACTTCGTTGATATTACGGAAGCAGTGAACGCAATTTAGTGGACTTTCAGCATAAATATCTTTCACATACTCATTGCCAACTTAATCATTTCATTACTTTTGTCTCCAAATTCTCTTTCACTCCAATTACTCGACAGTAGGGAATGTTTCAACTCAACTCTTGCAATTCAATGTTCCAGGCTCGAAAGGAGCCCATTGACGCGAGAAAACAAGCGCTCGATTTATGCAATACTGCGGTGGCCATGCCGAACCTTTTGTACCGTCGAGGTCTCTCAGAAACTGCAAAGCATCGTGTGTTTGCTGTGCCTCATTTAATGCGTCTAATTTGAATCCTGAATGTTCGGCGACAAAGAGATTTACGTCGCACCAATGGGACGGAGTTTCTTGTTTCTCTCTTCTATAATTTTCTGCCAGGAATCAGTGAAAGCGACGCCGCGACACAAAACCTGGCGAAAAAGATCGATGCTCTTCTTTCTTGATGCAGTGGCTGCTCGTGTCCTTGTCGATTAGATCTCTCGCTCTTCCATGAAACTCGAAACTCTACGAACGATCAGAAAAAATACAGAGAAAAAAAATCAAGCACCAATTTGAAATCGAGGATCAGTTCTTCTTCGTAGATTTATGAGGAAAGAATAAATCGAATCAAAGTTCCGATTCGAAGGCGCTTTCGATGAGAGAACATTGATATCTATCAATTATTCTTGTCGATATTACGCGATTGATTTGATTATCCAAGCTTGGGCTGAGTTTATGAAAGAGCTCTCAGCACCACCCGCACAATGAAAACTTTCCCTCATCAGTATCAAGAACTTTGCCATCGAGAATTTCTTCGCGAAAAGTCTTTCACACACATGCACACAAACGGAAACTTTTTAATGTTGTGTGCGGAGATAAAATTTACCATTTCTTTTCAATGCTGCGTTTTCTAACTCCAAGTATAATGTTGAGAGGTAATTTTTTTAAGTACTTGGTAACGATATTAGGATCCCCATTGAGGTTGATACTTGATGCAGCAAGGAACGTGCTCACGTCCAGACTGAGCTGAAGCTCATGAAATGGATCAATTCGAAGAGGAGCAAATAATAATTGCCAGTTTTTCTGTATAAATCTCGTCGTTCGAATCGCTTCATCCGTTTCTCGTTTTGTTATCGATTTTTGATACTTTTTTAAAATCGTTTTTATATACGTACGCGAAATGCATGCATAGGTACGGTTCGAATTGGAAGAAAAAGATTGCAATGAAAAGAGATTTGCACAAGTGCTCCGGAAGCTTTCCACGTTCGCCAACTCGTCTGATACCGTTGAGAGGTTTCGATATACGTCGATGGTCCAACTGAATAGCGGTCAGTCGGAGCTTATACCAAGCCTGTGTACAGAATCGTAGAGACTGTCCAGCGAGCAGGTTCCTCGGCGATGTTTTCGAATTTCCGATTGCCGGAAGTAGGATGAAACACGGGAACAAAGTTGTGGTACCACATGGACCCAAAGGTGTTTAACGCGGTTTACCAAGACGCGGATCTCGCAGTAATCCCGAGGAGGATCCACCAAATCCTGCGGTTTTCCGTTTCGATGAGAATTTCCACATTATCGGGACATTTCGCTTACTTTGCAAAGATGCATGTTGTCCTCTCTCTATCTTTCTCTCTTTCCGCCTCACGGCAAGAGGATTCCAAAGCGTATTGAGCTTTGAGCTGTCCCATTCCACAGAATCCACGAGGCGAATCCCATTTAGTGCATTCGATAGAAAACTTGAGATCTTTCGAGCGTCGTGCTAAGCACGAAGTGGGTATTTCATTAACAATATACACTCCATGCATGAAGCTTCCGGGATCTCATAATTAAGTGCACGGTTCATATAACAAAATTTTGCTAAACCGGAACTGCGAGAGAGCTCTTGGCCAGAATATTTCGAAAAACCTTCGAAATCGCTCGCATTTTCGCTTTTTCACATCGAATTTTTAATGGATTTAATCTTCATCAAATATTCACATGCAGCTCGTAGAATCTCACATTATCTCGCAAACGTGTGTATTTTGAGGCTATCAGATTTAAGTATCGAAGTGAATATGAGTTACACGTGTTTGTTCAGGGCTCTGTGATTCGTTCTAGTGTTTCTCGACCATCCGCATATTATTTGTATCTGTATCGGTCATCATCGATCGTCCTCTGCGTGTGGACTGAATTTATCAATTGAATTTCGGTTTTAAAACTTCCATATCGTGTTTAGATCCGCGCATTTTTTCTGAGCCGTTTATTACTCTCGTTTCCGACGTCAAAAACACGTTAAACAGAATATCTAATGGAACCAAAATGAAACATAAATATTGACCAATCAGCTCTATGTTTCGAGAAGAGTAGATTTTGGTGCTGAAGGTTCGAGATTCCAATGAGAAATCTTGCACGTCCTTCAAGTGCATCCTTCGCGATCATTAAAAGAAATTGTCTCCCGAGAAAGGTTTGCAATAAAAGTTCTTCTCGCTACGAGGCAATTATTTAATCTCAACAAAATTTGTTCATTCGTGCGAGGCGCCGCTTCAATCGCTTAGCCTTCACCTGCTCCGTAGTTCGCAGCACCAAAAGCCCCATAAATGTGTCGGTACATAAAGTTATATAGAGCAGCAGATCGATTTTGTGGAGAGTTGAAAAGACTCGATACTATGATGACAATTCTAAACGGTGTACGTCAAATCCGCCCTTCTGACTTTGAGCCATCGAGATATATAGATGACATAGATATAATAGTGTATATTCATACGTACTCGTACGTACTATATGCGGAAACTATCCGACGTGTAGCACACCTCCTGCCGGAGCGTTCGGAAAATTACGATCTCGCTTGGAAATTCATGACCGGCAACGCCGACGGAAGAATGGAGCAATTAATGGGCGTCATGAGTCTTCGGGTACGCGGGCGTGTGCCAGAGACGACTGAAGCTGTACTAGAAAAGCGCACACACATGCACATTCCTGTGTATTTACACATCGAGGTTTCCAACTGCTCTTGCCAGTGCGAGCGAGTTTTCCCACGAAAAGCCCCGAAAGACCATTCTCACGCACACCATACACACACATACACATACAGAAAAATCTCCTCTCCCTCCGCCTCTTGCTTCAATGGAATTCTCGTTTTCGCGAACGTGCTCCGACTGACCGATCAAAAATTTCAGCCTGCTGATATCTTTATCTACAAAATATCGGGCGTAATTCCTATCCATGTGACTGAAATACGTGTATTCGTATCGACAAAAAAACTCTTATAAATTACGACGTATCTGGAAGCATTGGAAATCCGGAGAGGAATGAAACGAAAAAGCGAGGGTCAGCGTACTCGTGAAAAATCGAGTACATACTTTTGTGAAGGCAATAACTTTATGGTATTCATTTATTTATCGGACAGACTGGGTCGTGGATGGACGAATAGGAAAAATGATTTCTTTGCGTCGATCCTGAGGCGATCAATCAGCTGCGTAATTATGGACGAAGAGATAATCTGAAAGCATCAGATACACGTTTTCTTTTTCGGTCAGTTCGAAATTTGGAGGATAAGAAATTTCGCACCTGTTTCTTTGCTGGGGAAACGGAAATAATTCGCATTTTCCTTTTAAATATCAAACCTTTCTGGATAATCGATAGTTCGCCTTAATACAAAAATATTATATACTGGAATATATTTTCCACCTCTGTCTGTTGTTAGAAAGAAAGAAAAAAAATTCGGAAAGGTGCCACGAATGTAATCGAAGTGACGGTGGTTTTTTCGATACCTCACGAATAATCGGTTTGGAAAATTGAGTCATACGGAGTAACGTTCTCGATATCAAAGAATTTTCAATCGCTTATTCACGTCGGATTCCGAAAAAATGCGACAGAAAAAAGTGAAAAATTGAAGGCGAAAAATGCGGCCGATAGAATTGAGAGTTTATTCGTTCTCGTCTACTGATTTCACGCGTCATTTCCGGTTGCCTTCTCTTTACCTCTCGAGTGATTTCTTTTCTCGGCAAAAGGAACGAGTGCGTGGTTGAACCTCTGCGAGAAACGAAAGGAAAAATACCGTTCATTCCCGGAAATGTGCTTTCGGCTTTGGCAGCTCTAACCCACAGTTTTCATATACCACCACCTCCCAAGCTGTATTCCTTTTGGATGCGGCATCCGTACACTCCGCACTGGATTCCATAGGTTCAAAGACTCGTTTTCGGAGCAGATAGAGCTTTCTTTCTCTCCCCATCCCTCTCTCCCTCTCGCTGCTTTCGTGGCGCGTTTTTCGAGCAAACTTCTTTTTGTGCAACATACTACTCGGTAAGACTCTCGACGGAAATAACCGCGTGTATTACGCGTCTAAAGAGAAAACACACGCCAGGAGATTGAGTGGATAAAAAAGGTGGAATTAAAAAATATTGCAAGATTTGTATCAAACGATAATATTCCACAATTGTGATAAAATTGAATAAATAAATTTGCCACAATTGAACCCCGTGAGCCCGAGTAAGAAAAAAAAAAAATTTATTGCCTGATTTTGTAAAATCAACAAAAATAATTTCTCCGGCTGTCGTGATATTTTTCATAGAATTATACGCAATTTATAATTTTTCTGAATGAAAAAAAATTAACCATCTTTTCGTCCCATGAAGAAATAGACAGCACCCTAATTTTAATAGCGTTCATCAGCCGTTACAGCAACGTCACGAAGCAATCGAAATTGAAAAAATTTCACTGCACAGTTCTGGTCTGCAACGTGCAAGAAAAAATATTCTTTTGGCATGAAGTGTATGTCTATAGAATTATAAGATGTACCGATGCGTACGTGATTCTGCATACATGTAATATGCATGTAATATGTGAGTATACGATTTATACGAGATATATAACCGTATATCTATCTGATTGGGAGATGTGTAGGTGCGTGTACGTGAGCTTGAGCTTTCACGGGTCTCGGGTGTGCCTCTCGGGAACGACGAGTGCACACCTGGTAACTAACGAACTGCGCCGGCAGGCAAGCACAAAAATGGTAAAACGAAAGAGTAGAAAAGAGAGCGAGAGAGAGAAAGATATAAAACAAGAGAAGGAAGTTGGAAAGAGGTTGGCCTAGGTAGTCACCGAACCTGTGTATGTGCCTTAAAAACGTGTCGCTCGATAAACTTGTCAGCACTGAAGAGCCTTACTGGCTGGGCCTCTGGCAGAGCACGAATCGAGTCAGCGAGTGTGTGACGGAGAGAGCGAGGAAGAAAGAGACAGATAAAGGGAGAACGAGCAAGAGAATAAGGAGAAAAATATGAAAAAGAAATGGAAAATAAGTAAAGTGCTCGACGGAAACGAAAAAGACAACCTAGTGAGGAGAATTTTCAAACAAATGTGCAAAAGTGTATGTGTCTATGCGGGACTGTGGATAGGCGAACGAAATGAAGAAGAGAAAGAGAGAAAGAGTTGAGGAGATTTATTTTTCAACACAAGGGTATGGTTGGATTGAGATGGGAAAGAAAGGAAGAAAGAAAGCGAGAAAGAAAGATCTTCATAACGTCAAAAGTCTCTCTCGCACGTTCCATCTATTCGATCTATTTTTCCTCCTATTTGTCGACCACCTCTTATTTTCTACCCGCTTATCTTTCCCAATTTTACCTCGAAAGCTTCACCACGTATATATCTTTCAGATAACGCCTTTGAATCCAATTACTATTATTCACTAGATTTGTCGCCAATTCGATGAATGCATAATTTTCGTATTTTTTTTTCGTTCAGAGTGAATTCTGGTCGACGAAATGTTTAAGCATCACTTTAACGCGGTGTGTGATTGTGGGAATCAGCACAGAGTTCGATTTTCCTGAAATTACATTTAAAAGCCAGGATTCGTGGCGCCCAGTCGTCATTTATTGTTCTAAAGAGAAACAAAAACGTTTTCAAACTAATTAAGGGCGTTCCGATCGAGAGCTTCACCATGAAAACTGGTTTGATTCGGAGAAGGAATTACCGGAAGAGCCGTTACGGAAAAAGGGTGAAAGAGTGCGAGTGAAGAGTCGAGGTAGTGCTGGGAAAGCAGAATTTAAACCGCGAGAAAAGCTCTCGGAAGACTGCGAGGAATAAGAGTCAAAGAAAACTCTTTTGGGTCGAGTTAACTTTTCGGTGGTTGTCTCTCTCGTCTCATAAGGTTAATGAGACGTTTCCTTTGGTCTTCTCTGTCTTGGATGGTTGTCTCACTCTCTTTTGTGCCTCTCCTTCGTTTTCTTACATAAACTATACAGAAACGACAGAATGCTGTGCAACGTAAGTCACGAGGGAAAGGCCTGAAACGTTGGAGGGTGAGGCTGGCATGTAAATCTTGTTAGAGAGTTGAAAAAAAAAAACCGAAATAAACGACAGAGAATCGGAGAGACCACGGAGTTCCGTTTCCCTTCGTTAGGTGGCTTACGCTCACGAAAAGCGCCTTATTCACTCTCCTTTTCTCCCTCAAACGACACTCTAAGCTCCTCTCTGCACCAGAAACTCCCCATTGGGTTTTCCTCCTCTCGAGTTCACCTCCTCCGCAAAGCTGATTCACTTGCAAATAAGATCGATTATATCGGACGTTCTGAGACTACCGATCGACGGAATTAAAATGTTAGCTGCACTTCTCCTCACGTTCTACTTCTACGATTGCTCTCCTCCAATTTCCCCTTCACCCAAACCAAATATATACTTTCGAAACTAATCATTTTCGTTTAATGTTTAAAGTTTCATGGCGAAAAAGTTTCGCTGTATATACAATTGTCCTGAAAGTTTCTTTCTTTTTTTTTCCAACTATCTTTCTTTCAAATTGTTCAATCGATATTTGTCGCATTGTTTCTAAGTAGACTCTTCTCCTCATCCAGCAATTCCTCTTCACTCTGTACTACACTGCGCATTTCGACGGAGTGATATTGCAACATTTTGAACAAGTTTTTCCTCTGCTCGCCAGACGAGCGAGAAACTTCATCGATCGAATTCTCCTTAAATATATCATTCTCTACACTCGAGAGTTGAGCTTGTGAAATATATCGAGTGATTTTTTCTCTTTTTTTTTATCAATCCAGCTACGATCCTTGTTCCTCTTCACTTTTTTCAATCCCTTTACCGCACCGGCAATTCATTTCTCGTTGAATAAAAAAATCCAACGAAAAAACGTATCTCATTAAAATCTATTGTTACTGCTGGGTGAGCCAATCAATCCGCAGACCTTTGGGCAACGGTAGTAATCAAGATTCGTTATGCGTTCGAATGTACAGTCTTTTTTTTTCTCCACGATAAAATCGGAAAAATTCTCAATTCTTTCTTGATTTTTCCTACCAAACCAAATTCTTTCTCGTTTTTCACATTGTAAAGAACTATAAATTGTTTACAATTCGAAATTTTTAATTCGAACTTCATTAAAAATGAATAAAATCCTTGATAAAAAGTGCATGATCAGAAAGGATTGCACTTTGATGTTTTTCACTATATAATCTGCACCATAGGCTTCATTGCATTCCGATAATTTATTTTTTCTGGCAATCCGAACCGAAAAATCACATTTTTCACTTTCAAAGTTCACAAGCTACTAATACTAAAAATTGATAATGAATCAAAAATCACTAATTACAAATTGAAATATAATTCGAAAACAAAATTATAGCGATTTTCGTGAAATCAAAGTTTGAATATTTTTGTATGGAAAAAAAAAATTTCATAGTAAGCTGTACCCAACCAGGTGTGGGGTGAAGCGCACAGGCACCGTTAGATTTAATATATAACTGCACATTGCTCGTTCTTGTGTGTTTAACTCCGTTCTTAATTGTATTCGTGTTAATATTAGACAAAGGGTAAATAAAAAGGAGATTATTCAGAGTAATGAGCAGTCAGTGGGTAGCGGTGTGCTAGAGTAGTTTCGCTAGGAAGAGGCTAAAAGGGAGAGAGGAAAGGTTTGCTCGATTAAAGTCGATTACATTCCCTCGACACAATCCAGGTGGCTTCGCATAATCATAATTATCGCATTAACCGTAATCTTAATCGGGTTTGGTCCCTTCTGGCATCTTCATTTAAACTCGCCGATGGGCCTCGATGGGAGAAAATGCCGAATAAAACGGGAGAAGAGAGGAAAACGACGGAGGCTAAGGAAGAAAATAAGGGAAGAAAATTGGTCCGATGAAAACGAGGTAAGGGGAGCAAAGGATAAGAGCGAGAGAGAGAGAGAGAGGTTGAGATCAGGAGAGAAAAGTAAAGTGCTGGAAAGAATACGAATAGGCATGACTGACGAAGAAATACGAAAACCTAGAGATTACCGAGAGGAAAAGAAGATTGCGCGATTCTACAAAGTCGGAAAAGAGGTAGAGAAGAAAAAAAGTGATGAGAGACGCGCGCCTCGAATAAAAAGGGAGAGGGAGTGAGAGAAAAAAAAACAACGAGATGAACAATGAACTTTTCTTATTCTTTTTCTTCCAAGAGAATGGAGAATCGAGAGCAGAGGCCGAGAGAGTAAGATTCTCTCGTGGTAGCACGAGATCTTGGCGACATGAAAAGTTCAACGTTGTGTGTCGCCGCCGGACCATGATCGTGATATTTCGCTCGACATAAGACGATAAGACGGTATTATACAAGTTTGCACAGTACTCGGGGCGAGAAATCGCAGGAAGAGGATATCCTTGTAGATACATGTATATACAGACTTCTTTCCTTGCAGCCTCCTCGGATTTACAGAGGATTGAATGTATCGTTCACCGACAGATAAAGTGTAAAAATAATCAAGCCATACATATACAGGCAAGGTCAGACAACTGCCAAGAAACATGGTTTTCCTTGTCCATTTCAATAAACGCGCAGTCTCCGATTACATTTTTCTCGAGCTCGAAAAATCTGCTTAATTTTTGAAAAATATTTACAATTTTTTCTCCGTGATGGGCATCAAAATTTAATGAGGCTCTTCGCTTAAGAAAAAGTTTAGATTTGCTGTGGAAAATAATGGAACGGTTAAGAGTGACGAAGCTTCGAATTATGGATTTTTACTTTTACACTTATCGCTGCAAATTATTGAGATTGTTAACAGGATGATAAAAGAGTGTAAAAGTCAGAGGGACTCAGGGAAACGGATAAAGGGACACGAGCAAGTAGCAGAGGAGAAAGATAAAAGAAAAAGGAATCTCTCGAAACGATTGCTTTTAGCCAGCCGTGATTAATCTACTCGTTTGTCAGTTGTTCTTATCGGATCTGTGAAGCAAAAGCAGAACAGCCTCTTATTCCACCCGCGCCCTTGCTTACACCCTGACGACGTGCCCATCTTTCTTATTTCTTTTTGATTTTATTCTCTCGCGAACAATCTTGGTTCGCTCGTCTTCTCGGGCGCGGGGTTTAAAATTTCTTATCATGCACTCGTACTTCTTCTTTTTTTTACCGCATTTTTTCCTTCTCTTTCAATTTCTTCTCCGCACCGTTGGAGCTGTTTCTGTCGAACGAGGGGAAAAAATGAATGCATAAAAAACGAATATTCTTTCGGAAAGAAAGTTTACTCGTGTCGAGTTAACGATTAATCAACAGAATCGAGTTTCACCGCTCGATCCAAAGTCTGCTCTTTTTTCTTCCATCTTTTACGCCCTCGTCATCGACCATCGAATCTCTGGTATGGATGTGAGGGGGAGATTAAGTGTGTGAGACGTTTTTTGGGGAGGAGCGTGCAGTGCGTGAAACCATTCTTTTTATTTTTTTGCCAGTAAGTTGAACATTATTTTCATCGCTTACATTCCTTTATGGCCATCAGCAGCAGTCAATGACAATCTCAACTTCGCCGCAGTATACGAATCCATTTTCTCACGGCCTATGAACACGTTAGAAATTGAAATTACACCAACGAACGAATTTGGCCAGAAATTGAGATAAACCAGTAACATGCAACCGCATTTTGATGGGCCTCATCAGCTCAATGATTGACCAGCAGAAAGGCCACGTGCGTAATCAATCTGTGGGCGATAGTGATTACAGCAGGTAATGAAATCAGGGCCTATGATGATCGTCGATTAGCTATAATCGATATGGTCCAGGCATCTTGATGACGCATCGCACTCTCTCGTGCTTCTTGGTCTCTCGTTATCTGCATCGATGTGCAGCTAAGTGACTAATCGCTTACCTCCACACGAGGAAAAAAAGCAAGCGACTAGAGCCGGTCGATAAAGAATTACGATCGCGATGTAAATATCGTGACGTTAAATTCGCAATTAAAAGCTTCTCGCAACCAGTATTTTCCATTAGTTTTTCGATAATGTCTCCGAGAGACGATTACATAGGCAAGTTTATGAAGATTGATGAACGCTAATTTTTTCACAGCCTGACACTCGCAGGGACAGAAAAATCCTCCTTTGGAAACTTTCGAGAGCTATCGCACCTTCACACCGAATCCAGAATTGACGTGCAGCCTCAAAAACTGTGCATCCATATATTTTGATTTCGTTAAACACTCGACTTTCCATGATTCCTGCAGATTCTATTGACACTCACTCGACATGAAATTACACTGTCCTTTTTTTTTGTTTATCCATTTCGAATAGTCGCCCGATGCCGAGCGACGTAAATGTTTGTCAATGCCGAACATGTTTTCACGTTTGAATGACTTTGGAGATTCTGTTCGAAAGATCGATCAACTGTATTGCGAGGTATTATTGGATCTTGGAATTTCCTCGATCTTTTTCTCAGCGGTAGTTTCCTCCGTAGACCTCGCTTGAACTACTTATGCAGATGCACACGTACATGCAAGTTTTGGGATCTATAGTCACAGCTATGCAGAATACATATCGATGGAAAAGAGTGATATGAATATTACGATGAAAACGCGGAATATACGATTTCTCTTGAGAATGTCAGAGAGGCATCCGGTCTGAATATCTCCGATGTGTGTGCGTGTGTGTGTTTGCACGTTTACATGTTCACTGAGCAACTGCAGCGTTAGCAAATACGTGAATTCACCGATATGACGACGCATAGACCTCGGGCTGTTAGAGCAAGTGAGAACTGCCTTGGGAACTATTCCAAATACAGACACCCATGATGTATGAAAATTGCGCGAGAAATTTGGATCACTCCGTCTTGCCAAGTGATTAAGCCATAATTGAGAGATGATTATCCGTGGCCTGCAGTTATTATATATATACGTAAGCTCTCTCCCTCTTCGCATCTTGGAGCTTTCAGGTTGAAGCTGCTTTGGCATATTTTAGAGATGGAAAGATTCGTAGCATGAATTTTAATTAGCGAGAGTTTTTATGTCAATGAGCATTATAGCGTGTATACCCAACTGTGCTCTGCAGTTAGTATTTTCTTTTTTTTATATTTTGTTTTCCTTGGTCATGTCGATTTTTATCATCAACCTCAACGTTTTTTGTTGTCATGATTTTGGTCGTTTTTTCAGTTTTGATTTCAACTTTATTGCAATCGTTCTTCTTATTCTCAATTTCTTCGGTATTGTCTGAGAGTTTTCAGTGAAGCGAATGAATTATGAATCAATCTCTTTTGTTCGTTCTTCCTTTGTGTGTCTGTCTTTCTGTTTCGGTCTCTCGTTTTGCATATGGCCGACGTAAATGAATGACTAATACTTTTGTGAATATTTCAATTCGATTGGATTTTATAATCACGTGAGCGATAATCGCACAGATAACTCAGATATTGGAATTTAGAATATTATATTTCTTCGCATCAGTGACTTTTGTATAAACGAGTGATTCGAATAATACTCGGATGCGTGTATTATTTTATTGAATAAATACGATCACACTGAATACATTCAGCATTGAAAAGTTTCGAATGGTTTTCGGGGAAAAGCAAAGCTCTCGCGGTCTCGCTCCCTCGCAAAGTGTTAACACATCGTGGACAACGAACGAGATGATATCTGAAATGACTTTCGGTGAGAAAAGCTATTGCGAGGCTCGAATGTGTAAGCGAGAGTAAGAAAGAGAGACAAGAGGTCATTTGGGGGTGGGGATCGAGTTTATACACACACGAGGCCAAAGCTTTCTCTTTGGAATGGTTAGTGCCCTTGGGCCTTGGTCAAACCATCGTTGTCGACGGTCCTCATGGCCGTTGATTTTGCTGCGGGTGTATATGGCCATCTTGGTAACCGTGCGAACCGTTCCTCTGGGGGTCGTTAAGTTCGTAGGTGGCGAATGAGGATCTCAACAACGAGACGAAAAGGGACCGAGAGCAGTTAGAGAAATAGAATCTCTTGGCTCTCAAGCAACGTATAAGTGGCATGGCCGGTCCATGCTTTAATAAGGAAGTACTGTGATACTTTCCTCTCCGAATTATGTCATTTACGTTTCTTCTCGACCCTCCATGGACCTCCAGAAATATTCGCTAATTCGCGAAAATTGAATCATTCGGTTTCCTTACAATTATCTCGCAGGAAAGAAGCAACAACTACGATGAAATCACAGGCTCCGGTGCTGACTTGTGCGTTGTCCTCTCAGCTTCTAATCCCACGCCATATTTGCAACTGCGGACGTTGTTGAGGTAATGTGTAATACACAAAACAGAGGCGAGTGCACAAAATTTTTATTTTGTGCCATCCATTGTTTCGCGTCTCAATGAAAAACGCGACTGCGTGCACAGAATTTTAAAAAACTTATCGCCTCATTGATCAGCTGTGGGAATCCCGCACGGTCGATTCAGCTGAAAAAGTTTTCATATCCATTTGAATTACAAATTTTACGTGTGATGAAATAAAAATTTTCGCATTCTGGTAAAAAAAAAAAAATAATGATTCTGTTTCAAACCATGAAATTGATTTATTTCATTTCGCAACAAGGTTCGTTGTACTTGCAATATATTTCTGTAACTGTGTTAGCAAATTGAGTTTGGCTCTAATTTCCTTTACCATCACGTCGTCTGCTTGGACGAACAATTATTCTTTTGTTTTCAAAAGACACGTATACACGTCTTTCCATATAAATTATTCCACGTTGACCTTTTTAATGTGATAAGTATTTTGGGCTACCAACTCCGAATTATAATGGAAATTTATGGAAGCAAAACAAAAAAAAAATTGATCAATTCTCAGACACGAGAAAATTTCATATTCCCGTGAGCTCGGGTGGTTTACATCGACTCTCTAATATGAGGTTAACTTCTAAGTCGTACAATTATCGGGACATGAAAAATTCGTCTCAGTTTGTTTGGAAAGGTTGACGATTTCGCGTCTTCAACTTTAGTTCGTTGGTTCTCTTTCGTCTAGAAAAAGTAAATGAAATGGTAGACACTTTCTGTATTGCATTTATATTTTCTTTCTGCATCTTATGCGGTAGTCGAGAATGTTTGAAGCTTTAATCGGTTTTATAGCGTTTCCAGTAATCCGACCTGAAATTTCTTATTGCGGATGGATGGGAAGGGGAGAGGGTNGGGGGTGGGGGGGGGGGGGGAGACAGAGGGAGAGCGAGGAAGGAATGCATTTAATGAATTCTTGCGATCAGGTACAAAGTTTAGTTGATTTTACGTTACCTCAATTCGCTCCGTGATCGAGATGAGGAAGAGAGCACGAGGGGAGAGAAAAGCGAGAGGTAGCGAGAGTACATTCGATAACGTCTTGTTAGTTGGCTCAAGTCGCCCGAGGATAATTGCATTTAGTGCGGGAAACGACGTAGCGCTTGCTTCTGGCCTTCCATCGCGAGCATCACATCCTTCTTACAGCTTGAATATCTATTTTCCTCCTCGAAGGCCTCTTCATTATTCATACGACGAACGATCGACCTTGCTACGTTAATTTTCTTAGACGCTCTCAAAATAGTAGCTTCCGGCAAGCTCCGGTGGGTGTACATAATAAACGAAAGACATTGTCGAGCTTCACGATAATTGGCTATTAGTTGACATTAGTGCAACGAGATTGAGCTATTTGGAAAAACGTTCAATCGTGGTCCATATGTTTCACATGGATATTCATCCATACGTTCATTTTTATTCAATTATATAATCAAAATGATACAAATTTTCATTTAATTCGTTCTGCTACGTTGATCAAAAATTTACTCATTAATGTCATGATTCTCAGATATTTTACCAAGTAATTGCTTGATTAATAACTTCTGAGCGATCGTCTACAACGGCAAGAATCTGTACGCGAGCGAGAGTCGTGTTTTCAGGGAAAAAGTGGAATTACAGATCGATGAATTGATCGAGTTTTGTTTGTTTGTTTTTTAATGTGAATAAAATCGACGTGATGTGTTGTTTTTACCGTTTTCTCTCCCGACTACATAGTTTTTTCATACTCCTCGTAATTTATTCCCTGGGTCGGAATTGTTGATGGATGTTTTCGCTGTAAAATCATTTGAAAAAACACTTTTGTTAGCCATGGAAATACTCCCATGATAATAATCAGCAACAAATTCCGTACGTACTGCGGAGCGTCGTTGAAAATACAAAAGCTGGTTGTGAGCTTGCTCCGGCGGAGGAGGTCTCACTGACTTTTATTGAAGGCATAACAAATGCCAGTTCCAGCTTGTGTTTGTTTTATAATATAGATATATATGACATCTATACTTTGCCCGAGGGATGACGAGGTTTCGACCATGTTGTAAATGAATAAACGGTAGGGTACGGTATTAACGTATAATGTCGACCTTAACCCTCGGAGTGCTCAAGGTCATACCCATTCTTCTTCATTAAATTTAACCTGGTCGTATCGAGATAGGACTCGAGAAGGGCGAGAAATAGAATGAGATGGAGCGATGAAATTTGGCAAAAAAGAGAGGAGAATAAAGGGGGCGACGAAGAGGGAGAGGGATGAGATGGAGGAGCGCTGTAAATTGCACCTCGTAATAGTGAAATGTTAATGAGAGCCGCACAGCAGCAGTAATGAACAGGGAAAAAGAGAAAGTGCTATGGGCGGAATGTAGTCGTGGGGTGTATTCAACGTCTCACTTCACAAAGTCTCGTCTTTCTTTTCAGTTTCGCCTTACGTTTTTTTTTCTCCACTTTTTATTCAAATTAATTTACTGAATTTTCATTTATTTATTTCACTCGGGCTTCTTTGACCCGAGTGTGCGGCTAGAGAACGAATAGACGAGTATTTATACTCCACTCTGGCAAAACATTTTCCTACATAATATGCGTGTACATCATGTATAGCCGCGTGGATTATATGTTTCTCTTTTACTTGGCGAGAGTTATGCTAGTAGCGCCGTTGGCTCGAGTCCCGTGCAAAATTCATAACACCCATGTAAATTTTGTGCTGTTGATTATTGTTGAGAGGTGTTGCTCGCATTTCCTGCCACTTCAGTCCATACATCGTTATGTTATACGTATAAACATACACCGCTAAAACATATGGGGCATTCCAAGGGGAACTGAAAGTCATTTTGTCGGTTCGAGAATCGTTTCGAAATTTAATCGAATGCTTCACAGTTCCAAGTGAATTCCTACTTGACGACGTTTTCCCGTGGCATTGATTCCGAATTCGGGAAATATTTGATCGAATTTTACCATCGAATCGACGAGCTGTGCCTTAGAAAGAAATCGTAAAGGAAATTGGGTCAGTCGATCGATTAAATTATTTCCTTCAGACTGGTTTATAATTATTTTAATATTGACAGTGAATTTTTTGTTGTGGAAGGCCCTGCATCATGATAATTGTCTATATACACAGAGGGACATGTATACCAAGCTAATGAGATGACAGAGAGAGGGAGCGAGAGAAAGGGAGTGGATTATGACTCGACTCCGAAATGTAAAATTAAAATGAAAGCATCACGCGAGCATGCTCCTCGTCTACACTCAATTCATAATAAACATATTACGTAATAAAAACGTTGAACAATTTAAATTTCGAGAATAAATAAAAACTCTTTGAAAATCACGAGAAACTCAAATGGAGTCATTTTCCCAGTTTCTTTTCTCATACTGTGCACAGACTGAACGAAGCTTTTTATTTTAGATGGATTTAGAAATTGAAACGAAATTCAACAGGAACTGCAGGAACGTTCTTTTAAATGTTTTCCAAGTCAGTCAGTATGCTATTTGTCAATAGACATTCAAACGGATTTGTTTCATTTACGGCTGCAAGTTCTCTAGCTTCGTTTACGTCTTCGAACAGTTTGAATTTCGTTGTTTGAATTTGCTTGTTCTCCCATGGCAGCGTCACGAGTCACAAGTGTTTCGTAGTCTCAAACTTTCCCCTTGTGAGCTTTTCGTGTGTGCTCTCTTCAATATATCGACAGCTGCGACGTTGTAGAACGTACGAAGAGTGGACGCGGATAGCCTTACTTGGATGCTGTACACGGTTTAACTTTGTGACGACATACGAGAGTTTGTTCCGTAGTTCTGCTTCGAATCCTCAAATGTCTATACATATAAAACTCATACGGGGGTATAACATATAGAATATTGATAGTATAGGAAGAAGGGGAGATCGAGCGAGTGAGAGAAAGAGAAGAAACGGGAATCTGGGGTCCGTTGTCTTTTCTGGTTGCCGCGCAGCTTCTTGTCCAAGGGATACGAACGAGATTTCACGAGCCGGTCACCGCCTGCCCCTAACGATTATTACCGTCCGACCTCTCGCCCAAAAGCCGCCGTTTCGCTCTCGTCCCTCTTGGCCCACGAGGATCGTGCTTCAAGCTTCTCTCTCATTCAAACTCGACCTCCGAGGTTAGCCCGTAGCTATGGACGAGCAACTCTCACGTGTGTTCTGCGTGCTCTTATCTTGCTCTCCTGTCTCTGGTACATCCCTCCCGCCCTGGACCCCCCAACCTATATATTTCTCTCAAAAGCTTTTGTCCTGTCGTATATCGCGTATACACCGCGTGTCTCTGTCAGTAATATCTCTAAACTTACCCTCGGATATATCTATATTTCATGCAAAGCCGTGCACTCCTCTCTTAAGCCACGCGAGTGTTCATGCTCAAATCACAAAGACCTTTCTACGAAATTCACGGTTTTTTTCAATCCGAATGATCTCAACACAGCCGAGAAATTACCTACTATTTTTTAATGGCCATTTCTCCCTCGGAAAATCGTTCATAAGCTACGCATTTCGTCTTTGTACCTCAAAAGTGCATTGTTTGTTCTACAAAATTCATATTTTTCCAGAAGAATCAAGTTTTTCCATGTTATGGATGCGACCTCGATTACTTTTCAGTCTATTGCAGTAAATAGCTTGACGACTGATTACGATTCTGAATAAATCATCGGAACCAAAAAATAAACGATAATAGTGACGTCTTGATTTTCTGGATGCAGGTTCTCCGGCGAAGAGGCTTCTGCACCAACTATGCATGTTTGCAAATGGATCATGGGAGCTGGAGTAAAAATCCGTAAGTCTTGCGAAAAAATTTCCTTTGATAAATAAAAACATTCAATAGCGACGTTCAAAACGCGATTTTATTCTTCGGCTACCGAATTCATCGAAGTGAATGCCAGCCCCAGATCATCTTGCGAGACCGTTTTGCAAATGTAGTTCGAGCGAAACGTCTCGTCGCTCTAAACCTGTTCGTACTACTTGCCCAACGCGTGTACGTTCCGAGCACACGTTCGATCTAGTTTTGACGGACGTCCTTTCAAATTTCGGGCAACATTCTATCCCGCAGCATGGAATATTTCCTGGCACTGGACATGTTATGGTGAATCGTGAATGAAATTCTCCATCTGTAATCCCCCGGGGAAGATTTCCGAATCGTGAAATCTTCCAAAATAAAGACGCAACGTGAAAATTTTTTTAGCACGAAATGAGAAGAAAAATGGGGAATTGCTGATGCAGTTTTGTGAAGCCGTGCAGCCAAAGACTAATTAACCGTCGTTGATAATAAAAATGTGTAGAGTAATTGGGTTTTGCGCTCTCTGCTGTATACAGAAGAGATAATGGCGTATTGAAATTTATGCAAGGCTGACGAGCTGCTTGATACGTTACGCGAGCGAGCTTCGTCCATCGTCTGCGTACGCGATGGAAAGAGAAGATTCTCCACCATAGAGTCTGGACCAGGGAAGCCAGTGGAGAGTAGATTAGTGTCTTGTGTCCAACATAACCAAAATGCGCACCATAACACACCGTTGAGCGAGGTAGCTCGGCTTCAATGTCTTTCATAATAGACAAAACAAGCTGACTTTTCAACCCGACTATCTCATTAAGAGCTATGTCCTTTATGTCACTAGAAATCCCCTTCCTCGCTGCGGACCTCTGCGTCCCAGCGGACCAGCAAGTCCTTGTTTCTTCTACCCTTTTATCTTCGGGTTCTCTCATTCATTTTCCAGCTCTATCCGTGCCCCCCTTCTCTACTTGCTTGTCTTCTCTTTCTCTCTCTTTTCAACAACATAATTACATTGCGAAGTTCGTATCCTTACCTTCAAAAACACAGAGCCTTTGCTCTGCCACGGCCACTAGCTCTAATTATTATTTCGAGCGTGAACTTTATATTATGGTGTTTCACAAGGAAACGACAGGAACCGCGCACTCGACGATTACTGTTTTCGTACAAACGAAAAAAAAAACTGCTCTTTCAACTTTGCTCAGAATGTTGCAATATACTGCTTCATGATTTATAGAGAAAATGCTACGGAGACTATGGCCTCGGCCATTTACGTTCGTAAACTTATTCAATTTTTTTTTTTTTTTTTTTTTTTTTTTTTTTTATTTTGTCAAGGAAGCACGTCCTCGATACCGATTGAAATCCGGGCCATGAAAGTTCCGCCGAGCGGTTGTAATTTCTGTAGAATATTTGACATCATGCCGTTGACGCGATGAAACGAAATTTAAATCACAATCACCCATTGTCCATCTAAAGATCGATGCCTCGTCATTTCCGTTTGCTACTAGTTTTTCTTACTCGAATGGACGTTTTCCATGCCAAGCGAGTCTCGTTAAGATTAAGTTGGAAAAATGTACGTTTCGGCGTTTCCTCGTTCGCATACATTCGTGAAAGCTACTGTGTATTAACTTTCGTACATTCGAATCCATTTTCATTTGCTGAGCGAGGGAAATATTCTTTTTCTCGAATATTCGGACTTTATTTTGTCAATATAAATGAAGAAAAGTTTGGCTCATCTCTCGCAGACGGAAGAAGGAAGTAAATCCTTCGTGCGGATTCATCTGTTCGGTCAGCAGCGAAGCTGCTGGGCAGTCCACATCGATGTAAGAAAAGTTAAATATATATATAGGAATATAAATATATACATACACTTATGAGAGAGAGAGATAGTTTTGGTTTGGCGAAAGACGCGGCTGAACGGACAAACAGACGGTCAGAGAAAAGCAGAGCAAACGAGTGCTGAGGATGTTTCGGAACTTGGGCAATAATGCCGGCCGTCGTTTCCAGAAAGCTCCACGTCGCTCCGACTCTCGTCGTTGCTGTTACAGTTTCTTCTTTTTCTTTCCATCTTTTCCTCCGATTCCCTTCAGCCAAAGGAGAATATAGTCGACGAAACTCGTATCATTGGGGCCGCACGTACGAAGCGGCCTTTCTTTCGTAGCAGTATCTCCCACCCACGAGTTTTCTCCATCAACCTGCTCTGCTCGTCCCGTTCCTTTCCTCTGCTCGCGCGCGCGGTAGTGGCTCGATTTATTTATTAACTTATTTTCTTTTCGGCTGAATTTTGGCCTCGCCACATCCCGTTTTTCAGCATTCTGCTTCACGATAAGGGGTGCGCACCACCAGCCTGCGGTCGCTTCTTGAAAGTCTCTCTCGCGCCTCTTCCTTTTTTTCCATTCTGCTCTCGCACTCTCGCCAGTTTTACTCGAGACTTGATCGTTCGCTTTTCTCATTTTCTCTTTGGTCGCCCAGAGGGCGCTGAAGCCTGTACGAAATGAGAACGAAGGATTTATGTAGCGTGGAAGTAACCTCAGCTGTGGACGTGAGATGCGCGTCCTCGCCTTCTTCGCTTTCTCACACCCTCAAATCGCACCAAGCCTTGTACGAACGAAAGGCCCTCGATTTTCATTATTCTTTATTCGACCGACATTCCACCGTCCTGTACGAAATATCTTTTCCTCGCTTATCTTATTTTGTTCTTGGATTAAAGAGCTTTCCTTTCAATCTCAGAAATCGTGTCAACTTTTGCTTTTTTATGGAAAGTTATAAAAGTAGATTCACGTTCGTTCGTAGCGTTCGTTGAAAACTCGTTCGATTTATTTTAATAAATATGCCAACAAAGCGATGCATGCTTGCCGCAAAACATATATTCAATTAATGCAGACGAGGCGTCACCTTGATATTTCGCCTCAACCTGTCAAGGAGGTTGGATCACCAAATCTAAATAATCAGAATTTTAGAAAATTTGGTGGTAACATTCTTCGGCATCAAGTCTTGAAACAATTTTTTTTTTTAAATTCTTACCACGTGGTCATCGAATGATTGAGCCTGTTTAATTTATGCAAGTTTTAAAATTAACAAATATTTTTTTTTGCGTGTAGAACCTGCGCTACTTTTTCCCATTTCCCTCAGTTTGTACGTTTCTGGCCGCGGTAAAACGCGGTAGTCCGCGAACAACTCTCCAAAACGAGTATTCATGCGACAACTACCGACGAAGCCGGAAGAGGAACGCCGTTTCTGTCTTCCCTTAAAACTCATGCATTTGTCCCGAATCTTCACGTGTTTTCCTAACGAGGACGATAATGATGATGACTCTTTCAGAAACGAGTCATGATTACTTTCCTTTAAAGACTCTCCAGCTCTCTTACGCATGCTCCACACGTTTTTCCTCAACTGACAGAAATTGTGTGTAACAGGTTCCAAAACTCTAGTTCGTTTTTCGGAAATCTCGTTGTATGGACGGATCACTAAGCACATTTGAGCACTTGTTGAAAATTTAAGTAGAGAAGTCGCTTTTCTCGTCTTTGGTACCTGATCAGTTTCACCGTGGGTCAAATTGACCCGAGTGAGAATGAGGGACAAAGTGGGGAAATTTTTATATTTTTTTCTGATACTCTTGCGTGTCAAGTGGTTGAAAAAAAAAGGAAATTAGCGAAAGAATGTGTGATTAGGTTGGTAGTTACGAGAGCGTAGCGACGAGAAAAGTGAAGAATATGAATTGGGAAAAGAAAAGAACGTGCGGTTACTCCTGGGAACAGAAGGATCGGGTGGCTCGTAATTGCAGCTCGCGTAGCGTTGAAACGGGAGAAAAAAATGGGTTTGCCGGAGGAATTTGTCAGTGTAAATTGAAACTCTCCTAATGCATACCTTTTATCAAATTTTTTGTGCTCGCTTTGCTATTTCTGGGTCGCAGGTCCACAGGAGCAGGGGAGTGGATGGCGGGGGGAAGGTTCCGTATAATTTCTCGGTCAATGCGATGAAATTCTCCTTTTTCTTTCTCCACCGGAGAAATCGAGTTGAGATTTGGAATAATATGAACGGTTTTGTAATTTCTCAGTGGTAGATTGTGCCCAAGAAAAAAGACAATGTTAAGACCGAGCGGGAAGGAGAAAAGAGAAAAGCTTGAAATTATGAAGCGGCCGAAAAATGATGGGTGTGGGCGGTGGAAGAAAATCGGATGAGAGAATGGCGCTCTTGGGAAATGAAGAACGAACGACACATCTCCCTGCTCCCTCTCACTCTCTTCTCTTTCTGTCGTCTTTACGTTCATGTACATCCCCAGCCAGGGATAATGACGCCACGGGCTGAAAGACACCCTACGTCATGTTCGCATTCGCTCTTCTTCTTCGTCTTCTTCTTCTCCTCCTGCGTTTTTCCTCCTTTTCTTTCCCACCGTCGCGAATCTTCATATCTCCGTCTTCATTTTCTTTCTCCCTCGTCTCATAGTTTGTTCTCTGCCGAGACCAAATCGTGTGACGGGATATAAAGATTGAGGGTTGAAAAAAAAACAGCCAGACCCTCCGGTGACGTCCGGTAGTTTGAAATTTCAAATTCATTTACGCCTCCGCCTTTCCTCGAGTTTTAATCCGCTTTAATTATGAAAAATCTCCAAGTCCCGACGACTTCATCTATGCTTCGTCCCATCCGTCTCGCTCTCTCAACGTTTTATCGTCTCTGCTTCTTTCTCACTCGCGGACTTGATTTGACTTTTGCGTGTACATGTTAAATATATAAATCTTCACATTTCACCATCTCGTTCGATTCGTCTTGCTCTCTTATTCCTTGTTAGCTACGACCGAATTCTTTGTCGCGTGGTTATATCGTCGTTACCATTTTTATTTCTCTTACTCACTATTCTCCAGTCTCCGTGCTCATCGATTCATTCTCACTGATTGCGGCTCAACCGCAATCTCGTGTCTGTCGTGCTACTTTTCTTTCCTTCCTGCTTCCATATAGTTTTAATATCAATGACGAGAACGTTTTTTTTTTATTATTTCCTTTCGTATCGATTTTTTATTCGTTTTTCCTCGCGCTCTTTCGTTTTCGTTTTCTTATCCGTATTTTAAAATGCAATTCATTGAAATTTAATTTTCCTTTGCAAAGTAAACGATCAAGTGCAATACCTTTGAAGTTCGGTTGACTTTCTGGGAAATAAACAATTAAAATCTACAATTTTTATACACAGTTACGACTGAGAATGTTACCGAAAAATTGTTCAACTAATTATAGCGAACGTTTGACAACAGGGAATATTCCAAGGACCAGTAAAGCCCTTGAAAAAAAATTCATTTGTTCTCGATCGTTTGATCCAGTTTTTCTGGTTCGGTTTGTTCCGTGTTCCATTTGAGCGCGACGTCCATTGATTTTCTTCGCATTTTGCCCTCACTGAGCACCCTTCGCCAGTCAAAATTTGGCTCGTAGGGATTTGCCCTCATTTCGGCCAGTGCCTCACTCTGTATCTCCATAAAATTGTATATTATTTCTTCCTCAGGGTTCTTGAATCTCGTCTGCAGCGTGTATGAGTCGAAACAAAAATGATTTTGTTATTATTTGTCATTCGACCAGAACAAAATCTACGTTCGTGTCACGTCGTCATCACGATTGAGTGCACGATTTATGTTTCTCCAAAATATTGTAGCAAAGCGGAACGATCGACTTTGACTCTCAGGGATATAGTATCGTTGGTGACACGCGATATGAGAAAACTTTGGAGGATAATGTCAAATTATAGCTGCGAAGGCTCACCTTCGGAAGCTCCTCGAGGACTTTTTTTAAAGTCGCTGTTGTAGAATCAATTTGTCCAATTTCTGGTAGCTTTAGAATTTTTGTTTCCGGACGGTCGTAATAATACTGTTCGGGGAACAAAAATGCCATCGTCTCCTCGAAGATTTGATCCTGCAGTTGCATTATCTCACGAATTTTTCTTTTCTTCTTCTTGGCATCCTGTCGTAACTTTAAATATGGAGCTCGTCTTTTCTCAAGGACGTCTACTCGCAGACCTTTCTTTTCGAGGATGACTCTTTGCATCCGTTCGAGGACCATTGCTTTCCATTGGTTTCGAGCATCTTCTAAAAATTGACCTGGACGCGCAGCCTGCGAATGAAATAAAAATTCCGACTTTTATCTGCACGTTCGCAATCGCGGCAGATTTAATTCCCTCGCAGTAAAAGTTATAAATTTCGAATGTTGAGCAACAAAACGAAAAATTTCGAAATAAAAAGTCATGTGGAAATTACTCATCGTTGGATATTTTTTTTTACCTTTTTCGAAGCCTCGAGCCTCTGCCTGTTCATTTCGTCCGTCTCAAATTTGAGTTTTGCTTCTGCTTCGCGTTTCTTCTTTTCTGCCTCCATTTCTACCTCCCTCTTTCGTTTTTCAACCTTGTCAACATTGTCCTCGTTCTTCAATGCTTGCCAGCGTTTGAACTGACGAATCTGAATAATTCGAGTAGAAATTGATGCATTATTTTCACCAATTAAATCGTGAATTTCCATGCAACTTTGCTTGCCATTCAGAGTGTCGGAAAAAAAGGGTTTTTGGTAAAATTTACTCGGTCGATCTCACGGTCGACGTATTTTCTCATCCACTTAATGTCGCCAAGATCGAAGGTAAGGAGATCAGCTGGCGCGGTGAAAACTCTAAGGGTACCGTTATAGTCGCAGAATGCGACGCATTGAGGATTCAGATAAAGCTCGTGAGTGTATATGCCGGTTATAATACGACCCGATAGACCCTGAGTGAAACTTGGCTCGTGAGTCTTTACGATAAAGTCCCAAATCTCGGCGGTTCCATCGACCCGTGCCAATATTACAACCGTAGGCCTGAACGTGCCCCAGCAACAGGCCGTATATCTGTCGAGAAAAATGTGAGAATATATAAATGACAAGTTGAACGAAATAAAAAATATATCGTGTTATATGGAGCGTTCGAGAGTGTCAAAGAAAATATGAAAAATCGTCGAATAAAAGAGACAAATTTTTCCAGCAATAGAAATAATGGTATCCGATGTTCTATGTACCGTGCAAAAAGGAATTATAGCGTGGAGATAAATTTCGAATAACTCGCTAACAATAATTCACGTTGAAAATGAGAAAAATTAAAGTCACAAATACCATGCGAAATGGTTTATTTTCCAATGTGTGTTGAAAGATGAAAATTGAATCAAAATATCTAGGAATTATTTCGCCGGATCACATTCCGTTCGATTCGCCGTTCATTAATGTTTTATTCGAGAGATTTCACAACAAATTTTCGCCCTAGAGGTAAAAAATGCATTTACACCGTTGGCTACATTCAGCAGCTGATATTTTGCAACAATTTTTTTTTCATTTTTTTCAAGAAGCTTCCCGTACGTATGGAAATTATGTAAAATTCAATGAAATCGGAATTTATCCGACAGGAATATGGAAAAAGAGAATGTACTGGCCGTCAGTGAATTGGAATCGAGAGAGATTCAGTTTGTTTATGTAATCCGATTTGTTGCGATTACGTTTCATTTTTAATTCCCCCATAAACCCTCAGTGCTAAAAATCATCACATGAATCCTCTCAAATCTATGGTGAACGATGATTCTTCATTATTTATTCATTATCAAGTGTCAGTAATAATCAACCATAATCCTTGTGTGGCTTCATGTGCGATTAGAAATATCGTTGTCATTGCGACTACGATTTGAATAATTATGTAAGAAAATTTGTATACAACTCGCACGATACGATCTAAAAAATCGTTCATTTACTTTCGCAATTGAGAAAATATTAGTAAATCGATGGTGAATCCTGGAAATACCTGACTTTACATTTTTTCCATATGACTGGTTCTCCAAAATCGTCACGCCATACAGCAAAAATGTTACCACCAACGGTGAGAATAACATCTTTGAGGTATTTCGATCTAACCGCGTGGGTGACTGGTCCATCGTGAATGCCATTTCGCCAGTCAAACTTGGGAGTCTCGTGATTGACGAATTCACCTGTTGAGAACTCGTAACCCTCCCACGACAATCGAGCTACATAGCCATCGATGGTACCGATAAAAATCACCGGTTCGAGTTCGTAGTCCGGTTTAGCGTTTGCTAATTTGTAATATTTTCTCACACCAACGTTGTCGTCTTTGGGATTGGGTTTTGGATCGTCCAGTTCTTTCTCTATCTTGGGATTGTAAATGCTCATGGTCGTGATGACAACGGGCATTTCTTCGCCGGGATATTTAGCCTCTAGCATATAGAACGGACGGAAGACTCCGTCGAAGGATTTGTAGGGAGAGATCGATTGCAAAAGCGCTTCTGGCGGTTTAATAGTTTTTCTTTTTTTTCGGCCTCCGCCGCCTGTTTTTCCCTTGTCTTCGGGAGGTTGCCATCTTTTTTTTCCAACGAAACGAAACATCATTATTTCTACGTTATTCCTTCATACAGCAAGGCGAAAAAACACGAGGAACGAGCAGGCGGAACGAAACAAAATGGAAGAAAAAACGAGTTTTCTCCGCCCTGTTCGTTGAGAATTTGTAGAGGTTAATTGTCCATTCTCAAGAGGCGGAAGATTGAATGGAATCTCGCGTAATAGATGCGAGTCTTGTTTCGGGCAAAAAAGAAACAAAAATTGGAGGGACGAAAAGTTTTGCTCGCGCGAGTAAAGCGAGTTGAGGGACGAATGAGAAGTTTTGAGATTGTTGAAAAGAAGGCCGGAGGGGTCTAATGAATCTTTGAGGGTTATATTTTTGGGTCACCCTTTCTTCGTATACTTTCTTCATTTTCATACTCTCGACAAATTTTCACCTCGTTGTTCATCGCTGCCTTTTCTTTTTCTTTTTTTTTCTTTTTGACAATTAAATACCGTAAATCCCAGAAGGCTATGGTACCGTCTTCGCTCGATGTTGCGAACTGCCAACTTAATTCTTCCGGCGTCGTCTCCTCCGGTAAACTTTCAATTCGACCGTTCTTGTCAATTCTGTTGTACGCCGGAAACCAGACGATTTGCGTTATCGGGCCTTTCTGACTGAACTGCGTCGATGACATTGCAGCTACTTGAATTATCGAAGAATTCGCCGAACCTTTCATCCACGACATCAACGATTTTAACGCTGTTCGGTACTTGACCTGCGCTGCCGTATTTACCACGATCGTTTCCACTTCTTCGATTTTACCGGGTATTGACCAAATAGCAATCTATCGAATAATACAATTAATCAATCCGATTTTTATTTCCTTCCATTTTTCCCTCATTCCCGCAAGTACGAATCCAAGTGTTCGTTATTTAAATTATATTTGTCCGTATTTTTCTCAGTTAATTCAATCCCATCATTTTATTCATCAACGAATGAGATTCTTTTCATTTTTGTTGAATATGAACGAAATTTTCCAATTAATGGATGCGCAGGTGTCAGGAAAGTTTGTTCGTTTGTTTATTTTATTATTCGACGAGGGTTACGATAAAATTGTTGTGATTTGTACTTGACCACTCGTGCATCCTCCTATAACGAGGTTTCCATCAAAAGGGCAAATGGAAATTGCGGTTACTTCTCGAGTACATTCCAGGATCAATTTTGGTGTCAAACAATCGTTAAAGGACCAAATGAGAACCTGATTTTCTTCGGTCGATGGCATATTCTTGAAACGACAACAATTCAATTTCTTGCGTTTTTCTACCAAAATTCTCGGATTAAAAAAAAATCTATTACCTCGTCCTTCGAGGATGGACCAACGAGACAATCGCTTTTGCAATATTCCGTATAAGCAGCTACTGCGATTCCTGTCCAAAAGGGATGCCAGCAAAGATCATTGATGACTTTGTCGTTGGTTAACTTTCCATCGTAATAACTTTGGTGCTCGGTATACGCGATGGGTATCGGTGCTGCAGTGTCTTTGGTATGACGAATCAATTTGTAACAATCATCCGTATAAACGTCCCAAGTGGCATTCTGTGACACCTGATGGTTGGGAGTATAATAATTGAGGAAGCTGGAGATTCTTTGATCACCGATCACCGAAGACATTAAATCGTTTTTCCTTTCAACAGGGTGATCCATTTGGGAACAAGTTTTAACTACTCTAATGGAGCGAGTTTCCTCATTTTTTCAAACGGATCTCTGAGAGCTTTTTGCTCGGTTGGATTGTAAGTCGAATGAACTGACCCCATACAAGTTTAATTCGCTCAGCAGAGAGGAGTCTCACTTAACGGAGAAAAATGGGGATCAATAGATAACTTTTTAAAGTTGGCCAAACACTCCAATCGTTTTTCTTATTTCTATGAATGGAGCGTCGAAAATTCGAAGTGATTTTTAATTCAACAAAATTGCGTATTCGTCGAAACTTTTAATGAGTCTGAATCGTGTTCAAAGCCAATGGACGGTGGTGCCGAAAATATTCGAAGTTCGTGTAGCAGTTTCGAAATCAACTGTTCGGTGACAAACATGCAAACTTGAAACATTCGTAAAAAGCCGGCCTATTTTATTATCGATCAAACCTTGTCACACATGTCATCGGTGAACTTGTCGAGAAACTTTTTCATCGCTGATTTCTCGTCCTCGTTGTAGGCTTTCGTGTTAATAGTTTTGTGGTCGTAGCGATATTGGAACCACGAGTTGACGAGCATCGTTGGGGTGGTCTGCGCATCGTTTTCACGAAGTGCAAGTCCTGTCTGTATGCCTATGGACGTAATGGTCTTTGTTACGTTATCGAAGCTCTGTCGATAAGGCAAAAGTTCAACATAGCCGTCTCGCTGATCATCGGTGTTACGATCGGTGAGCTTGATGGGGACCTTCAGTAAATCCAACGTCGTTTCCACCTGCCAAACCACGCCAGACTTTTGTAGCAAAATAGTTACATGTATTCGTATTTCCATTACAAAAACTTGAAAGAAACATATTTGACGTTGCTTTGTAATTTCAATATTGACCCATGCAAGACCTTTCAAATGTTTCGAGCTTCCCAACATCTCGCTATTATCATTATTTTTTATTAGTAACCTTTCGCGAGTCGAGTTTGTAGGGCTCAGAACTTTAAAAATCTCGCCAATAATTGAAAAATGCCAATAAATAAAAAGCGCTAATTACCAATTGCAGATAATACGAAAACAAAGAGAATGAGCGGTGGTGGAGGTTTATATTTAGAATGGAAAAAAAGTTGCAGCCATTTTTGTGAATTGATGATGAAATTTGGATTTTGTTATTCTCAATATTTATCGATAAATAATAAAATTATAGCGGTGAATTATTGTTTCCCAGACTGTTTCCTTCTCAACAAAAGATATTTCCTGGCCACAAAGTTCGAAACGATCATTGATTCGAAATAAATAGAGTGTAAAATTTATTGTTAAATTTTTTTCGTTAATCGAGTAGGATTTCGAACCTCAATCTCGTATAATGGTCTCGTGTTCTTCACTATAGTGTCATCAACCTCTTGGCCACTTCCTAGGTCTTGCCACGTATTTGGTATTTTATAAATGGCGTTGCGCACTCGATTTTCTTGGTCGATTCTTAATGCCTCGATATTTTTAATGACCGCGTCCCTTCCAGCTTCCGTGAGACAAATATAGAATTGTCCATCCGTGTCGGAAGTAGGGGCGTACCCAATGAGTATATTTTTATCCGGAAAAAGGTTGATGTGATGACGGATTGGTAAAAAGTCGCTGCTTTCATCGTGGAGATCCAAATTGTCTTCAATGTCTTCTTTTTTGACGTATACCCACGGATATTCCGTCGTTACGTTTTCTCCGATTACGCAACCGATTATTTTTTGCGTCAGAGGCGACAGATTGATCCTTGCGATTCCTGGCATTCCCTTGATCAATATAACAAGCACGTTTCATAACGTCTGAGCTAAATTCACTCTTGACTCTGAATAAATGAAAATTAAGAGATTCTGGGAAAAGAAGGAATCGCAGCGTTGCATTTGTACCGAAGCTTCGGAATATCGGAATTTTCGTGGCTCGTCGAATTCGGTTTCGCTCGTTTCACCGCCTTCGTAATCCTCGAATATTGAAATATTCGACGCAGCGTAAGAGTCGAGCTCATAAATGGTTCTTCGTCTCTCGGTGGGTTTTGGCTCTTCCGCAAATGGAAATTCAATCTGCCTTCTTCCTCTATCCTCTCGATTCTCTTCATCGGACGTTGGGACTTTTATCGATCGGAAATTATACGTAGATACTATTATTTTACTTCCGCTAATTACAGTTGCAAGAATAATTATGGGAAACCATATTCGAATTGAAATCCATCAGAATTATCATCGTTTATTTATAATCCTTGATTATTTATTATTTTTTATGCAATCAGATGGACTTTGAAGTAAATTTATTGGCAACTTTTCAAAGTGCAACGATTAAGCTTAATTGGGTTTATTTATCGTCTGTGAATACTTATCAGCTTCTTGATCTCCGAAATCGTATTGTTCCTCGTGTTCAGGTGCTTCAGAATCTTCCCATTGGTTCAGTCCCTCCTTAAGAGAATTCATAGTTCGGGACATTGGGTACTTGTAGTCCAACTCAGGTGGCTCTTCTCCTTGAATTTCTTCCTCACTTCTCGATGTTCGTTCGCCCGCAGCACCAGCAGCAGCATTTCCGAAATCATGCTCTTCGGTTATATCGCCCAGTCGACCGCGAGAGTTTCCCTCCCAATTCATCGTCAACAGGAGCAGGCCGAGCACTTATGGTAAAATAAATGGCAGAATGACAAAAATTGAAAAACTAAAAATCTCCTCTCGAAATGTAACGATCCTCGACGTCTCGTGAACAACGCCCTTTCACCAGTGTCCCTCCGGAAATCACTCGAGCTTTCAAAATGGATTTGTGAAGAGTACTCTCTCAGCTTTCCATTCCATAGTTCTCGCTCGTCGCTTCTCGCCCCATTATCTTCATCTGACTCTGTATATCACTCGTGGAAAAAATCCGAGTGACGTTGCCCACTCTTGGCTCTCCGTAGGCCACGAAGCTCGATTGTTTTTTTTTCTGTCCAAAGACAAGAGAAGTTACTGAGAGAGACACCAAATTATCGCTGCTTTTTTCCCAACCTTTTTTTATTCGATCAAGGGCATGTCTGTTCCCATAGAAACTGGAACAAAAATACACAAACTCGTGAAACTGCACAGCATATTTTTAACGTATTACTATCACAAAACGACTTTTGACGTTTAGAATTTGATATATTTACAAATGAAAAATAAAAAATTTGAAATTAAATATCTCAAATTCTAAACGTCAGAATTATTTTTTTTATCGGAGGAGAGACTGTTAGCTTAGGTTCCAAGAACGACGAGACTTTGAGAGAACCCCAAATAAAGTCGGTTTGGAACCGAAGCTAACAGTCTCCTCCTATGAAGAAAAAATTCTGACGTTTAGCATTTTTGATATATTTAAAAATGAAAAATAAAATATTTGAAATTAAATCTTTCAAATTCTAAACGTCAGGAATTTTTTTTTCATAGGAGAAAACTGTTGGTTCTGGTGTCAAGCACGTTCATCCAAAATTTTGAAAAAACCCTCCATAACGTCGTTTTCTGATTGTAATACCTTAATAGAAAAAATAATAATGATCGGAAAAACCGACCACTTAAAGTGATGGAGCAGTCGCTTTCTCGCAATGTGAGTGCGAGAGAGATAGCTGCAATTTTCGAAATTGAATATTTCCGACACGCTTTCGCCAATAAAAAAAGCCCCTGTCAGCGAATTTTTGGCCTCTTCCTGCGTTACGCTGACTCAGCATTTTTTTTTAATTAGTCAAACGATATGGAAGAATTTTCATTTTGAAAATTCGAGGTGACTGAACCATCATCTTAAGAATAACGAAAATAAATACATCTTCAAAATCCTTTTTGCAATCGTCGTTGTAACTCCTGTAAAGGTACGATTGCCATTCAAGGTGTGAGAAAAGTGAGTGGAAGAAATGTCAGGGTTGAATGTGTTAAAATAACAGACTGAAGATTTACACTGTCCTTTGAATTCATTTATGAACCTTTAGCAACTTATAAGATTCTGTTTTTACATTTACCCCATCTGCACGTTAATGTCATGGATGTCTTCATGGAGTTTAACAACTGTAATTTCTTCGGGAAAGTAAAACAGTCTCGTAAAGGAGCGAAGTGTTGAGTAAAAGGACGAGATTATAACTTTTTTTTAATAAGTTTTTTTATTTTTATGAATTAAGTTTTTACGATTTTTCAAATATTTTTCAGCATGGAAATCACTGTCGGTTTGTTTGAGGAAAGTGTAGAAAAAACGTGTTAGCGTTGAGAAGCAAACAGAAGAGTTACCGAGGAAAAATGTTTTATTTAAAATTTACAATAACGAAGGATTGTCGATTAATCGGATCACCTCTGATATTTTTTTTATTTCAATTAATATCTCCCTGTTTGCTGCGAATCAGTCATTTCCGACCAGAAATCCGAGACAACGGAGGTGGAACGATGGTGTGTAGCAGAGTATTGAAAAAAAAAAACAAATATTTTTGCCAATAATCCTACGCAGAGGCAGAAAAAATTGTTACAACAATTTTTTTTACTTTATAGAAATGTTTTCGTTGTTGGTTTCCCTCTAATTCGATTTTTGTTGATACACTTCTGTGTAAATTTGCTGGAAAAATGTTGAGCTCACGTATTTGATTGATCGGATGCAACGTGTCCTCTCAACGAAGAGCAATTTTTTTTTCTCTATAAAACAAAACTTCTTTTACCAAACGAATGTATTCAGTTCGATCAGCTCTATTGAAATGTCTGTTGCATTCTTTGGCCTGCATCGATATTCGAGCGGGGAAAGGAGTGCGGCGCAGATACTAACAAAGAGAGGGAGCGGAGCGAGAGAAAGAGGTTGCGAGAGAGGAAAAGATGAAGAAATGAACAAAAGTTTTTCGATGAAATGGCACATGAAAGAAATGATAAAACAAGCTGGACGAGAACGAGTATGAAAAAAATGTTAAAAAGAAAAAGCAGGTAGCGATCCCCAGGCTACGCGAATCTTGGAGAATGTTCTTTGAAGCTACGAGGCAAGAAGCCTCTCGTTGAAATGAATGAAGATGGGGAAACATAAACGGCGAGCCAGCAAAGTGGTGCCTACGTATACGAGTCTCTTTTCCCTTGTATGCATATATACATGAAAATTATTCGTTCAGCGGGACAATATTATGAGTTGGGTGTATATAATATACATGTGTATAAAAAATTGAATGTACGTTGTACATGTGTGCGGGTATTATGCAGGAAAGCTCGTCCATTTTCTCGCAGCCGTAAATTCGTGCGATAGAGAAACCGCTTGAATTATGTAAACAGATTATGGGCGTCTCTATGGGGGCCGATTATGGAAAAAGCTTGCTAGATAGAAACATGGCAATGAGCTCGACGCGTTCGTTCTATTTTTTCTGTATGCGTTGCGTAATTAAAATAGTGATTAACCACGAGCGTTCCGCAATATACAAAATAACAAGGGGCTTTGATTTAAATGCATCGATTAATTCGCCAAAACGTGGAGTTAAATTGCGGCCAATGAATTGGGGGAACGGTCTAGATGTTTAAAGCCACGAGTGATGCTTAAATTCGCACTTTTCGAAAAGCGAATCATTGGAGCATCAAATTTCCATTTAAATAACTTGACCATTTTACTCTCAAATAAACCTACTAAATTTTGCTTCCAAAATCTTTTCATCGTAAATCAATTTTTTTTACTGACACACAATAGACGATTCAAACTTTGGCTAAAGTTGCTGATTTATGCTGATTACAAACTTTTATTCTACCCACAGCTGCGGATGAATATTTTTCGCTACAGAGCCGACACCAGTTTTTCAACAAGACAATATAAAAAAGGCTCATGTAAAATTGTACAAGAGAAAAACTGTGAGTTTTGCATCAGGATATTGATCAATGGCTCGTCTCTTCAGGACTATGCCAATCGAGGCAACGTCCTTTCTCTTTTTTCCTCTCACTTTCGAAAATAGAGGACAATATATCGTTCGAGCTCTCCACTATATCTTTCAAGCCCAAACTTCGATTTTCCATTTTTACAATACAAACATATAGATATAGAGATTCGTACAGGAATATAGTATACTCGCAAGTGACGTGCACAAACGTTCTTTACCTGCTTCGAAAAAGCCGATCGTTCGAGCGCGCTTCGTATCGAGAGGAGCACGATATTATTCCACGACAATGTGCGAAGAGAGGTAAAATGTGAACAGGAGGAGAGAAGGAGAGAGAGAGAGAGAGAAGGAAAGAAAGAAAAAGATAGAAAGGGGAGAGGCGCGGCGCGTGTATGTCGACGACAGAAGCGTATATGGAGGCGTGGGTGCATTATCCAAAAGCCGATCGAAAACGTGAGAGAGCGAGAAAGGGTTCGCAGTCGAGGTCGTTTGAAAATACGGTCCTCGATGAGAGGGAGAGCCGGAGACAGGGATGGTGAAAGAAAGAGAGAGCTTCGGCTAAATCCTAGGAAGCTCTCCGGCTGGTGAGCTTCGAACAGTTTTGCAGATGAGGCGCGCGGGATGCTAGCCCGCGAAGGGGGCGCGGTCGCGTGACGCTGCCAGAAGGTAGATAAATCTTGCTTCGACGGTAAATAACACGCTAAAACAGTGAATTGGATTACGGGGCGTAGAGGGGTAAATAAAGCGCTCCTGAAGTGCGCAAGAAGAGGGAGAACGACTCCGCAGATTGACGGGAAAGCACGAGCTGAAAACGACGTTCTCACACTTCTGAGCATCACTCTCATGTATATATGTACCAGTTCAAGGGTATATACAATGTTGCATACGTATTATCGATCTCGACCGTATGGGAACTCGAAAAAACAAAAACCTACCCTGGGTACGATCCAGCAGGGCATCTTGTAGTTTCGGGAATTATTGACTTCCGGGACAAAAGCCAGCATCCAATTTTCCGAGATATATGATTACGAATTGAGTTTGTTAGAGATATTCAGGAATTCAGACTCTCTCACCATCGAGTTATTTCCGAATCGAATGGAAAATAATAAAATTGCTGCTTTTTGAGAATTCAGACTACGAATTAAATTTTTTTAAATCATTATTTTCCGTGAATAAAATTGTGCAGTGACCGTAATTTCCTTCGACTGTTTAACAGTTGTGCAACTTATATGCGAGATTCATAAATTATTTTCGATTTCCAGAAAGAAAAATAAATTGTTTCTGCCAACAACATTTTTCTTTCGGGTCACGTAGATATTTTCGTGAAATCTATGTCAAAGTTACAACAGCAATGAAATTGTTGAAAAAGAACGAGTTTCTATTTTAGTTACGTGTCGGACGTGTATGAGAAGAATAGAAACGAGGGGGGGTATATAGCCAACGAAAATTCATATGTCGTACCGTGTAGAGGAAGAAACCACACGGGCAATAATCGAAGCGATGAAAGTCATGTAGCCACTAGAGCTTGGAGAATCGTAGATCGACGAGTCGTAAAATCTCATGGGAATCGCTGCTGGCGGCAAACACACAAGGATTTTCAGACCAAATCGTTGCAATCGTCAAACAAATAATTCCACATCGTTTCGGAAGAGAAAAGATATAAGGCAAAAATGTTTTGACATTCTTTCTCTGCAATGTAAACGAATTTCAAGAATTTTTGAATTTCCAACTCGATTACTTGGTTTTCGGGATTCGAGAAGAATTTCGACATTGATGTCGTTTTANAAGCGATGAAAGTCATGTAGCCACTAGAGCTTGGAGAATCGTAGATCGACGAGTCGTAAAATCTCATGGGAATCGCTGCTGGCGGCAAACACACAAGGATTTTCAGACCGAATCGTTGCAATCGTCAAACAAATAATTCCACATCGTTTCCGAAGAGAAAAGATACAAGGCCAAAATGTTTTGACATTCTTTCTCTGCAATGTAATCGAATTTCAAGAATTTTTGAATTTCCAACCGATTACTTGGTTTTCGGGATTCGAGTAGAATTTCGACATCGATGTCATTTTAGCTCAGGAATTATGCATTATACTTTTTCCAAATAAACTCGGAGAAAAAAGTTTATGCGAATCTGTTCAATTGGCCTCGAACTGTCCGGATATCGCATGGACCATGATTTCGAAGATGTAGGAATATTGGCGCTGTTCAATGTGCATTTGAGACCTAAGGGCATACCTTGGGTGAGATTTGCGAGAGTGGGATATACATATATGTGTACATGTCGAATCGTCGAGAGTTTTGGACACGAGATGAGACGATCGAGTCGCTTCCGTTAGGTTGGCTGATTCTACCACGTGCTTGAGACTGTTGGTACGAAAACTTTTTCTCTCTCTCTCGCCATCTCTGTGATGTAGTTTCGTGGTCCCAGCATACGCGCAGGAGTTTCTCAATAAAGCCGAATCGAATCGACATCGAATTTTTTCGTTTCATCGTGAAAGCGATCGAGAATTCTTGCACGAAATTACGTCGCGATGTCACTTTTTTCGAATGACACTTTCGACATCTGTATATACAGGCTCCTCACATCTCTGTATATATTTACATTTTGCATGTGTGTCGAGAACGACTAGTATGAATGGTCGTCGTCCCCAAATAACGACGAGAGGTCGAGGCAAAATCGAAGGGCTATCGAAATGATCAGAGACTCGGTGAGTCTCGCGCGATCTACTGTAATATAAAATGTGGTTGAGAAAAAAAGAGATTTGCCATGCGAGATGTTTTTTTTTGTGTCTGACCCTCGCGATTTGGCGCTTCCGTTTCGTTCCGAAAGCTCCTGTGTGTGATACTCACTACCTACGCTCTGCCTTCACCCTTCGCATCGTGACAATCTTTTTTCCGATCGCACTCCCTTCCCTCCTTCGCTCAACCCCTGTCGTCCTTCACCGATATGCCGACGAGGGTGTTTTCCGACCGAAAACATTTTGTCAGCCACACGTCTAGTTATTTTGTCAATTGTGTCGAAAAAAGGCAATCTGCTTCGTCTCAGATATTTTTACTTTGAAGCAAACATAATATGATCCAGACTGTGTAAAAGGTGAATATTTTCTGCGACGCATATATGCTTCCCGACGCATGAATCAGCATTTTTGTCACTCAGCATTTATTTACATCTAATTACACATTTTTACAAGTCCAAAGTTTCATTTTCAAAGTCAAGTCAAGTTCAACAACGTGACGATTGCTTAGTAACTATGAAAGATGTTTATTCATGAATAACGGGCAATGCCAAACTCAAAACCAAATGGGGAGGCCACAGGGTCGATGATAAGAGACTGAGATTCACATTAATACGAAGCACCAGATCAGAAAAAAGCATTGACCATAAAAAACTATGTGCGCACGAAGACTTAGGAAGTAAAGTCGCGTATTTACCCAAGGGATTCCACACACCCACACACGCGCACGAACGTATCAACACATGTATAGCTAAATTGGACGTTTGTCTTGTTAGGATTGGATCTAATGGTATAAAGGACCCAAAGATTACGAGACGTTGTCGCGGTATTACCGGGGAATAGACAAGAGCTCTTATAAGCGGAGCGCATCGGGTTCGCGTTTGCTATTCGAATAAATCCTTGCGATTCATTCGAAAAGGTATATCCCAAAACTTAGCTCAGCAGCATGGCTTTTCGTCTTTCTTTAAGACTCCACATTCATGCACTTCTACTCTCCGCACAGACAAAAACGTCTACACATCCGTATGTTTATGTGTGCATGTTCCCTTTATCGTTTGCCAGTACTTTTATGGCCTCATAAATGTTACGAAGTGTTATACTGCTACTACACTCGCTCTAGGTACATCTACGTTCCTATATATATGTCACGCGTTTCCGTGAGTAGAAGGGCGTACACAAAGTAGATTGGAATAGTAAATATGGCTTTTGGTCTTACGACCTCACGATGTACGCTACGGAAAAATATAACCAGGCCCAATGGTGCTGTAGTTATACAGTCGAGGTGCAGGTTGAATTGTTCGTGATAGCGTGAGAGAGTCCATCGGACTCGCGCCCTTTTGACGCATGCAGCTACTATAAAAATAAGAAAATAAAAGAAAAGAGGGACGAAAAAGGATGTAAGAAAACGAACACCAAGCACTCGCGCGTTTACAAACACACGCACGTGAATATTAGACGCGGAGAGATCGTTACTAGGGAAAAAGACATTAAGGATATATACCCGCGCGCGATTGTATGTGATAAAGAGAAAAATACGAAAACAGTCATTTCCTTATTCGAGTCAACGCGCATAAATTTTATACGCTTCGGATTTTATTGCTGGAACATTCGAGTGCGTTGATCACAAGACGATCGCACAATGACTCGAGTTTCCATGATTCCTTCGGTCAATTCCGCATCGACACGCACGCCCCACCCAAATATCGTGCGTCAAAACTGTGTCATTTGATTTAGCACTCGATTTCTACTTGCGTTTGTAATTGCGAGAGGAATAAATGCTCGAGGTGAGGACAAAACATCCTTATATCCGTCCACGCGGTTGTAGGATCGCGGTCTGATAATATCCTGGCAGAATGTCTCAGCAAACCAATAACACTAGACCCGGAAAACAAGCGAAGAGATTCCAATGTCCATATGTATAGCGCGTGTGCGAGTGTTTATAGAATTTCTGAGTGTCGGGTTCTCTGAAGGAAAAAAAAGTCGAAACAATCTTGGCGTATTGGTTTCCCGACTTTTCCACCGTCCTGTATCCTGTATAAAAAGGAGAAGACGACACCAACATCCTCCTATTCCACTCCTCTTTGCACGGGCTCGAAGTTTCGTTGGGGAAAAGTCAATTACCCGCATTTCTCGTTTCACCCTCTGCCACAATACATCGATACACGGATCCTCGTACATGTACATGTTCACAATGTTCGTGTCTATACTTATATATACAATCTGTGTTTGTATATGCTCCGTGTCCACAACACTCTCTAAATTGTTACAGAACCGTTTTGTGGAGCGTCGAGATAGCGGACGTGTGCGAAAAATCTTGCTACTTTTTTTTTCCTCTCCCTTCTACATTTCCTCGAATGAGAAAAAGGTCTGATCGTCACGTGTTATTACGTGATACAATCGTGTACATGAGACATTTCATGCTAGCTCAAGTAACACGCCTATAACTCTTGCGTTTTCAGCAAATGGACTCGTTATTTTCCACATTCTTTTCGTAGCGCTATGAAAAAAATCGCCATCTCCGATAATTTCAATAAATAAAAAATCCTTCCACGAGAGAACCAAAGTTCCATAACGATTGGGAGACGACGAAGGAGCTTTGTTTCAAATTGTTTTCAACACTTTTGAATAAATGGTATAGAGAAGGATGCTCATAAGGAAAATTAATAGCAATGCGGTAGTTAAAGTGACGCGAACGCGCCAACTCATATCCGTGCTTTTCAGCATGCTGCAGAAAATATCTGTTCACATTTCTCCGGGTCAGATTAATTCTGATACGGCAGTGATAGCAAACGCGTGCAATCGTGGAAGGGCGCGGTCGATTACTTATTAGCGTGTCTGCATCCAACGTGTGCAGTATACAAAATCGCGTTATCGTGTACAGAGACAAAGAGAGAGAGAGAGAGAGAGAGAGAGAGGGACAGATGCCAAAAGGACGAGAGGTGCGGCATACCAAAGGTGCCTGAGTGCATGTGTTGGAGAATCCGACTTATCCGTGGAGAGGATCCCATGAATGTATATATGAAGCGTGTATATAGCTTAGTGAATCGGGGTTCAAGTGCGGGATCGCCTGTGATTAGAGGCCACCGAAATGGATGAACCGTTGGTTGGTTAATTTTCAATTATCTGAAGCGCATAGATAGAACCGAAGTACACACGGTGATGATGCGCATTCTCTCTCGATCTCCCTTCTGGCCCGCGATCCTCTCTTTCTCCTCCACTTTTGCTTCACTGTACTTTGTCGGCGAGGGCATCAACGGTAACACGATTCTCTGTTTTACTAGTAGATTGTGAAAGCTTCATCGTGTTGGCTTGCCAAACGAAAAAAACCCATTGAGCCAAACAAATTCACCATGAAAAAGAATCGAAAATTAAAGTTCCGTCCTGTAATGTCCAGCAGAGCGGTATGGTTGCGCAGTTTTTTTACAGAATTCGCAATACATCGATCCGGCAAGAACTACTGCGGTATTCTCTGACACACGTTTCAAGTTTATGTTCAATGTGAATTGACACCGGTTTGTTTAGTGTAAGCATTGTATGGATACGTGCGAATTATAAATTTCGAAATACACGCCTTTTGGGTGCCGAGCTTGTGGGCAATATCGAGGGGCAGGAAGGAGAGAGAGACAGAGAGAGANACGGTTTATCTAATCTCTGGGTTTACAGTGCAAATTTTAAAATTAACGGGAAGCACGAGGACGAAATGAATCGTAGGAAAGATCGCAGAAAATTTCTTCGTCTCGATGACTAGTCCCTACTTTACGAGAAAGGGAGGAAGATACAGAAATAGAGAGTAATAAAGAGTGTGTATCTGCAAGAGAGAGAGAGAGAGAGAGAGAGAGGGAGTGAATCCCTTTAGCACAGTTTCGGCTGATCATCAGCTCTCCGCTGATTGGACACAGTCACGCGTAGCTCGGGGCAATTAAAGCTTCTGGGCTGATGGCCCTCTCACACCTCGTGATTCTCATCCACATACGTAATTTGCTTGTGCTATATATACATGTAAACACACACACACACACATATATGGACGCAAGATTTAAAGAAAAAACAACAGTAGTATTAATAACGACACTCCTGAGGCACGAATGATGTGTGTTTTAGGCTGATAGGGACTTTGCAATTTTCCTAGTGAATGCTGCAAATTTTTTTAGCAATATCCTCTGTGTTTGTTTGTCAGATGTGCTGCTACGATATCAATGCGAATGTTTCACACCGATTACGTCATTGCAACCGATGTCTCTCGTGATGTAATTTTTGGTTATGAATGTTTTTGCTCCTGCGTCAAAAAAGCGACGCTCAACAATGAGACTTTTGATAATGATTTTGTCCATTTATTTTTTCTCAAAATCTAATGTTTGTTTCCCACGTGCAGTTTGCAAATGATGGCAATGTCTCGCAGCTCTGTTAATTATTTATCAGAGCTATTCGTAGTGAAACTTAAACATTTTTGCAAATTTATGTCAAGGCTGGGTCTTTATATTTTTTTTTTTTTGAAAACTACTGAAGGAGTTCTCGAGGGAACGACACCGTGCTTATTTGCTCCGGTCGAGCGGTGGATTAAGCACCTCCTCGGCCACAGGTGCGTCGTACAGGTCAACGGAGAAAAATAGCCGCCAGAGTTTGCTATTGCTGTTGTTTCTCCTAGCCTCTGGATAACTAACCGTCATAAATACACAAAAACACATACACTGTTGGAATTCATGCGAAAGATTCACGAGGGTGCTGCGAGGAACGGGAAGAGGGGATTTCTGTATCTGTTCGTATGGGCTTTAATGCTTGCCAAGAGTTTTCCATTTCTCCTGCCGCGCCCCGAGTCCCTGTGCAAAGGCGACGTTACGTCCTACGAACTTTGCTCCAAATTTAAGGTGCTGTTGCGGCTCCGCGTGAGAGTGTTGTGAACTTTTTTTTAAACAAAATTTCGAACGCGGCGTATACAATTACCGTCTGCTGTATATAGTGAAAATCTCAGTGGCCTACGTACTTCATTTAAACCTTCTCCTTTTGAGCTTATTCAGGGCTCTCGCGTATCCGATATATGCGACGCCTCAGACCCTAATACGCTAGAAATCCCAACGGTGAGACGACCGCCACCCTCCTTTATCCTCTCTCTCTCTTTCTCTCTTTCTCTCTCACATGGAATGGCCCATAAGAGAGTAATATTTTAATATTACGCAGTTACGTACCGGGCTCACAGAGTTTTTCATCGTGTTTTTCTTTTTCTTTCTCTCACTCCGTTCTTCGGCTTCCTTCTTGCTTTTCTATCTCTTTTCCTTCTCGGGCTATCTGCTTTTCCGTGTCTCGAGACAGCAGCTTGAAATATGTAGCTCGCAGTAAAAAACGGAGAATTAATACGTTATCCCTTTCTCTTGAATTACGGACCTTGATCCGCCGTTGCATATTTTTCGGACGTAGCCATCCTCGTTCCGCTGGGAATCATTGCCTTTATTGTTTAAAGTAAATCATGGGTGCGCCATTATATTCGCCGAGAGTTAAAAAAAGGTCACACTCCGTACTTTTCGCGTAGTGAATATTTTATTGAAATATTTGTGTGATAAACATTGTCAGTTGATCGTAATGTCCGTCAAATGTTTTTACTAGCGATCCCGTGATTTGCTCGTGGCTGAAATGATCGTTGATTTTTTTCGTTAACTGGATTCATCGGTTTTCGTGCCGCACTTGACCGTTTCACTTCATTTCAATGGAATTTGAAAAGAATGACATTCGCGTGCGGTCGATGAAATTCCGGGGAATATTTTCCGGCTAATTCAATTAATAATTCAAAACCAGTTCAATTCTTGCCATTTGGTGTGTAAATGAGTTTTATTGGGGGAATTTCAGTGAGGAATGAGGTCAATAATAAATTTTATAGGAATTTATAAAAATCATATTTCCAAGTTTCGAGAAATATGATACTGCAAAAGTGATTTCATGTAAAAATGACGTGATAATAAAAGTAAGAATATTGCTTCATTTTTTATATATTTTTATGGTCCTGTGTATAGCTCTCGAAATTTTTACGAGCAAATCCCACAATTTTGACGTCAGTTCACCAAATTCCCTGCCTTATTGTGAGACCCTCGAAAGTGAATTGCTCAATGCCGCGCTTCCCTAATACACGACCGTGTCAGCGATTAGCACGAGCAGGGCTAAGGAAATCTGTACAGAGAAAATTTTGCTGCGGTCCAAGAGCATGGGGGTATATTTTCACTGATTTTCTATATTGTACGAGCAAAGTTTTTGTTTCTGAGTTTCTATTACAAAGACATTTTTCTCGCAAGGAAATTGGGATCGTTCGACACGTCATTTTCAAGTATTCGATACATATTTCAGCTGATTTTGAAATCCATGTCCCCATGACAACGCGTTGTTTTGTTAGTGCAGCAAAGCTTCGGTATGCTTCGGATATTTCACTTAACCTCTTTTCCCAAGTTGTAAAGTTCTCCACAGTAACTCCTGCACAATTGGTGAATAAGGAGCCTTACGTACTTGTGTAACGAGTGCATAATGCATACTGTAATAGCCCTGTAAACACAGCGATGTATACTTATGCAGAGAACAATGGAGCAGAAGAAAAGCACTTTTATATTCCGCCTGTTGGTCGTTTGGAAATACACACATAGCGACGTTGTACAAACTCACACCGACGAACAATGTAAACCAATCTCTTTGGCCATCTACCTCCATTTTTCACTCCTTTCTTCGCGGGAGAACACGAGAGTCTCTCTATCTCGTTAGAAACAGGATATCTTTTCCTCCCGACATGATAAGTAATTCCCGTAATTTTTTTTTCCTTCTCATCGAGAAATTGCGCGAGAGTTGCGTCATCAGTATAGAGCGGCCGTCGTACTCTTTTTCGTCTTCCGCTTTGTCTTCTTCGTTCTCGTCCTTGCCAAGACTTCTCGTCGTCGTCGTCGTCGTTATGGTATTTTTCTCAACGTTATTTTATATACGTCGACGCACACAAATGTGCGAATATCTATATTTTTATATGCTGATGCTAGATACCAGGCCTCTTCTCGTTACACGACAATTATTAACACGTCGACGAGACCGAGGCTGCGCTACGTGACATTCTCCAGTACGAGGATCACTAGCTATATACGTCAGGGACATTATTCTTTCCGTTAAAATTGAGGAAACTTGTAATCGGATACTTTCCAGGTACACACACACAAATGAGATACTGCTGGATCACTCCATGGACCTGGCCACCATCACCATTTCTTAAGGTTTTCATTTTCGCTTCGTAAACTGGTGTATCGTTGCGCATTCAAAAATCTTTTTTATAATTATGAAAAATCGGCTGAAACTACGAGCTTTTTTATTTCCCTGAAAATCTGCTCGGCTGTTAAATAATATGGCACATTTACGAGTTTATTAAAAANAAAAAAAAAAAAAAAACACGATTCCCGTCGTAACTGAAAACTTTTCCATTACCACAGTCATCTCTGCCCGGAGATCTTACAATCCGCCCGCAAAATTTAGCCTCATTCGCTATTTGTACAGACTTCTCAAAGACCATTAAGGGGTAGATCCTTAACTACTGATTCCTACTTCACTATTGTGTATCGCATTTGCACGCAGGTACAAGGAAACTGTGGGAAAATTGGCTCTATAGCGAGGGCTTTATTTCACTGTGTCTCCAGTCGGTTTTGGATGCTTGGAAACTCAGACAAAATTGCATTTCGCTCCGTGATCAATACACAAGTCAGCGGGTGGTTAAGCGGTTATCCATCCAAGTTCTATCCCCGCAACAGTTTCTGAAGTTCAAGGACCGCCCGAGCTACACACTGACCGCAAACCTGCCACCATTCATTAATCGTAGATTAATTAGTTTCGTAATTTTGCGACTCGATCGTCGGCGTGGTTTGTGCAATTTTCTGTGGGGACCAAAGTTTTTTCATTGCAGATAATGTCGATCAGTTTTGTAAGATCGTAGTTTTTTGGAATCTCAATTATTGTTGCGTTAGCAGGCCATCAATCGTCAAGTCCCAGTGCAGCAGCTGCTGTCGTGGGACTTTTTCATGTCAACGCATATATTGAGCATTTGTATAGATACAGAGACAAGGCAGCAAGATAGGTCAAAGCTCACGATTGGCCGTTGCAGAGAGGCGACGGCGAGACAATTCGATCGCGAATTTCTAAATTCCAAAAAGCTGAATTCAATTATCGGCCGTTTGGCGTGTCGGGTACAGTTGCCTCGGTAATTACGATTGAGTGTGGATGGAAAAGGGAAGTAGGTATGGGGAATGCAGGACAAAGTACGAAACGAAAGCATCCAGTGGGCTATGGGTTAAAAGATGCAATTACGTTTTTCCACCCTCCAACCTTCGCCACCGCTTCCCAGAGAGTTTTTCACGTGCATCTCGCTCCTGCTCGTTCGTCTCTCGCAGATCGTCTCCCTCTGTCTCTCTCTCTCTCTTTCCTTCCGTTTTCCCTTTAAAGAGGAATTCTTGCGATAATTAAATGTCATTCAGTCGTGACGTTCATTAAGCGGTTGGCTTGTTTCGGTATTCCTACCTTTTCGTCTCTTGTTCGATCTCGGCTTTTCCTTTTCTACGTTACTTTCCATTTGTTTGCTTCCCAACTTGTTCTTTTTACAATAATTTATTCGAAACCGAATCAGATCAGGATTGTTTTTCGATTCGGGATGCTGGACTCGGAAAAATACAAGGGACGAAAAAACAAAAGAGTCTTATAATTAATAAAATATAATAATATCTAGGAATCACAAACTTTGTCAATTTACATTCATTATTCACGTACACAAATTACCATGCCTCCGATTGGCGAAATAAACGAAACGAAAAATAAGAAAGCGAGGGCGCGTTTTCTCCGGATAAAAATGTCAGAGACGTCAACATCAGCGAGCCACCTAGCTTTCACCAAGTTTTTACTCTCATAGCTTTGTTGCTGTAGTGGCAAAGATGAATGTTTATGGGAAAGGACGAGAAGTTGAACAAACAACGAGAGGTTCGTTGATCTCACTGTAGCAGACCAGTCTTCATTTTCCGAAGCTGGTTTTCTTCGTATAGCTTTTGCCAGGTCGCTTCCCGAGCGGCTGCTGGATGGATTTTATGCTTCCGATATAACTGGACCACCCTCTTGGATGGCCGTGTCGTTCTCAGGGTCTAAGGTGTGATATAACTCGTCGAGAAAACGACATAGTCTGGCGCCTTGTAGCGTTTTCTCTCTGGGCATTTTTCTCTCGGTCATTCCATCTTTCTCCCCCTCGCCTTGGGGTTTAAGGAAAACGGGTCGACGATGACGACGGCGACGACGATGAGAACCCGCCGAGAGTACGGTGTACCTTCTCGAGAAAAAAACGTCCCGAGTGGTACTGCGGAGGATAGGGGTAGGCAAAATGTAGCGCGTTTCTCGCCCGAGGGAGATTGGAGAAAAGAACGAAAGTGGAAAAAGGATATTGAACAATAGTTCTTCCCAAGGAATCTATTCAATACAGTCATACCAAAATATATATTTTCCACGTACACAGCAAATTCTTTGACTATGTGTTTTTCTGTCACAGGCTATCCATTTTCTTACACAATTTTATCCTCGTCTGTTATTTTAAAAATATAACATCAACTTGGAAGCCTGCTCTCTGGCTCGGAAGGTGCTGGTTTTAATTACTAGCAGAACAAATGATTTCCATTCCAAACAAACCCAAATAAACATCGTAAATACAAATCAACCCTCGAAACCCACGCTGAATTTTCTTCATAAGCGAATCCCACGCAGCCGGGCAACTAATCGCCCGAATCATTTCTTCAGCGCAAATTGTTTCTCGTTCAGGTTAATCGACCCTAATTCACACCATTCGCTGGGTTTGGTGAAAATTTGATCACGAGAACCTCGAAAAACGATGAGAAGCTGCGGAAAAAATGAAAAAATTTGATATTTTTTTTCAAGCCAATGATCAGTCTATCGCTTCATAAGGTGAGGATCGTGAGAGAGCGTCGTTTCGAAAGGTTTATCTACTCGAAGGATAATTCTTCATGCTCACTAGTAACGTCACGAGTGTATTTAACCTCCAAATCATCGTTTCGTGTCTTCATCATCGATGGATACACATTACGCCTTACATTTTATTGCATGTATCACCAAGTTAATCGGACCGTACACGATCCGCTGGCATAGTTTTGATATTACTTTTCTCCTCTGGATCGAATTACATCACCGTGTTGGAAGTTGGCAACTGGACGACATTTACGGCTCGTGTAATGAGCGACGAAAAGGTCGTTATCCTCCTTATACCCAGACATTTATATTATCCCAACTTTGAGCATTGTGAGCAATGGCGTTGGGGCTGTTCCACTTTTACAGATGGATATCATGTCGTAAAGATCTTGATGGTCGAGAACGCGATGATCAATATTCCCTCCATATTCTTCTTTCGTATGCAGCAGATTGTAGCTTTTCGGATTGGTGGCAAAATGACAGCAGGTAATAAATCCATAATTTATCATTTGAAAACACATACCACGAAAATCCTTTCCAACAATTAGATATTTTGCCGTGCTACAAATAATCAGTATGGATTATATATTTTTGCGGTTGGATTGAAATTCTGAGGAATGGCAAAGCAATTACGAAGCAGATGCATGAAAAAGGCTGGATATTTCATTCATTTTTCGTCGTTCTTCCTCCCCGTTTGTTGGTTTTATTACGTACAATGGACTGTCAAAGGAGGTCAAAAAAAGCTCGCCTGTGTGTCTAAGTGTGTTCGAATGTTGTGCAACGAAGCCCCGCGACCAAAAGAGAGGAATTTTTATACATACATGTTCATTTATTATTATTATTTTTACGTACAAACTTCACCTGACTGGCGTCGTTCTTTCAGGCTCGGCGCAAGCCTGTATACGTAACTAGAACATTTTGAAACAGAAAAAGCGAGTGAGAGGGAGAGTGGGGCGACAGGGAGGAAGAAGGATGAGAAGAGAAAGAGAACAGAATAAAGAATTGGATGGATGCACATGGTGAAAATATATATAACCGGCAATACATCGCTCGACAACGGAAAAGAACGCTATAGTATTTACCATGTGGAAAATGCATTGTCCTTTTCCTTTTTATTTCTTCCTCTTTTTCTCTCTCTCTTTCCCTTTCACTCCTTCTCCCCCCCGACCTTTCGAGAGTGTCTGCTGTTTTTCCGCTAGGACTCCGCAATTCTTCAGCCACGAGTGTTCTTTTTCGCTCGTTTCTCCGCTGCTGCTTCATCCCCCTCTGTGAATTCGCCACTAGTGCCACTGTTTGATCGCCATTCTTTGCTACGAGATATCTACCCATTTTATCCCTTTATCCACCATGCACGTGTATCCATTTTCGTCCCACCCTCTTCCCTGTCAGCATGACGCGTAAACTAATCTATAAAATAAAAAAATGATCATTGCATTACTCGCTTCAGTATTTAACAATTGATCGTCGAGTCAAGAAGAGAATCAATTCCTGCTCCATTTCCACGGAGCTATTCGCAGCTCGTTAGACACTTTTTTAAGCGCGAAGGACACCAACGTGTTCTTTGGAACACTTCAATCGGACGATTGAATCCACCGTTTGATTTGCCGCAGCGAAAACTATTTAAACAGGAAAAACTCATACAAAAGTCACATACAGACATTTTGGCAACAATGCGAGACTTCAAGTGCTGGGCAAATTCCCACGGCACGTTGACGAGGTTCAAGGAAACCTGCTTGGTTGTATATTGCACGACGAAACGCATACAGACTCCGTTGGGGTCAGGAAGCACAAGGGACTCGCTTGGACATGTATAAACGCGCTCCTGTTTATTTTCCGTTGCACGAAACAGGTAGGAATGCCCGTGTTTCTATTGTATGCCCACACTCGTCGGAGCATATGAACAAATGGTCGTGTGTAGAGAAAGATGGAGTTGAAGGGAGAGAGAGAGAGAGAGAGAGGGAACGCGATGGCGCGGAGGAGGAGGAAAAAACGAGTGAGAGATCGGAGGTTCAAGGGGGTTGGGGTAATGGCAGGGGCTAGTCATACAGTAAAAGACGTTGAATAAAAGAGTTGGAAATATGGAGGCTAAAACGAGAGAATGAAAAAGCGGGACCGGTGGGAAGCCCCGGGGGTTGGAATGGCGCGACTAGAACGGGTCAGGATGCTGCTATTCCTGAGAGCAAAGAGAGACGGAAACTGCTGCTTCAAAACGTGCATATTTGCGGTCGACATTTTTATAATTCCATTATCACAAGCCTTATTTCTTTTATCTTTTATTCCTGGATTTATTTTTCTTTTTCTTTCTCGACTCATTTCTATATTCTTCCTATTTCTCTTTCTCTTTTTCTCAAATGTTTTCATTCGTCGTTTGGTCACCCTGGATTCACACAACACACAGTGCTGCCCGAGTTTCTTCGCAAATATGGAAAAAAACATTTTATTTTTTCTTTTTTTCGCGTTAAAAACTCGTTTATCCTGGTTTCGGGTCGGCCACGCGCGTACGTAGAACTTTGCAATTGTGTATTCAAGGAACATGCAAAATCACTGTTATCTCCAAGTTACCGGTTTCTATTCACTTTCGAACGTGGGACGATGAATTTCGAGCACAGCGTAAAAAGGCTGATGCTTTTTGCGCTTCAAAGGAACGTTTTGCTCCGAGTAGTAGTATCCTGTTATGGTCAGACCACGGGAATCTCGAGCAGAATAACGATTTTCCTGCAATATTTAGGCCAATAATTTATCAACAATTTGTCAAGCAATTCTCTGAGCGGGGTTCCAATGCCTTAGATCTCCCAGAGAGAATGCAATTCACAAGCGTCGAACTCATCTCCTACTCGACGTCAACTCTGTTTGACAGTAAATTCCGACGATTTCGTGACTCGCTGGAAAATTTAATTAACCATTATTCGAAGCTGCATTCTTGTAGTTTATGGCAAAAAGGCATTGAAATTTGGTGCTGTGAATGGGTCAAAGTTGTCGGTGAATGGTTAGTCAATACGAAAATGAAAAAAAATGCATAACTAAGGCTGGCTGACAAGAATTCGTACGACAGTCGAATCTACAAATAGAAAATAAGCTCTATCTCAATCTCTCTATCTATTTCGAGTTTTCTGTACAATCGCATCCGTTCTCGTATACGATAACCGACGGATAACGGATTGACGCTTCGTTATGCCAGTCTGGACAATAAATACTGGCATCCCTGCCGCGTTGCCTCTCCCGCTCTCATCTTCTCCCCTTTTCGCTCTACACGAAACTCTGGTTACCCTTCTCCCGCAACCACGGTTCGCGAAGCTTGGTCGCTTTGAATTATTTATGCAATTAGGCGTTCTCTGTATTTTCATACACGCATATACATACTCATGTGTGAATATTCGCTCGACTATATGGCAGCAGCGAAATGTATTAGGCACTTGCACTAACCGTGAGACGAGTGTATTACTGTATTTATCATCTCGCGGTCCAACAAGCCGCGAGATATCCTCATTCGGAACACCGGAATCTGACTTGATTCGTCTTTCTCTCTTCCTCTGTTCGCTCTCTCATACGTGTCGTACGCTGTCGTCCTATTTTCTCACACTTTCCACCCTCGACGTTATCTACCCGCAATCACTCTTTCATCGCGCTTAAACGAAGAGTTTGACAACGAGAGAGAGAGAGAGAGATAGAGGGAGAAAGAAAATCGGAGGCAGAAGGTAAAACAGAGCGAGGGCGAGGCGTAGGAAGAGCGAAAGAGAGGATGCGGTGAACATGATTCGCGTGTTTCCAGGATTAACCCACCAATAATTCGAGTCAATATACAATCGCGACGCCTCTAGAGCTCGCGTGTACTGTACACATTGGTACCGAAAGCCGCGTTATCCATATTCTATTTGTTTATGAAAATTGGGGATCCGAGAGAGAAGTCAGAATTGACTCGATTACATTTTTAGATATTCGAGTGACCAAGTTTGTCGGAATCAATTATATTCTCTCGATGAATCGTTTACTCTATACAGATCGTATCCGCGCGCGAATATCCGGTGCGAAAGGCATTTCGAGTTTTCGTTGATTGCCTTTTTTTCAATCTCTTTTTTTTAATCGAGTCTTGCCTACGATTGTAAATTTACTTTTTCTCTTGAAAGCTTCAAAATCATTCTGATTTTGAATTGATTTTCCTTCCACTATTTTGATCCATAGTGCGGCAACCATTTTTCTTCATAGACGCGCGGAACTTTCGTGTGTGTGTTTTTTTCCCTCCGCGATCAGCTTGTGTCCAGATGAAAAACTGGCACGTTTCGCGCATCAGACTAACACTTTCCAAGCAGAAATATACTGCAGGAAATGCGGGCCGGAGAAAAAGACGTATAAGAAAGCGGCGGCGGGGGGAATGGGAATCGGTGAACATCAGCACGAAGGTGTTTGCCGCGGCTGACGTTAGAAAAAGAGGCAAAGAGTCTGGGATGATCCGTCTCTACGTGACCGGTGATTTCCGTGAATTATGCCTCGTTCGTTTTCTCGTTTCGCGGCTGTAATCGAGAGCGGATGGCTCTCGCGCGGCACACGCCAGATCGCGTTTCTAAAAACCGCTTTAGGGCACGAGACCGGCACGAGAGATCGGGCGTTTCCCTTCGCCGTTATGCATCTCTCTTTTTCCATCTCTCCTTCCTTCCGCAGCACAGGCTCGCGGTTTTATGATGTAATTGTCGGCCGTTTCAGTCTGCACATTTAAACAGTCAGGAGCGAATTAGATGTCAACGGATTCTGACGAATACGAACTGAATCATTTACAGGAACGGTCAAAAAGTACGATATATGTTGATTGTGGACAAAACTCATCAAAATAGTCAACGATTTGGTAAAAAGCATTGGAAACCCCGTGTGAAATGATTAAAATTAAAAAATAAACATCATAGAGCGTTAACTCATTAAATAGTCGAAAAAAGCGAGAAATTTTTTTCCGTTTCTCACGATATCACGGCGGGGTGAACAAAATCGTAATTGTGCAATCGATCTATTTTTAAATTTGTGGAATAATGCAATGAGGCGTATGGAAATTGAAGCAGAGCTCAACGTTTCTTTGATCTTTTATTTTTATTTATTTAAGACGAAGATTTCGTATGTGTTCTCAATATCAAAGAAGGAAAATCAAGTTTTTCACTTTCGATGCATTTTGAACGAGCTATTTCAATCAATCCTCGCACCAACACATACATTCATACGTACGCGCGTATATATTTCGATATACACAATTTCGTACACCTACTTTCAGTGGGTGTAATGCTCCCGAGGGTTGGTTTCGGGCGGTGCTGCAGTGGCGCCCTCCTGCGCTGTCGAAATCAGATTTTACGGGAAATTGAGGAACGTACCCTTGGAACGGTGCCAGCAGGCTAGTAGAACGATCCCCGAATGCTCCGCGAATAGTGCGCGTGCATGTTTGTAGATAGCAGTGGCTCGTTCTTAATTTATGTGTTTTTTTTGTCAAGGCAAAATAGAAACGGTTGGTTGAGCTAAAGTTATGCAGCCGCTTGACGCGTTGGATGACCATTCAATTTTTTCAATTGCATTTGCTAAACTCAATCGTTTCAACGATCCGTTGATTTTTGCCGAAATCAAAAACGTGCAGGTCCCAAACTTGAGGCACTCTGTTAGGCATCCAGTCGAGAGCAATCCGGCTCTAAATTTTGCTCGGTCTCGCGTGAGCTTTCGAGAAAAAAACGAATCCGCAGACCGAAAATGTTTCCTCGCTGGTCCCTTTGCTACCATAGTAGGTTTCCTTGGAACTTTACATTGATGGAATTCAATGGTTATGGTTTAGTGAATTCTCTGAGAAGACGAGCTGGTATCCTTTTAGAAATTCCATTCAATACAGTCACGTAAGTTAATAATTCCGTTTCAGGAGGAAAACGGTTTTCTATCGTTCGAACGTGATCGTTGTTTCGTACGAATTTGATCAGCAAAGCCTCGGTGAAGATTTTGACTTCTGACGAATTACTATACGCAACATGATTTGTGGATCGCCGAACGATTCAAGAAGCAGTTACGTGCATTAATCATCGTTGAACAATTATTAAAAATTGTTATAACGTCTCAGTAGTTGTAGGTCACTCGTACGTACTATCTTACTATATGAACGCAGCCATTAACCAATCTCCTCTACCTGATGGTATTTGCGTTTCGCAACAATCCGGAAATTAGTCGTGGCCATTAATCATGCTTGAATAATTATGAAGAATTATTAACGACGTTTCAGCTGCAGATTATTATGTGCCCTGGTCTTGGTACGAGTTCCACCCTCTCGATAATTCATACAGGCTCTCAGACACGGTGCATACTCATTTTATACTGATCATGTTCAATCCTTCGAGTGCATACTGGGTCGTTTTGAGCCCAACAATTTTTTGTCACCAATCGTTTGGCATTTAATGGAAACGAAAAAAAAATAGAAAAAGATGTATATTCGCTCTATTCACTGCAACACAACGATTGGAAAAACGCTTTGGGTCAGATTGACCCGACATGCACTTGTTAATTACTGTTAAATGGAAAAATTGCGGTTTTGGAGCTTTTGCAACCGTGCTGGCACTTTTTCTTCGAGTGAATTCCTCAAGTGAGTCGTTTTTATCGAATTTTTCGGTAGGGCCTATTTTTGCTGAGTATGAAGCCAAAGATCTCATCTTGGGAGTTGATAATAAATAAATAATTATCAATTCTCATGGGTTCCCATGCGAAAAAGTTGTGCGAAGAATTTCCGCAGACTTGCGGTAATATTATTGGCTTCATTTCGATATCCTTAAGGGCGANATATCCTCAAGGGCGAATCCCACGAATCGTTTCAAAAACTGTGCAAAACGAGAAGCGAAGGAAAAAGTGATAAAAGTTTGCACGAAGAACCTTGAGGGAATTGTATTGAGAATTTTACGAAACGTGGAACCATTTCTACTTCGAAAAGAGGAGATGACTTTGTTGAATCGCCCGTTTCCTTCTTACCACTCTATTGCTTCGGCTGCCGCGCTGCTATTGCGCTGCCGAATACAGCGGCTTTTCTCGAGAGAACAATTAGCATATTATTCGATATCGCCCAATGCAAATGTCTCTGGTGGAGAAGCTTCCCGTGATCCGTACCAGATACTGTGTTTAGTGCTTGGCCGAACGAAAAGTGAACCGACGCGTTCTATATATCCAGCGAGATGGCTGCATCGGAGAGCAAAACCGCAGAAGAGGGAGTGCGAATCACGATAACTACTCCCGAGTACACTACATACACTTNCGATAACTACTCCCGAGGAGTACACTACATACACTTAACACAAAATTCCATCGAAAAGAAAATTCAGAGAGCAGGAAGAAAGTAGTCCACGAGGGTATCGAATTATTCGTAACTATTCTGGCTCCAAGATTTTCAAGTTAATTATCGTACAATTTTTTTTCTCTTCGTTTTATTCGATCGAAGAACTGCAGGCACTTCTGAGATATCGTTATCCATAATTTTTCAAAATCGCAGTTCGAAAATGCAGCGTTAAATATTAACCGAATTACGACGCGGAAGTTATATACGGCACGATTTATTTTTGTTGAAAATTCTCACCAGATTCGAAGTGATCCAAATTTGGAAAGATTTGCGTTCTCGACCTGATCGATAATTAAAAAATTTAATTGTCATACAAATCTGAGAAAATCTTTGTTCCTCTGTCGTCTAATTGCAACGGTGGAAAGAGGATTGGAAGAATCGAATGCTTTCGAGTTTATGAATCTCTAAGTTGAATACAAAGTTTCCGATATTTATTTTCCGGTTCAGTTTGCCAATAATAATTGGTTCACCCAATATACCCGGGAGCCCCGGTTATAGCGCGATAAATACGCTATATAAATATCTACACGTTGCATATATACTTACACATAATCCACCTCATTCCCTTTTTCGAAAGAGGTCGATACTTTATCATGAGAGTGCCTTTCCTGGTGCAGTGCTGCGCGATTCTACGAGATGCTTCAGTCTCTCTCTCTCTCTCTCTTCCTTTCTTTTTTTATATATAGCGACGTACAGGATGTGTTTGCGAATTATCGATGGTGCGGAAGTGGAGAGCTTGCTGTGCAGGGTTTCGAGAGAAGCTTTTTGCGGAAATGAAGAGAGAAGAGCTGCGGTATTTCCGGATCGGGAATAGAAATAGTAAATGATAGTAAAAACAAAAGAAAGAGGTAGATAAATAAAAATAGTCGTATGGATTGTTCCAAAGTAGCATACGTTTCCATGCTCTCGTACTAAACATTATACCACAGGCACGTATTCATCGATACATCGTGATTACACAGTCTCTTGTACAAACATTTTAGGTGCTCGAAGTCAATGTTGGTCTGATGCGCCGCCTGCTGACGAAAAGAGATAAACGGTGCCACGTTCTTTTTTTTTATAGCTTTTAAAAGTGAATAGAAACTTTACACAAACAGATACGAACGATCGAGTACATGTGTGCGTCATAAATGCTAAATAGAAAAGAGAAGAAATTCGGAAGGGGTACATATATACCACTTGATACGAGAGACACTAGAAAGTATACGCGGAAACTGTTCTGTTTGTCGAAAGTATGAGAACCGGTAGGACTACTTTTGGCCACTCGTGGCTTATCGAAAATCGAAGCGCACAGATCAGGGGCTGAGCTTTTCACCACTTTCGGATTCTCTGTAAACTGTTAACAGTTGCCACGAGAAACCACGACGATCGATTATTTAGGGGAGCTAAAGAGAAACAGCGCCCGAGAGATCGAGAGAGGAAAAGAGAGGCAAGGAGAGGGAGAGGGAGAGATTGGGAACGCCATGCAATAGTCGCAATCCACAGGGACATCCTTGATTGCAACACGTTACGGATTAACTAGATACCTTCTCTCCAACTCACCCTTTTTCTTTTTCTCTCTTTCTCACCCCATTTCCGGTTCAATCCTTTTCCTCAATTATTCTCTCTCTCTCAAGTATAGCTACACAGCGTTATCTACACCTTTTGGCAACTTTTGCACAAGGTCGCGTATCGCAAGTACCATGACCATGGTCAACGCTCGATAAAAAAGCTGATCGCGTAATTACACCAGAGACGGAATCATCGATAACGGATGAAAGTTTTTATTCGAAAAAATAGTGAATAAGCTGCTTGCAGCAGATTTTTTCCTCGTATTAGCGCAAAAAAACTGTGCTCAAAGCAACGCGGGTCCATTGGAAATAATTCTTTCGTTTCTGAATATTCTGTTGAACCATTTCAACGAAAAAAGTCAGGGAAAATATAAAGAACAAATTCGTAGAGTTAAATCGCGACCTTTGGTATTTCCGTTTACGAGCGACTCAAGGGAATTCAGGGGCAACGATCGCGAGTAAAAAAAAAACGACGAACGTGGGACTGAGCCGTAGACACGTGTAGAAAGAACGAAAGTGTACTTGATTAATAATTCGAGGTTCGTAAGTGACCAGGACGTGAGTAAGGGGTTGCGAAAAAAAGAAAGCAGCGTTGAGGGCTGAAATTGGTCGGTTACACTGGTTCCCGATAAATTGCTTCGCGGCAAGAGGCGGACTTTTTAATTATACGCGCTGAGAGCTGAGTGCGATATCTCGCATAAAAGAGGGCAAAAAACGAAAGAAACAAAAAAAAATAAAGTAATGAAAAAAAGTATAAAATTAGGGGAGAAAAGAACGACTGTGCTGCGAGAGCAGGTCGCGGTGGTGATGAGCAGATAGTCGTGAGCTTTGTGGTGTGCTGCATCGCTGGGACGAAAATTCTTTCGAGTAAAAATCCATTTATTTCGCGCCACTCTACACGTCGACTCGACCTTCCACTCTTCGTACAGACTTGCTCGCATATCGTCATCTTTTTGTATTTGCCTCGTACACCTTCGAGATTTTTTTCCACACCATGTTTTCTCGCCGCATGATACTCATTTCCGTTGATGATACTTTGCTGTTGAGGGTCTTGACGTTTATAGAGAAATAAAAAAAACTGTTAAAAATGAGCAACTGTAGAAATGAGAGTGAACGAAAGAGGGCGAAAAGTCTGCGACTCGAAACGAGAATCCGGCGCAATCATTTACGTACACAAGAATTCTTAGTACCCGAATGAAAAATCCGCATTATTACGAGTTTCATCTCGTGCTTGCAGTGCTCCAGACTTAGGGATATGAGAAGTTTTAGAGATTCTTCAGTTTAGAATTTGGGCAGGAACATTAATTGAGGAATAATTCGAATTAAACACGGTAAATTGCATGTTTTTTTTTCATATCAACACGTTTATTTGTTGTTTACGTATAATATAATATAATTATTATTTACACAATCTCGTTCGTTCATTGATTTATTTATATACATATATAATCTATAATTATTGTAAATACACGTAATATGGTCATCGCCTTTCCTTTTTTTTTTATTTTTTATTAATATTCGTTTGTATATTTCTTTAAATTCTCTTCGTTATTGATAAATTTAATAAATTCACGCGCGCATAAGATTCGTATCTCGTACCTCGATTTCATTCAACTGTCAATTAATAGGCAAAGATCATTTGTTCACTACGATCGAATGTTTCACAATATTTGACTCGTCGTTACAACGTCGATCGTCGCGGTAATTGGTGGTTATTTCCTCGGTCTCTTGTTCTCCTTATTCTTTCTCGCGTGACTCACTCTACGTATAGGCTGACTTTGTCGTGTGCGTCACGTTAGAAATGAAACTGTTTCGTATAATGGAACAACTGGGATTCGGCAATTGGAGCCTCGGAGAGACTAAAATATGAGCGTTACTTAGCAGATTCTTAGCTCAGCGATTATCGGCGACAGAAAAACCAAATATAAAAAGCTCGTGAACGAAACAATCGAGTTTTTTCAAACTCAATGAATTCATTATTTCTTTCTCTTTTATAAATTAGTTACTATCATAGAAGTACAAGATTATAAATATTGATAAAAAGTGCGGGTCATAGAGAGGCCGTTTATTCATTTTCTCGAAGAATCAAGCACAAGCTGTTTCTTCGAGTCGAACACACTTTCAATACACACTCAGCATGCATATTGGAAATATTCGATGATTAAATCAAGACAAGCGGGCAAATATCAGTCTCAAAGATTCGTAAAATAACGGATGGCAGTGAAGAAGATTTATTACATTTTTTTAAATCGTAAAAAGATAAAAATAGCCAGCCTTTTGTGTGCGTGATAAATAAAGGCAGAAGAGAGAAGGAGAGAGTGGATTATGTGTTCGTGGAAGGCATTCAATGTTGGATTCGAAGGAATGATCGGTATTTGAAACGTATTTATTTTTTGCCGATTGGTAAAGATTTTTATAAATAAATATTGAGAAAAACATTTTGGAACTCAGAATAATTAGTTGAAAATGTTGATCGATGAGTCAATTTTAGGCTGAAATGGAATGTGTAGAAATTATTCACAGTCAACATTTCGATGAATTTTGTTCTGGCGATTAGAAAGATTCTCTAATTTTTGAAATTTTCACTTTATTTCTCGAGAGAAATGTTATGCGATCGAATGATAAAAAGATGATTCCAGAGGTTGCAAAAAGCAGGGATACGTTTTTGAGTTTTAGCAGCGAACGAAAGGCGGTGAGAAAAATTGTGGACTTGAAAAGTGATGAAAATGTAAATTTTTATCTTGACCAGCCCATGCCCGTGTGTACACGGAAGCTCACAACGTGTTATGGAGTAAGAGCGACCGAGGGTTCGACTCGATCACTGTCGGTTTCATTAAATCCGCGAGTTATCGAGTTCGCTCTGTCGGACGATTAAAACATGCGTTGGCGATGTGCATTTTGAGAAAGGGAAGGCTGAGAGTCCCGCGACAACGTCCCCTGGATCGTTAATTATTTCGGTACACGTTCGTAAAACGAGAAGCGCTTGATTTCCCCGCGTTTCAAAAGCCCGAACTGTTCGTTTTGGGAGCTCAACGATCTTGTGTCCAATCACGACAGACATGTCCGTGTATTCGACAAAACTCGTTTCAAAATCGTACAAGAATCTAACGAGCGGCATCAAGTGTGCCACACTCGACGCTCTCCATTCCGTGAAATGGGCCAAACGAGTTAGATTATTCGAATCATGATGATTACGTGTAAACAGCGGACTGGAACGATTTAATCAGTTGCGAGACGTTAAAAAAATTAAAACATAAAAAAACTTCTGAATTGTTTTAAGCGAAATTTCTGTTTTTCTTCCGAGTTAGAAAATTCAATTAGCAATAAAAAAAACGATGAATTTAGGCAGCGCTGATAAATTCCCCAATGGCGATGATCGCGGTGTCATGATGTGACTCTGATGATCACGAGGGTCAAGCAAGCTCAGGCGAGTATGGAGTGTAGGCCGACCACTCAGCCATGCATTGGCTCGGCCCAGAACCGGAGGAAAATAGAATTTTAGAAACGATATTGAATTTTTTGCGATTTTTTTCGTTATTTAATTTTGCGGAGAATACACGAACCGAATGCCGAATTGACGAAGAGTGGCCACACGGCTGAAAATCGTGCGTGGGCGAACGTTGAGAGAAAAGTAAAAAGCTGCGTTTTTTCCTGGTCGGTTTCGTTAGTGCTTTCGAAAAAAAAAATGGTCTCGTTTAATTTGAAATTCTTCATATACATAAATGGGGAATTGACCATGGTGGATGTATAAAATGTTGAATTGTCGGCGATGGTCACTCAGTTTCCCAGGAGGAAGGGTGGCACGTCTATTCCGCGTTGGATTGACGAGCGGTTGCGGAAAACGCGCGCGCAATATTCGATGAACGCGGAACGCGCGAGAGTCCGGAGTACGAGAACGCGGTGCATTTGAGTTGGACTATGCAAGAGGGCAAGAGGGATAGAGACGTGAGAAGGGGTTGAGGGGGAGGAGGGTTAGCGAGAGGGACGCCAAAACTGGTAATCGTTAACGAACGCGCGTGCTTCAAATACCTTGGGAAATTGAAGGGCCTCGGGTCGCTCGACGTGACCCACATATAGTCCTCGAGCATTCTGTCGAGAAAAGTTAGAAATTTCGACATAAAAATGCCGACAAAAACGTAAAAGAATAAAATATTAATAGATGGCCGGAAAAAAAATGTATATATACATATTTTGGTCTCGGTACAGATGGTCACTCGAGCACGAGTGGCTCGGAACCGTGAGTGTTCCACAAAAAAGGCCCATTTGATTCGCTCCTATTTTTTTTTTTTCTTGCCATTTCATAGTTTTTTCCTTTCTCTCTGTGTCCGCTTCTGCCTCCTCCCCCCCCTCTCTCTCTCTCTCTCCCATTTTCTTTTCTCTACAGTTCGATAGTCGTCAATTATGAAATTCGTCCACGAGCTCATTGCCTCCAAATCGAACTCGCGGTGTTTTGTCACATTTTTATCCAGCCATTCGCACACACAGACAAAACTACACCCTTTCGCACACACACACACATCCAGAATAAAGATATAGTCTTATACAATCTGTACCTTTGTTAAGTGTACTCTTAATGTCACTTAATGCTTAATAGTTATGAAATATATGTGGAGCATTCCTCGTGGATTTTTCCGACTGGAATTCAATCGCCAATGTTTTTTTTTTCACTCCGAATAACAGGATTAAAAAAAAGATTCGAGAAGAGAAATAAAATTTGATCGTGAAAAGTTGGGAAATTGGAAAAGTTCCGAGGGCGATATTCGGACGAAAACATTTGGAGGTTCGAAAGATTCGTAAAGAATTTTGTGGAAAAAAAAACTTGCTCGAGGAAGATTAATCTTGAGAAAAATAATGGTGAGTGACTTTTTCAGTCTCGGAAACAATGTACGGGAAAAAAACATTAAAAAAATGAAAAACCTTCAGACCTTCGGCTCTATGAATTGGTGCAGAGTGCTCCACATATATTTTGTCGTTTCTCCTGAAACTCGGGGTAAACAAAAATCTTTTTCCACCCTCTTTTCCTTCCCCGTTATGTTTTTCGGCATCTCGTTATTTTTTTCTGTTTTCCTGCTCTGTTTTCCAATTCAGCTTACATTACTAAAGTGTGTGTGTGTTTTTATTTGTTTTTTTGAAAAAATATCACTGCTGTACATCGGTATATTTTACAGATGAGGCTTTCTAACGTTTATTCGTCACGGGGACAGGAGTTGGTAGCGCGATACGAGGGTCGAAATTGTCGTTCGGTGAGTCGTACGCAATTTCCCATCTGGTATCGTTTTCTTTATATTCGCTGAGATATTTTAGCGACGGGTCCTCGACCACGCTCGAAACTTATTTTTCCATATTTCTGTCACAATCGTTTCCTTTTTTACTGCCGCTCCGTCTTAGACCGTATTTTAAATATTTTTACGAAAACTACGAAAGTAACGAAGAAGAAACTATATTTAGAAAAAAAAAACTCACTGTGAATTGGAAAAAAATTGATCGAAACTCGACCGTCAATCAGCGACTGATTCCGGAATTCATGGAATATTCTGTCAATCGTTTCCATGGACTCGGACGATTCCCTATTTTGTTGAAAAATCATTTTCCACTCCAGGCATTTTTTATCTTTCCTTAGGCGTAGTGCTTAATTGGTTTTATTTGTGTTTTTTGCAATTTGGTTTCGAATTCCTCCATCAAGGGACTTTTCTTTTTCACATTAAATTTCTTATGCATGCGAAAAATTGGAGGTGCGTCAGCAACGGCCAAATTTATCGGCTTTTCATGTTGTGGCTCACAATATTCAAATTTCTCTTTATTGTTGCTCTGTTTTCTTCGTTATCTTTTTGTATATTGTACTCCTTTCAAAATCTTCACTGTCCGATAATTATCTCGTATTTACAAAAATGTACAATATATTATGCTATAGGGATAATTAGTTATTTGGAATGGGGATGAGGAAAAGGGAAATTGTTTGTTGATAGTTCGAACGCGAGGTCCCATCGTCAAAATGTTTCTTTGTTTTTTTTTGCTATCAACCGCACACAGTCGATTGAATTTTGTAGGATCCCCGAGAGACTTATTCCCTTCTTTTCATTATTTTTGCGTTATTTACATCAATCGAAATGAAAATTTTCCATAGCTGTGTTTTATTTTTTTTTATTTTGACGAATTAGTCGGGTTTTTAGTTTCCTCACTTCCTCCCGATGAATTTAGTGGTTTATCAAACGCTCCAGCGATTTCATGAGCACGTAACAATGGCAGCGAAATGCGGGGGCAGGAGATTGCATGGAGTCGGAAATGCTCACGGGAAATTCATGAGGAAGGACGATGCGAGATACCCGTTAATCTCCGCCTTCCCTGCCTCCGTTCTTACGTGAAAATCATCGAGAGGATTAAAGACATCGAGGAAGAATAAATTTTACGAGAATATTTTCTCTTTCGCATTCGTTTGACGCACCAAATGGAATATTCTTAAATAGATAGATACACGACGCGCTTTTAACGAGGGCGATTTTTCATTCTTCACAAATGATTGGGTTTTTGGTTTCAATTGAAAAATCGACTGACCCCGTCGCAATTGGGCTTTACGCAACAGAAAAAGTGGCCTTCGATAACGCGCAGTTTATTTTCCATCGGTTCTCAATATTTCCGGTTGAAAACACGAGGTTCATTCGCTTATGAATTTTCTTATGTTTTCAACTGATTCTTAATGATTTGCAAGATCGACGCCGCAACCACGATCACACGTAATATTCGTTGACGTTTAGGGCGTCGCTTTCCCGTCCCTATACGCAACTCTCCTGCGTCGAAATAAGTGGCGTACGAACCGTAACTACTTCTCGGGGATGATGATGCTGCTGCTGCTGCTGTTGCTGCTGTTGTTTACCCGTCATGCCAATCGAATCTTGTAAAAGGGACGTTTCGAGATTGGCACCGCCGTTCGACGATGGCTGACAAACCTGATCGATCTTTGGTGGCCTCGCGCTGTGGTCTATGCACGCGTACACGGTTGCCTCTTTTGTATATTGCTTGCCACCCACCAAAACACCCAGACCACTCGTAAACCCACCCAGACCACCCAGACCGCCAACGCTGCCAAGACAAGCCAGTTTCGTGTCTGCTGAGGTCGTAAGTGTTGTCGGTCTTGCAAGACACAGTTCCGCGTACGTCACTTCACCAGTCAACTGCAACATTCGCATTAACAAAAAGCACGTTCAATCATTGCTTTTCACTTTTACACACGAACTAAATATTCCTCCAAACTTTTATCAATTTTGTGAGAAATTTTTATAGCCGCTTGGAAATCGACCCGGACTCATTCTCTCCCTGTGCTTATGCATATTCGAGTATTCTCGACCGTCTCGTTAAGCCGACCGTCCGAGGAGTTAGCTGACGTCTTCCTACCGTACAAACGTGACGCCCAAAACTTTTCCAATGTTCATTTTTTTACCTCCACTGCTTACGTCCCAATATAGAACGAACAGCCTTTCGACACTGCGATTCCTACAATATACGCTCCTCGGAGCATCCCTCTGCTTAAATGATCATGAAATTAGTGATAAAACCAATGATAACCCGAGAAATGTAACGTTGCATTTGACCCGGAACGAGAGGAGCACACAAGACGATAATTCCAGTCCTCGAACATGACTTTTCGAATTACACAGTCATATGGATAATTTATATCCTTTTGATGACGTATTTCTAGAGAAAACGTAACGAACTAGTTGCAAAAGCTCCAGGATCCCTACGATCAAATGGAAGATACTCGACATAATTAAAAACATTTTTAAATACAATTTTTTTTCCATGGACAGTTGATTAAATTAAATGGAACTCGATGCTCGTGGCTGATGATCGAGCCAGGGATATCTCATCTATTCTGGTAAATACCTCGTTTCTGCAGGCGTCTATATAAATCGAACTTTATATTGGACAAAGTTTATTCGTTTAAACAGACATATATACAAAACGTACTTCGATCTAGGTGAGTCTTTTTCTTTATCCTTCGTATCCCATAGATTCACTCGTATTTTTGTTGATGTATCTCGGATGTCAGGATCCTTTCAGGGCTAGCCCATGAAAGGCTAAAGTCTATACTATTTTACACGAAAGTTTCAACGAGTTACGTCCTTTCGTTGGCTCATGGTCAACACTTGAAAACATATATATATATATATGACGCGGTAAAGCTAAGAATAGAGGATTGTGCAAGCTTGCCATCTTCGACGCTTTTCTCAAGACTTTCGAACCCCTTCCCACCTCTCCCACCCCCACGCCTTACATTATATTGGACGAAAGAATGGCTCTCTCATACTCTATCACTGGAGATTCTCGGATGAAGCTCTCGAACTATGGGCGTCATCATTGCTATAGTTGAATGTTGGAGAATTTCAGAAATTTGACGCTCTTGAATAAAGAGCGACAGGGTCTGAAGGATTATTGAAAAAAAATTGGTGTCCATGAGGATGAGCGTCCGTTATCGATAAAATTGAAGAATCGAGGAATACGAAAGTAGGAAAATTTTGTTTAATACTTTGAAAAGCAACGTTTATAGTGACGCTAGATTTTTTTTTCGAAAATTTGTTCATCGTCCTACCGTCCCTGGAGTTTTTTTATCTTCACAATCATCGACACGTAGCATTTAATATTTTACTAATCCGACGTCATTTTTGATGGTGTCAACAACACAGAAATAGTCGCCGCGAAGTTTAGTGGTAATTTTAGTTTTAGTTTTTGCTTTTGTTTCGATGACGGGTGACGTGGATTATTTAATGTGACAGAAAACTCACCGGTAACGTTGGATAATTGGTGTAGTCGTTATGAGCGTAATTAGTCAGTCCCTGTAGATGATTCGTCTGTTGAATCGAGAGTGACGCAGCCGGTAACTCGTCAGGGGTGTTTTGCGTTGCGAGGGGAGTTCCCGCGGTTGAGCCCGTCAGCTGATAATCTGAATCTTTCGATTAAAACGAATATTGACGTAATACAGTCTCGGTGCATAACCAATTAAAAGATAACTCCAAATTTTTATCACTATTTCAAAATCTGTCATTTGTTCACGAAACATCGTATCGATTATTCAGTTGCATTCAGTCTGATGGAAATGAGCGTTTTTTTTCGAAAACTCGAACGAACACAGTTCAGCTGAATCCCCGCAAATGCAATTAAGTCCGATTGGATGCTATCGATTCACTTGATACTAAAATGAAATTAAATGAATGACGCTCGTGAGACTCCTTTTTGTCAAGTGCTCTCATTTGTCAACAACTGTAGCAAAGCCACGCCCAGTGCTTGACGTTGGCTCTTTTTTCTTTTCTAAAAACTGATGTTTATTTCTTATGCATCTTGCTATAAATACTTACGCAACGATTTCTACTCGGGGTCAATTTGACCCAAGACGAAATCACTCTTTAGTCCGCGAATTTAATTGATTTTTTATTTTTCAAACCACAACAACGGTGGATTGTTTTGAAAAGAAAAATGTCTCGAAAAATATCCGTTCTACCAAGAGCCTACGAATAGGCTCCGTTCTAAAATGATTTTCCGTCAAGAATTCGTTCAATATGGAAAAAATGTTCAAGATTGCATGAGTCATCATTTTTTTACGACAATTTTACGGCTTCAACTCAACGTTTACGCGCATCAACGTTCATTTTCTTCTCACCTTTATTAGTTGGCACGACATCAGGATTTCTGTCGTCAGCGTCGTAAAGATCTTCGGAGCTCGGTGCCGTGGCTTTTTTCACGGGCAAGTCACCGGGCCTTTGTGCTCGCCACTCGCTTCGAACTTTTAACGCACCGAGTATGATTATAGTGACGAGTAGGAGCGCCGCAACGACCCCTATGGAAATACCCAGGAGCGGCGTTATCTCGAAAGGTACCGGGGTACCTGTGAACAAAACCCGCACTACTCTCGTGTAGCCACTTGCATAGTCCGCCAGATCTTATATTAGGTAAGTAAAAAAAAAAAAAAAAAAAAAAACGCCTTTTTTCTATTCCAAATGCATAAGAGTTACTGAAACTTTCAACTTTTACAATTTCCTACTTCGAAACATCGAACTGAATGAAATCAGAAATAATTTCCGTATCGTGCGATTTAATTTGGTATGAAATTTAATTACCGGAGCGAATCAGACGAATAATTACAACTCGATGCATCGATTGATCATGAAAAATTAAATATTATAAATTCATTCCTTTAGTTTAGGGTCTGGAGTAAAGATTTTTATATTTTATTTTATGATTTCAATGGATAAACAAAAATACTCATTAGACAATTAACAACAACATCGTGTCAAAATGATTAGCTTAACGTATTTTCCTCTTTCTCGTGTTATTAATTTCTCAAGTTTTCACGTTTTCCCTTTGCTGTAAGAAAAACACTCGGCGTCTCTACGCGTACTAAGCGATCGTACCAATCTTTTTTGCCCATCGTGTTTTCTTTACACTCTGTATGTTTTTTCTCATATGGTTTTTTCACACCCATCGTTTATCTCCGGATCTACACTGGCGTGTTTCTGTTCAGATGAGAACACAACCGAGGCTGTGTTCATGTGTGAACACACGTGTATAGGTATTTTAAGGAGCTATTATATTCCGGAGTCAGCGGTCGGGAGGAGCTAAAGTGTCTGGTTAATTTTTAATCGAGACGAAAAGTGTTTCGGGGTAGGTTCCTAGCAGTGCCAAGCCCTTATCTCTGATGGATGGAGTCCCTCAGCCGCTTTCACCTTTCGCTTCTCTCCACCTCTCCTGCCAACCACCCACCCCTTATTTGCAGCTCTCGGGCTTACGTAAGAGACCCTCTTCGTTTTCCGTAAGTTTCTCCGTAACACGAGATCGGCTTGAAAAAAGCCTTTCTCCTTCGACACTCGCGACAGACTTTTCCCTCTCTGCTCAATCTCATCCAACATTCGCCAGACTTTTCAAGCGTATAATATCGAAATTTATTCATTCGCATTTTGGAATCCATATCGTCGACGAGTTGATTTATGAATCAAATAGAAACCCGATCTTTACGGTTCGGGAGGGTCTAACGATACTCATGAGGGCCCGATTAAATGAATTGCATATTTTTTCCCAACATTTCGGAAGCGAAATTGTTGCATAACGCCAAATGAAGTCGCACCCGGAAGAAAGGGATAAGACGGCACCTCGAAACCAACATTTCGGAGCGTCTCCTCACACCTCACGTTTTTCCCGAGAAATAACCCAGAAAAAGGACAACCCGCTGGTGTAATTCTGTTCTTGATGAAATCAAGCTCACCCAAAAAGTTATCAAAGGCCCCAGGTCGATCGAAGACTCGCAAATGTATAATGAAATCCTTGTTTCAAATTTCATTTGTTCCGGCTTATGGCTCAAACGGTTTATTAATTGGACCGATAATTTTCTCGCCTTGTCGTCGTACTTGAAACAACTGATCGATGGAAACGCGTCTTATTGGCGTCGTGATTCGCTCGATTTGTCAAAAGTTTCATTGGAGTGGTTAATTTAAGCCAAATAAGGCTTGAAGTCTCTCTTGTTCGCTCTTCTCGCTCGATTGAATTTAATCCGTCGTGAGAATGAGGAAGAAAAAAGTTTGGCATTAAAGGAGGTCGAAATGGAGGATCTCTGTGGATGATTATATATATCTGTAGATTCTCAATACATAATTGCACCAGCCTTGTCTTTCTCTCGTTTGACTTTTGAAGATACTTTTCTCGTCTCGAGCCAGCCCATTCCAGCGTTGATATAATACGTCCCTTGGCGTTATGCCAGAGCTTTATGACACGACATTCGCCCTAGCAGCTTTTTCTTCACAGTCCGATGAGACTGAGCTCTTCGTCACCTACTCGAATCTTCGAGCTCTGAAGTTGTACCATTCTTACTGGATACAAAGTATCATTGATTTCTTTACGAGGACCGAGGGAGTATTCCCTGTGCGCATTGATGGAATGAATCCAGAGAGAAAAAAAGGCAAGTTTAGGGTCCTTCCGACCCTTCTGTCTGATGCCTCTATTTTTTTAATGATCCATCTCGTCTCTTGGTATATTCATGCTTTGTTTTTCGCGACGAGACACTCGATTCAGCTTTTTCGTTAATTCTGTAATGCCTCGAAAAAGCAGTTCTGCTTTAATGGATGACTATCAAGTCCTTCGTAATAAATCATCGGTGTAGCACCCGCATCATTTGTCATTAAAAATATCGTCGGGCACAGTGAATTTTAATAACGATGTATAAACAAATCCTGAGTTAAATCGACAGCATGAAAATTGAATCCTGTCGATCAATCAACTCGAACGTACCTCTTATATATTTTCTGTCTGCTGGTGCTAACGCGAGAGGGTGTGAGGGAATGGCGTTATATTCTCTCTCTCCTGGCTTTGCTTCGTCGATGGGCGAACGTCTCTTTGAAATCCGAGATATTCATTAAATGCAACGATGGTCTTGTTTATGAAAGTACTTCTTTTCCCCTCTCTCTCTCTCTCTCTCTCTCTTTTCTCTGTCAGTCTCAACGCCCGAATGATGTATTCGTACAAATCCCTCTTTCGTTTTTCATGGCCCGCGTAGTATAACATCATCCCTTCTACTTTTGTCCAGTATATACTCGAAGCCTCCTGTTTCTCGTCTGCCTGGCTAACCTCCCCTTTCCCCTTTCCTTCTCTCTCTTTTTTTCTCTCTTCGTATCTTCGTCAACGCTTTATGAATCTCTAACTAACGAGCTCCGAGTGAGTCCGCTCACTCGACGTCGCAGTATATATAAAATATAAACACCTATACATGTATATTTATAAAGCTGATGAGATTTCGAATCTCCCAAAGTATGCAGTTCAAAGCTGAGAGTTTTCGCGGCGCGCTAAACACATACAGCGTAACATCACGCAATAAGAGAGACCAAGCGCGAGGGAGAATCAGCATTTTCACTTTTTTCTTTCAACATTATTTCTCAACTAGTCTAGAGACTTCTTTCTCATTTGATAGCAGGGAGGCTTGTTGAATAAAATTCAACCAGACGAGCTTTTTCAAAACATAAATTGGATGTTCAGATTCATTTATAACTTTCCTTTTTCCGAGTACTTGGCAATTTTTCTCCTGCATGCGTCATCGCTGAAGATCGTTCGATTTTCGATACGTCGAAAAATTTCATTGCGGCAACGAATTATTTTCGAAGGAACTGATTTTCAAATCTCATTTCGAAATAACTTTCATTTGGAAATACAAAATTGAAACCTCTGAACTCGATCGTCCCCTGCATCCATTCAGCGTCTTTATCGTTTGTAAAAATCTTCACCACACACCAAGCGTCGACTTCTTAACCTGCTTCGACTTCTTAAAGATTGAGAAACTTGTAGATAAGACTTCCCACAAAGTCAAAGCTTCTCCGAAAGATTTAGTGGAGCCCTTGTCAAAGTAATTGTTAATGGTTCTTTGAGTGATGTTTACAAAAGATATTGTAAAGTACATCTTTGGTGAAAACTTTCTAGACGGATTAAAAAATGCAGCCGAAGGCCTAGATCAGGCCAAACGATTCACTTGGTTCTTCACTCATATCCAACTTCAGGATTCCTCAGTGTTTCATATCGATTTCTGTGGCTTGTAGAATTCTCTGCTTGGGAAATTAGAAGTTAAAGTTGCTTGAATTTTTGAATGAAAATTAGTCTGCGCTGCTTCGATTGACGGAGAACTCTTCTGAATTGTAGTCGGTCGTGGAGAGTTGGTCATTTTCCGCGATTGTTCTCCACGCTCTCCCGCTTTTCCCTGCTTTCACGTTTTCCCTTCCCTTTTAGTTTTAGGTCTTTCAGAGACCTTTTATGAAGACCCCCGAGCAGACCAGCCCGTTCCATATAACTTCGTTTTTGTTAGTCGTTACCACAAATGGCCAATATAAATTTAACTTGTAAATTCGGCACTCGTTGTCCTCGACATTCATGATGGACAAACGAAGATTCTGCAATTTCAATGCGAGCCCTTCCCACCGCTTATCCGTTTTTTCTTCTTTCAATTTCTCTCGCTTTCCTTTTTTTTTCCTGTTTACTTCTCGCATCGTATGCATTCTTTGAAGTGAAAAAAAATGCCATACGCGCCAAAACGATCGATACGTTTGCACCATCGCTGTAGGTTTTTTTTTTATTCAGTCAAAAAGAAACTTTTTTTCGAGACTGCTTTTCATGAGCTAAAGCAACTTGAATATCGTTTCAGTGCATTTTCCCATTCACCTTGAAAATTTTAATTAACCTACGAAAATGTTGATCTAGACTTTCGATGTGAAAGAAATCTTTTGAAACATTTTTTTTTTTTTCGGATTCACTGGGATTTTCATCTGGCGAACACAACATTACTGTTTGCCTTTTCAATCGATCCCACCATGTTTGAAACATGATTCTTCCGTTGGTTTCCACGTGGAAAGCAAACTCTTTGTTATTTACGTTAATTTGTTTGTTATTGAAAGAAAGAAAATGTTTTTTCACGTTGAGTAATTAAACGAATTCCCATCGTTGCTGTGTTTCGATTTACAGGATTCTAAAGAATTGTTAATTCGGACTGATTGCTGTTGCGATATATTCTACATTGACAATTGTACATTGAATAATTGACATTGACGACGTTAACTCCGAAGCAGGTGAAACGAATACGAGAAAGAGGAAAATAGAAGAAATGTCTTGAGGTTCAGAGGTTTGAGACTTACCAGTCTGCTTTTCAGCGATCTTGAGGGTGAAACCTTCGAGTCGGGTTGGTTCGCTTCTGCCTTTAGAATTGACGGCGTAGAGTTTCATATTGAGTATTCTGCCGGGTTCGAGGCCGTGTACCGTAAAAGCAGCATTTTCCCTCGACGTCAAATTCTTTTGCAGTACGTTCGTGTGTTGATCGTAAACCTCGAGGACAAAGTGTTGGGTTTGACCTCCGTCGAAACCCGGTGTGCATTCGACCGAGAGTGACTCGGTCGTTTGATTCGTCAGCGTACAATTGTAGGGTGCCTCAGGTTTGCCTGCATCACAAACGATCCGGGCACAAGAAAACACGAGATTACTCGTTAAATTATGGAAAAGGTGGAAACAGACAGAGAGCGAGAGGAAAAGCGAGAAAAAAAGTCCCGGAGGCGTCATGGTTTCGAAAAATAAATTAAAAAAAAAAAAAAAAAAACAACAAAAAGTACGCTATGCTCGGAGGCAAAAAACCCTATGAGAGTTATTTGGTTACGAAATACGAGCTGATGGCTGAATTAACCCTTCCGGGCACGAATTTTTTCCTCGGAACCAGCATTTTTCGTTATTATTTATTTATTATCAGTCAATAAGTCAAATTTTTGTACATTAACCCCGAAGAAAGTGAAAAAACGTCCGACACTTTTCGAACATTTGTCGTAATGTCTGAAAAATAGTTTCCAGAACGAAAAACTAACAAAGTGGGTCACTGTTGGGCCAACGTATTTGAAAGGCTGGAAGTACATTTTTCTGCTTCAATTGTATTTCTGCGGACGCTCTCCAAGTTTTTTAATACTTCACCGTAACGAAAAAAAAGAATAAGCGAGTACAAAACGCTACGGAATAGCGGAACAATTATCTTTTCCACTCGAAGCAGGATCAAAAATTCGTAAAGTTTCATTTCGAGCCTCAGTATCAGGGCAACGTTCGAAAACGTTTTCTCTCGCTCCTCCATTATTTTCGCGAAATTGTCGAGCACAAAAGGTAACTCGAATAGGAATTCCATGATTTTTTCGCGGTTTCGAGCTTCGCCGGATATGCTGACTCGCTCAGAAAGGCATGGAATTTATTTCAACTGAACCATGTAATTTTTTCATCGGACTTACCAACTGGAATAATGCGGAATACACAAGCCGTTTTTTGCGTTCCTGGCGTATTGCTCGCCCAACACAACACCATCCCATAATCCATTTCCGTAACTGGTCTGTACTTCAGGACACTCTGCGTGTGGCGGGTTGAATTCTTGTAGCGATCTACCGGCACGTCGATCAATTCCTCCGTGTTGTTAAAAGCCCAACGGAAATTGTTCGGCATCGGATATGCCTCGACTTTGCAAACTATTCGAGCTTCCTCCAGACGCGCCACACCATAGATTCGTTTTTGATCAGGTAGACATATCGGCTTATCTATAAATTGGAAAGATATCCAGGTACCAATTTAGAGACTTTATTGATTAGAGAGTCAATCAATTAAAAAGATTCTCAACGTGTCACCATCACAAAACGACTTTATTTAGAGATCTTTCGAAATTTTGTATAAACGTCCTTGGCACCGCAAAAATAACTGTTTTCTTCGATGAAGAAAAAATATCTGACGTGTCTAGAATTTGAGATTTTTCATTTCCATTTTTTAAATTTTTCCAATCTTAATGCGTGTGAAAATTTGAAATCGCGTTTCTTTTGTTTTTTCTTCTTGCAACTTTTTAACGAAACGTGACTTCAATTAACATGCTCTTAGATGGGGAAAACAAAAAATTGGAAATTAAAAGTGTTGAAATTCTAAACGTCAGAAAATGTTTTTTCATATAGGAGAACAGTGTTAGTTTTTCGTGCCAGGAGCGTTTGTATAAAATTCTGAAAGAACCCTAAATAAAGTCGTTTCGTGATAGTAATATCTTAACAAGACGTTGACTCTTTGGTTTATATTGACAAATTTGCAAAGAACTGGAGAAATTCGTCATTTCGTTAATGACATTTGAAACATTTGCAGTGCACTCGAAAATTGTATCTTTAGATTCTCTGAAAGATCCAAAGTTCGGTGATAACGTTTGTGGAACTGCCCGGAATCTTGCATAAGAAATGCCTCGAGTCTGGGACGACGGATCCTCCTGGAATTTGTAAATTATTCAGATCGTAGTGGCCCAATCTCTTCCTCTGACTTTTGAGCAGGTTCTTTTAAGAAAAACACTTTTGCAGCTCTCCCAACTCAAGTTAACATTATTGACCATGTACTCTGAAACGGTTCGTATAATCACGAATATCGCTGAATCGCTAAATATTGATTATTATCGAAAATGACGCAAAAAAAAACGTTGAAATGTTTAGAAAATTAATGCCGAACACTCAACAAGTTGGATTTTCAAAATGTGTAATCCCCACCATTTGCACGATTGACACCCTATCATTTGAGGATCGGTCTGAATGGATCGTAAGGGTCATGTTGGGTTCAAGGTCCCGGCAGCTCATACATTCTTAATTCGAGTTATCAGATCGGACCTCCATGAGGTCCGATTCTCGAGGAAACTCTTCTCATGCCTTGTGCGGAAAATTGGGCCAATTTCCCGTCGCACATGACATGCGGGGGAATGGTTGATTGATTTATTGATATTTTTTCGTCGTAAATTCTGGGGGTTGTACGAGCTTTTGGGTTAAGGAGGATTGATGGATCAATCGTTGTCTGTCAGTTCATGGCAAAATATCATAAAATCATACGCGATCCCATTTGGGAAGGTGACGTAGTGAAAAGTTGTTCGTTTCTGGGATAATAAAAATCAATCTTCTTTTCTTTTGCCATTTAATTTCAATATGTGGAATGAATTTAGTAAAAAAAAAACGGTAAGCGATCAAAATTGATTGCCCTCAATATTGAGAATATTTCTTAGCGACAAAAAAGTTGGAATTTCAATTATTTTCCAAAAGCTAAACTTCTCATCATCGCCAAGTCCAGCTTAGCGAGTTTCTTTACTTTAAAGTAACACGATATACATATCGTGAGAATGATTTTTTGGTTTCATTTAAAAACGATTGGATTCGTGTCCAGACTAATGGAAGATAATAGTTTGGGTTAAAAGTATCGAAGAGCTTTCGATCTGTCAAAGAGCACAGAAAGCTCGAGCGTCGAGATTGTGGTTCGAATGAATATAATTCTTGCGATTCTCCGGTATCGCACTTGTGCCAGAGGAAAAAGCAATTAAACACAACGACGCATCTAAACTTCGATTTTGCCAGCACAGAGTATTTGATGTGTAACTATAGAACGAGTACTCACACCTATATTGAAAGGTATATATATGGATATAAAATACATAACAAATAGAAGAGTATAACGAGAGATAGACTGCCGGAAAGAGAGTTTACGTAAAATTTATTAAAACTCTCATGGACAGCGTGAGCGGGAGAGATCGAATGGATTTTTGGTTGGAGGTTTTGGTCGATTGAGGGTGCGGGGCTAGAAGAGTTGGAGCGATGTTCGAGTTTTTGCTTTTTTCATCCTCGCTTCTCTTTCTCGTCTCCCTTTTCTCTTTGTCTATTCTCCCATATCGTTCGAGCAGGTCCTCGCTCGAGTCGACCGAACACCGGAAGATCGATGGGCATTATTCCTGCGTTCAAATAGTTTTCCTGAACGGGTATAAAGTTCGTCGGCACGGAATAATTTGTCGGTTTTACCCGAGACCTCATCTCACTCTCTCTCCCCCTTCCTCTCTCTTTCTTTCTCTTCGCTCTCCTCCACATGCCCGTGTCAGCTAGTCTGTGTTTTTGTTTTCTTTTGTGTTCATTTTTTTTCCCATTCACCACGATGTTACTGCTATCCAACTCGTACAGTTGTGCATGGTTTTTTTGTTATGCTAGAGGGAAATTGTACACCCCACGAAACAGTATCATTCATGTGAGCGAGAGAAAGAGGGAGAAAGAGTGAGCTGGTGCTCGTTACATCGACGATATCGAGAGATGATTTTTTTGTTTTACATTTTTCTCACAATGGACTCTAATCAATCAACTCCCGTAGCCGAGTGCTTTCAGATATCCATGATGTCAGAGTTATTGATAAAAATATGAAATATTTACCGCTCTCGTGGTATCGGATATTTAAACTTTTTTTTTTCTTTTTTTCTTTCAATTTTCATTTTCAAAATTTCATCTGTAGTTTATCCATAAAGTTCAAAGGTTAATTGGCAGCTCATCGAGGAAAAGATTTTTCGTTTATATTGAAAATAAACCGGAAATGTGTGACACGTGATTGAGACGAAATATAATTTTCTATGAACGAAACCTTAACGAAGTATTTGTCCACGATCGAGTATACGACGGTTCGAAATTTTCTTCTGTGATGATCTTTTACGCAATTATTTCCGATAGAAATCAAAAGTCAAAGAAACGTTTTCAGGGGTTTTAGTCACTTACACATTATTTTGAGCTCGACGCTGTTGCTGTTTCCATCCCCTTCGACGTTCGACGCTACGCAAGTATAATTGCCAGCTTGGGATCGATTCACCCCCCGGAGAGCAAGACCATTCGGTTGAACTATGACACCATTGTTCACATTGTGCTGAATTATTTTTCCCTGAATCATAAATCGAATAAAAAACAATTAATAACAAGCGAAATCTCCAACAGATTGACGGTTCAGAATTATTCACGAATCACTGCCAAAAATAAAAAGAATTTTCAGAGTTTTTCAGCTGTTATCGTGGCTTTGAGATTCGGTAGTTTTCCGTCAACTACTTCGTCAACAAATTTCTGAACAGAAAAAACTTTTTGGATATAATTTATCTCGACCCTCGAACAGCGAACGCAAAAGTATTTTTTCTCCCATAAAAATTGTTTTCAAACCTTTCAGAGGGTCGTGTTCTTGGTATTTCTCAGTGTGGTTCGTGAATAACCTCTGGATAACAATGTACAAAAAAAAAAGCTTGGAAATGAATCGTTGTATAAAAAATTGAGAGTGACGTACGTTATGTCTCCAGACGACCTTGTAAGCTTGAGGATTCGCGTGTACTTTGCACTCGAAATAAACGTCGTCACCCTCCTCGATGTCGTGAGGATTCATGTTGGAGCCAAGTTCAAGACGAAGGATTGGCATAACTGGTAGGAAACAAACAAACCAAGATAACACCTTTAGATATAGAATTATTCCATCGACACATATATAAATGTATGTGTGTATGAATAGACGTGGGAAAAAGTGCGAGGGTTGGGTAAGTTGCGCCAAGTATAAACCGCAGCAGCGAGTACCTGGGCATCAGGAAAAAAGTGCGAGATAAAAAGAGAAAGAGAGAGAGAGAGAGAGATGGCAAACAATAGGGAGTTGGTTGGTTTTAGTTGAGGCAAGTGAAAGAGCCAAGTGTTGAAGGAGGAAATAAAGGGAAAAAGGGGAAGAAGGAGAAGGAGAAAAGTGAGAGAAAAGAAAGCGAAGATAAATAGTGAAGACTGGAAGGAAAATACGGGAAGAGTCGTTCGAAACGTTTTTTCACTTTTTTTTTTTGCCAACTTCCCACAACGCGAGAATCAACCCAACGACCCTCTGCTCTAGAGAGGCCCACCACCCTCCACTGCGGTAGTGCGCGGATGTCGAGCGTGATAATGACGTTTCTCAGCGTGCGTAAACGCTCGAAACGCTGGAATTTTCCCTTTTTTTATCCCATTTTTTTTTCTCCCCCGGTTTTAAAACCGTTTTACCAACACCAGTATCGAAATTTGCGAACTGTCGAGAACGAGCGCGTCGAGTTGTTTAAATCCTGCCTTCCCTCCCCGCGCGCGGACGTTTCATTCTCCCACCGTTGACTTTTCTGTCTCGTTATTTCGATTACATTGCCGCGCTTGCACCCACGTAATCTCCATCGACTGTTGGTACTCACACTCGTCCCGAGATCTCCCTCTCGCACTACAATCGTTTGACCGATACCAACCGCTCGGTTGAATGCTTTTAACTCGTTCAAATACCACCAGAAATAATATGGAGTCACGTGCAAAGGGGACCGATAAATTGCGCGGGTATATAATCGCCTGTGCATACACCACGCTTTCATACTCGAAATACTATTTGTGGCTTTTCATTGTCGTTTTCACCCTTCAGTTCACCGCTGATTAACGATTCTCGACATTCGCATCTAATAACAGACTTTGTGTCTATAATTGCAAATATGTTGCGAATTTATGAACCTGAAAATTTTCATTGTCAAATAACAATACAACGCCAAATATTATCGTCGCGATATTATTTGGGACTTACAGAATACGTTCAGCTTCCAATTATCCTCTTCGAAGCCTCCGTGAACTTTCACATTTTCAGCTCGGCAGGTTATCACTTTGTTGTTGTCTTTTAGCGTCGGAGTGAACGTTAACGTCGACGTCGTCATATTACCGTCTTCCGATATCTGCAACGACAATAACAAAAAAATATCATCGACAAAGTTTTTTGTTTGATTAAGTATATTCATTTGGGCTTAGCGTTCGTTCGTATTTTTGGCAAGTCGAACGTGCGAGCAATATTCCGGACAACGACGTGTTGAATAAAAATGTGCAGGAGATAATTCAGAGAGCTCAGAAATGAGAAGCTCGGGGCACGGTAAAGAATAAGGGAGAAGAGAGCCTCTAATTTAGCATCAACAACGCCTTAATTGCCACGGAGTAGAGAGATTGCGATTTGCCGAGGGTAGACGGAGAAAAACTGGATTGGGGCCAAATCCGAACGAGAGCACAGGATCTCTCCGAGACAATGAAATTTCGAAAGTTAATTGCGTCTGATATTCGCAATGGGTTCTACTCTGATCGCCCGCGATCGTTACATATAGTCGTGGCGTACGATCGGACAAACGAAGCTCGTAAATTCGGGGCTCTTCAGACTGCCGAGAGACGCACAGATATTCTCTAAAATTTATAACAACAACATGAATAAAACCCTCGAACTTTGTAATACCAACGAGTCTGAACTCCATCACAATCATTCATCGAAAAGAAAATTCAGTATAGGAAAATTTCCGACAGTTTATCGTTCGTACCAAGACGTTATAATCCAGAGGCTCTAATTCTGATGTATTAAAAGCGTCTGCATGCTGTGCAAATATGCGATTATCAGATAGGAGAAAAGGGTCTGCTGCGAGTACAAAGGCTCGAGAGGATAATCCACGCTGTGAAATAACTCGAAAGGAGTTAACGATAAACAAACTCGTTGCTAGGTTACGACTTGAATGTGTCATTCGCATAACCATCCCGTCATTCCCGTAATAGCCATTTGGTCTGGCAGCATCACTTCCGCTTGTTAGTGTCTCGTTGGCTGATGAAAACGGTTATAAAGGGTTGTAACAAGCGAGCAGTAGAGAAAGCAACTTGACGATGTGTACGGAAACTGGGATTCACGAGTCTCTCGTACGTGTGCTACACGATTCATACATATTTTGTTTGTATGTCATAAATATATACATATAGGAAGGGAAAGAGCGTTTATATGCATAGTACCGGTGCATCCACTTTGGCTACGTAACATCGACTGGGGTAACGATGAGTCCCAGGCGATATAACCTATCTTCGTCTATGTATACATGTACATAATATATATGTTAAGGTAACGACGGATTATAACGTTGGTCCGATCTTATCTCGCGAGCTCATCTGGGTGCCCTATTCACGTCAGGCGCTCTGGTATAAATCTCTGTGTACCTAGTGAAGGTACATTTTGCACGATACCACCATAGCTTCATATTCCTAGAGAATCGCGAATGATGTAGTGTCGAGCAAAGTCTCAAATCCACGTGAAACTAATTGAGCTAAATCTCAGTTTATGTCTTCCCATGGAATATTATTTCCACGGAGAAAAATCATAAGAACTTTAGCATGGGAATAGATTTATCAGATAATTAGCTTGAAGATGAAACCACAACCGATTAACGAACGACTTTCGTTAATGATGTTTTTACAAAGCGCTCGCTAATGGGGGATGCTTCAGGGGAATGTTCCAATTGGATTTTGATAACCCAGTGATTGGCTTCAGTGATTATGGTGAAAATAATTGAGGATCGAGACGTTTCATCAAAACAGTAGAGAGTCCCTTGCCATTCGATTGACATCCTAAGTCCATATTAGGCATTCGAAAGCAGGTGGATAGCCCGGGCTCGGCGTGCATACAGACGACGAGAGAGACGGTAATATTGATAGATTATGGAGCAGGTAGCGCACGGACGGATATGCAGACGCACGGATGAACGAATCAGACCCGCTGGACAGGACATGTCGCGCGTTGGTCGAGTCCTACTGCTGCCATCGGACAAGAGGATCCAGTTTCCTCTATGTAATATATTAACTCTATGCTGTAATACATATATACTGATATTGATGCATATATTGTACAGTATATAGAAAATGTATGTACTCTGCGTGAGAATCGAGTTCCGTGGACGGAGTGAAATTGGCTTGGCGCTAACGGTAATAAATCGAGGAATAGTGGGAGATGAGGTTGCCGGGAAATCGGGACTGCCTGGGATGTTCGAAACAGAGAGAACGAGCCGAAGCAAAATCGCACACCGCGGGAGTGAACGGAATGAGAGATGAAAGCATCGGTGACTCTCACGCTCTTTGCTATGCATATACTGTTCATGTGCGTCTCGTGACGTATATTAAAGCCAGCCAACATTCCAGCCTCTGCCGTCCCTTGATATGTTTTCGTTTTCCCTGTATCTACCGACAAACACTCCACCCATTTGATCAATCGATCGTTTCCAACGTTCGACAACCCTGCTCTTCTCCTCCCTTCTCCGTTTGGCACCTGTCCCTTTCTCACTCTCTCCTTTATATTATGACGTATCGAGCCAAATATTCGCTACGCGGCCAACAACCGCTATCCAAAGTCGATGAAATACATGGACGAGATGAGTGGCTAAAACAGCCCTCCGCATCCCGTCAGCCATTTCTCACTTGTAGATACACATTTGCTATGAATTGAGGCACCCTTGACGGTATTGCTTAGTCATCTAACTTTCGATGGCTTATCTTATTCACGTGGAAATCAAAAATACCCTGGAAACTCAATCAGTCTCCATCTTCAATTCCCTAGAAATTTCATGGCCAATACACTTTTTTTGTTTTAATATTTCCATCCGGGTCGTTGGATATGGTGAAAAGTTTCGTTATGTTTGATCCGATGTACACTTTGATTCTTGGGAGCGTTGAATAGTTGTTGCCGGACACGAAGCTTCAGAAACCACACGCACGAATAGCATTTTTTTTCGGTGAAAATGTTGGTTGTTTTCATCGGTTATGGGAATACCATTCGACTCTGATTGAAGACTCTAGTATCGCTGTCGAGAACAGCTCCAAAGTGGAAGAGTTCAGAGCATGCGCCACACTCAGGCATACACAGGTACACACTCGATATACCGCAGATTGTTATTTGTGACGATTTGGGTATTTCGCAAATACCTCTAACTGGCAAAGCTCGAATTTCCACTCAGGTGCCTGATGCGAAACAAGCGCAGCATTATATACACACGCCAATGCCCTCTGTTCCCCCAGGGCTATGGTTTCGATGAAATTCTCATTCGCGTTATGCGTTCCACCGAATGCTTGTTTTTTATGCAGTTTTTTTTTTCATTCTATTTCGAAACTAAAGTGTTTCATCGGTTCAGATGGAAAAAGAGAAAGAGAGGATCGGTTGATTGAAAAATTTACGTATGGGCGAAAAACGCGGTTGGAAAATCTTTCATCGCCTATTTCTTAAATGCGTTCATCGCAAAGTTTTGTATTCGTAGAAACTTGCATGAATATCCGTGATGAAAAAGAGCACGACGTTGCGATTTTTATTCATCACAATAGTTTCATTTCCGCTTCTCTTTTTTTATTGTTTTTCATCTTTTCATATTCCACAACTCTCAATTGATTGCATACAAAAATATGCAGTGCTCGACCCTCGATCTTTTGACCCTTAGAATTTCAATACCACATGAGAATTACGCGTTTGGATTCTATAGAGAAAAGGGATTTTGGTCAGGCTTATCAAGGGTTAACGATTTACGCATTCGTCTGGTAACCATCCATAATGGTAACGTATGAAATGAGGCGAAACGGTGAACAAGGGTACGTGCTCGCCACACGCAGAGAACGAGAAATGGCATTGGATGAAGAGCGACAAAGTAAGAGACGTGAACGGTTGAGAATAAACCACCTGATCACGAAAGCATCGCAAGCTCTCTGTCTGGTAATTGCTTTGTAGCGTGCTCGTCCGCAGGAACGCTAATGGCAACGATGCAAATACCGATACCTGCTTCACCTAATGTCAGTGATTTTGAGAGCCCAGATCGAAGAGAATACCAGACGCACACATGGCTCGCACGTGACCCATGACCATATGATGGTCTCACAGTCAAAAAGGCCGATCGACGCTTCGTAAACTCAGAATTCATTCCTGTTGTCCTAGGCCAATCGTATCCCCGATTGATCTTTACGCAAAAAACAAAATTCCCTCATTTTTTTGCATCATCGAATCTGATTCATTTTGTAAGCTCGTTTTTCTTTTTGGTGATCCTTTCAATTTTAGTGCGAGAGAATGACAATTCAAAAATAGTTTGGCAACAGCTGGGACGAGCATCAAGTTAGTTGATACGTGTTGGAAAATGAATTGTATTCTCGCTTTTAAGCAATTTCATCTCTAGCGCCGCCTGGAGCAGCAAATGAGGCGAATGATTCACGGTTTTTAATTTTACTCGAATATCATCGAGCGAATTGGTCAAGAAATAGAAGTAGAGAAAGGCAATAAATAGACGAGCAACCATAAATATAACTTTAACTGTGTGCACAAAGTCAGTTTTCATCATGAATAAATAAAATCTCGCATAATATTAAAAATTTTACTTCGCTTTCGGAAATTTATGCAGGTCATACGACAATATTCCGCAAAATGTCACTATACTCTGCGAATAATTTTCAATTAGATTTCGGTCACTTCGAACATCGACGACCACATTTTTGCGGATTTTTTCCCTTGATATTGGTTTAAAAAAAAAAAAATTGACAGAACATAAAATAAAATTATTTTTGACGTACCGTTTCGGTGTAATTGGTGAGTCTAGTGTCTTCCATGTACCAAGAAAGTTTGGCCGGTGGTCTCGAACCAACGGTCATGCAGTTTATCTCGTATTTCCGATCGGCGCTCAGAGGGGCGTGCTCGCTGCTGAGGATCGAAACGCTCAGAGGTTTAACTGTAACAAACAAAAAGAATGAGTGGGATAGAAAAAATGGAGGGAAAACAAAAACTAAGAAAAAAAGCTTGAAGAATACGACGTGAAGTGTATTTTTGATTTCGTGTCTTCAATGTTAAGAGGGGTTGTTTTTTGGCCCTGAGGACAAAAAAAATCTTGTATGGGGAAGATATAATGAGAGAAATGGGGAATAACGAAATCGTTCGTTCGTCTTTATTTTTCGATCTTGACGAGGGTCCTCTTTGGCTCCTCGTCTCGCCAGAAACCGAGATACGCGTTTCTCTGTCTAATGCGTTTCAAATGGCAGCATTTTCTTGCCTTTTTTTTGGGTATACGAATTATCCAGATAGCTCGGATATCAGAAATTCAAAGCTTCAAATCTGAACATACGAATATCCAAAGCTTTGCAGATAACAAAAAAATCTCGAATCGGAAATGGACGATAATAAGAGTGCAAAGTTTTCTCACAAGTTCTTGAAATTTATTCGCAATTAATGTCAAAAATTAATTTCACACTTTTTTCCCCAATTACAAGATTTTTTCGATCTGGCACTTTTTAACGTATTTTGTCCTCGACGATTGAACCGATAAACGTGTAAATATTAATTGACTGACCAACTAAACTTTATCTCTGTATCTGCTGTCCTTTGGAGTTTCTGTAAATTCCTAAGTTACCAAGAACGATTTGGAGTCTTGAGATCGAATCTGGATTATAGTTTCAAACAAGTTTGCTAATTGAAATCCGTCGGCAAATCTTTCGACACAAATTTTTTCATGGCCGTAACTCACAAGTTTATTAGAGTTGGTGGAATCTTACGTGAACTTGTGCACTGCGACGAATAACTGCTAATTATTTCCTAGGTTTGTATTTACACGGAGAATTATTGTTTGCTAACTTTCACACGTATACGCGGAAGTCAGACGAATATTTGTTTTAATGGATTTTATTTCATTACACACGTGAATGTGAACGTTTACATTGGCAGTCATATTTTTTTCTTCTTTTTATACCGGATCGAGAGCGAAAAGGTTTTGCGCGGGCTCTCATGAGCTCCGAGAAAATTTTTCCGTCATTTGCACTATTTCATTGTTTATTTAGATAAATTCAATTTTTGTTGATTATCTCCTTCAACTTGAATCGAAATATTATTCCAACTTCAAAACTACGACAATCGGCCAGTTTTTGTTGTTGTAGAATCCTGAAAACTTTGCAGGCAGAGCATAAAAATGATTAAAAGTAACGAAATAGTCGCATTGATAATGAAACCGCGCACTTTTTGCAAACATTCTGCGTCAAAGAACGAAATGTACTCAGCTTCATGTGAGCAAACCATCAGTTTCGTTGTCGTTGCAGCTCGAAAAAAAAGCGAGTCAGTTGTCGTGCCTAAGGTCGATTCCGGCTCGGGTCGAATTGACCCTCAATAGGGGGTCGCGTTAATATGTATAACTCAATGCAAACTTGTGTACGTATATTACGTTCAGGGCAAAGACACATGAGTCGTCGATCGCACACAGACGATCAATTGAGATTGAGTTTGCACGGACGTGTGTGCTTAAATATGTAATTTTATGATACGAGAAGATACTGAGTAGAGTCTCGTTGATGATAATCCGAAGTAACGTATATAAATATGTACTTGGTGTGAATAATATCATGACATAGCTAAACTGCCTCATCCTGCCCAAGGATCCACACCCATTCGTGTGTACGATTGATATCACTGGTGGACTCACTCTTTGTCGTACAATTCATATATTGATATACATTTTTTTGTCACGCGAAAGTCGTGTCCGCTTATCTCTTTCGTGTATTCTCGTTTCCTGTGAATCTTTACGTATATTTATATATTGAGAGACATGAAAATGTCATGTTGTGTTCGCGACGTGCACTTTGCGCTTGTATTTTTAGATGAATCGTCAAACCGAATCAGGAGAAAGCGTGCAGTCATGAATTGCAAAAAAAAGAGAGATTCATTCGATTAATTTATTTATTCGTTCCAATAAACTCGAAATTATTTATATACACGAGGTTGATTGTCATGTGATCAGTTAAAACTCCTACGATCATCGCAGATTTACTGGCAATGGCTTTTCATCCAATTCATGATTTTTCGACCCATGGGAGGCCTCACCTGCTTTTTTTTTATCGCACTCCCTGCGACGATCCCAACACGATCATCTGCATGTGCAAGATCAGCCGGACGCTCTAAAAGATCTGGGGTACGAAAATCCGTGCACTTGCGGAAAAATTTGTAGCTCAAATTGTTAATTATATTGAACTTTCCTCACACACTCGATAATTTGGAAGATATTCCGAATCCTGAGATTTCGTAGGCTCTGATTAATTAAGCGTTTCGCGATTTTTCGGGTGCAGCCGTTTCTGTGAGGAAATTTAATTTTTTACGAGTTTTTTTTTTTTTTTCGAATGAATATGAGAATTTTTTCGCATCGGAATATCGTTCGATGTATTCAGTGCAAGCTCCAATGGAACAAAATCTTCTGAGTGATGTAATACTGATGTGAAAAGGTTTTCTCGAAGTAAAAGTAGATTCAGAAATACGGAAGACGTCTCTTTCACGCGACTGAAGAAAGGGTGAAAACTAGGAGATACGCCACGAGATTTTCCGTTCACCAAGGGCGTGTGGGGCGAGAGGAATTGGGGAGAATGTAAGAGGGTCGCGCGGCCACACGAAAAACCGGAATGAAACTTTCGACAGTGGCGCAACTTTGACTCCAATGAAAAAGCAGAAAAGAAGAAAAAGCAAAAAAAAATAATGTTAGTTTTCGTTGAGGACAACTCGTAACTTTTTCGTCGTTTCTTTCTACTTGCTTTTTTTTTCTTTTCAATTTCGGTGGCTTCTTGCCTTTTCCCAGACCTTCCCCTATTTACTTTTTTTCTCCGATCGTGATATCAACATGTAACGTGACTCTTTGTTTCTCGCGCGTTATCGAGATGCATGGAAATAGCGATCCGCACGAAATCCTTTTTTTTTCCTTTCTTTTCCATTTAAATCTACTCATTACACTTCGAGGCCGGCGTTTCCCTGGACTACCTTTTATCCTGAAATTTCACAATGGAATTCGAAGAACTGAAATTCACAATGAGATTGGGAGATATTACTTTTTGACGAAGAATAATAGATGCGGCCCGAGCGTTCTCTGTCAGAAAGAATTACCGATACCCCGAGTTCATTTTTATTTGAAATATTCCGTGCTGGATGACGGGATGTCCTCAAAAAATGAAAATTTATAAGAATTTTTGATTTCTCCTGAAAGTTGTCCGGAAGGAAAATGCATCGTTGGAAAAGTTTATTTCTATACAAATATGAAACGAAAGAAAAATACTAATTGACAAGGAAAACCGAACATTTACATTTGGAAATGAAAATATTTATCGCTCGTGACAGAATTGTTAAAAAATAATTTACATGGAAATACCAAATGGTTTTGAAATAAGCGCGAAAATTGCTAAACCCCCATTAAAATACTCTTCGCTTCTTGTACAATGTTCAATCTGTGTACATGTTTTATAATGTGTATAGAAGATTCAATGAAGATTAAGGCATCAACACGTTTAACAAAGAACAAAGTAAATGATGAAAATCGTGAATGTGCTACGAGCGGGACTAGAGGCTTTCGAGTTAAAATAATTAACGAGAAGAAAAAATTAAAAGCTAGGACTTGCGACCGGAGAATAATGAACGAGTGGAGTTAGGAGAACGAGAACGAGAGAGAGAGAGAGACAAAGACAGAGAAAAAACGAGTGAGTGGAGAGGGTTGGTTGTGCAATTACGGGTAAAAGGGCGAGTGAAAGAAAGGAAGAAAGAGAGAAAAAAGACGAGAAAAAAAAGGGAACGAGCGCGAGTAGCGAGACTGCACGAAACTCCTCGAGCTCTATTTATCGTTCGTCCTTTCTCGTCCCAGTGGGTTCAATAAGAATTCACCTCTGCGCTCACGCGGGGTGCGGGGTCTCGAACGAATAAAGGAACGAGAAAGAGAATAGCGAACGAAATGAAAACTGCAATGAGAGAAAAAACGAAAAAGAAAGATGGACGAAGAACGAAACGAATGAATCCATAGGAAATCCAACCTGGACCGATAAGAGCCTCACCCATTGCTATAAGTTCACGTACCGAGATCGAAGCGCGAGAAGAACCAAGTTGGCATCGTAGAGCCAGGCAGGGAGGGGGCGTGGTAATCACGGGGGAAAAAACAAGAGATACAGGATAGAAGATGGAGAAAGATTCTCGTGGTTTTGCCAGGAAACTAATGAGCGAAGGAGAATGAACGTAAGTAACGAGCGAGAGGTGGCGGACGAGGTTAAACTTATTGCAATAGGGAATTGAATAAATATATGTTATACGTACATACAAATACATACACACATGTATATATAAAATTCTATATATATACATTTTTTTATATACGTGCACCTTTTAATCGCTACAAGCTTAGGTATTTGGGGAGATTTTTTATCAAGCTGCTCTCTACTCTCCATTCGCATCTATTAAACGTTTCCTATCTTCTTCCCACAAATTTCAAGCTTTTTGTTCGTGGTCACGGAATGTAAGCCATGTGGAATAAATTAGGCGAATAGAATCATTGAATCAGCCACCCAAATACCATTACGGACAATTTATATTTGCTTAACTCTTCGAGCCAGAGTAATGACTCCTTTATACATTACCCACCGATTTTTCTTACAGTTTTTTTATATTTTAAACTATCATTCCAATGACGAAGACTTTCGTGCAAAATAATAAAGAAACCAGTCAATTTCGTATTTACAAAATTTTAAATATGTAGTTTGCTGTTCCGGAAGACCCAGAGTGAATTGTCAAATTGATTGCTTTTGGAGCGAAAAAAAAATTGGCTCAAAGAGTCGACGCTGGATGGCTCTGCGAGCTGAGCTAGTGGCTAGGTCGACTTTTTTATTTAAACTTCATTTTGTTTTTCATTAAACATTCCCACACGCACAAGAAACGGGTGGTCCATTTATTTCTCGTCCTTTATGCGTATTTTTTTTATTTTTGATCTTTCTCTTATTCTTCGGTTCGCGAGAATCATCCCGCGGGATTATCACTTTTTCTTTTCCTTGCGTCAAGCCCTGGGCATGCCGTACGGATATATTTTGAAATTTTTCTATTCCCCAGATATTTTTTTTCTCTTTTGTTTTTACTGAGCAAGATGACGTACCGCTGTTTTCTCGCTTCGTTCGTTTCTCTCGTGAAACTCCTTGCTCCTTTTGTGCGATAATAAAACGGGGAAGAAAAAGAGTTCGTTTGCCCTCCGGGTGTGAAGAAGCCTAGGAAGGTGTAAGATCCTCGTACTCGTATCCACACCTGTATGCATTTTCTTCGTTCTGCTTGGTCGTTTTCCTTTCGAATACACTGTCTCGATCATTTTCGTTCGCTTTTCTCTCCCGACAGTCGTGCCCCTGACATTTTTTTCTCTTTTTTTTTGTTTTTTGTTTACCTGCTCGCGAACTTTGTACTTTTATTGCTATCCGCGCGCTGTGAAATATCCGAGCGCGAACTGTGCTGGGTAAAGTTTCTCACGCCCTCTGGCGACGGTTTCTTCTATCTCGAATTTTGCAAAACTCTCGTTGTAATAGACGTTGAAAACGAGACGACTGCAGTTTATACATCGTGCATCGTGGATGCTCGGAAAAATGCATGGAAAATGCGAGAGCTCAGTTTCAGCAGCGTTGGCTCTTTTCGAGCGATTCTGCAAAATGTTATGCATTTTCTTTACCGTTCAATTGGAAAAGAAAACCTCCGGAAAATGTATTTCTCTTCGTCGGGAAATTTTGTAATATTTTCGCTAAGACGTCTCGTACTTTTTCGAATATTTGCGCGTACAGTGAGGTAAATGATGATGCAGAAAAAATGTTTTAATAATAACTGAATGCACGTGAATTTGCGTCTCGCGCTGGGATGAAGCTTTACATCCGTATCACCTTGTTCGGGCGTTCTGTTTATCGGTAGAAATGATTTTTTCTCTCAGAGCTTGGCTAATGACATTATATTAACATCGATAATCAGAGCATTTGCGATTTATCGGTGATATTTAATCGGGATTTCCGGTCGTACGCCGCGGTAGTGGTCGTCCGTTTTTCTTTTTCATTCTCATTGTCGTTGTGTCAAAGTTTTTTATTTGTTTTTTAATCTCTTGTCTCGGTGTTCTCTCGTTGTGCCCGGCGGGTTTTCGCTTTCCGTGATCCGCACGAGGAATCAGAGAGCTTCGATCGAAAAATCTAACGGATTTCCGGGCGCCGGTGATTTCCCTCTTTCTCTCGTTCTCTTGCTCTTTCTCTCTCCGTCTACCATGTTCTTTCTTTCTTCGTCCCTGTGAACGAATCTTTCTTGTTCCCTCAGGCATTCGCTGATGCCATTCCATTTCTTTCTTTTTCATTCTCGCTCTCTTCCTTTCTTCGTCTCCTTTTATTACTTTCTTCTCCTTTTTGCTTCAGTCTCTCTCTCTCTCTCACGCTGCCTTTTTCTCTTCCCATCATTTCTTTGTACGTCGATCTTTCGGTCAATGAGCGAATCGGTGAACTCTTGGATAGTCCATTCGTAGGAACGTTTCCGCTCAACCGGCCGGAACGAGCTGGCCAATCGACGGAGCGACCGCGAACCACGAAGCTCAATGCGATGCTAGTAGTCGTGGCAACTAGCAGCGCGCGGCGTTCGTGGTTGCAAAACCAACCCTCGCTTCGACGTTAGAATTCAAGAGTAACTCGGCATTATACAATTTCCTGGTGAACGTTCCGTCTCCCTTCCTCCCATGCACTCTCTCACCTTTGCCCTTCCTCTCTCTCTCTCTCCTTCTCTCTCCCCCGCAATCTCGGTCCACCTGAGTGTGTATATGTGTGTGTAAATCAGGCATAGCATTATCCAATTTCGCTAGCTGACTCCATTACCAGCAAACTGGCCTCTAATTAGTCAAGCTCGATTAGCTGGGTAGGGTATGGTGTAAAGGGAGGAGCCCATAGATATGGGCTTGCGGAGGAGGTTACAGAAAGGTTGGTGTTCTCTTATTCGCTTTAGAAAATGAGAAAGGGCTTTAATTCAACCTTATATATACTGAAAAGAGCATTCTTGTCGACCTCATTTTCTATAGTTTCTCTCTCTCGTTCTTGATTTCTCTTCGGCAGAATATACATAGATTTTCACACGTACATTCTCGTGGAACCTGTCTTTTAATGCGCTAGAGCGTTAACCATAACGCAATCGCTCCGAATACTCTAATTTATTTTTCCTTGAGTTCGCATTCAGCGCGCCAATTCAATTTCCAAAAATCGTTTTTTTTGCAAATCGGATCATCCTTTTGATTTCTCACTGTTGCACTTCCTCGTTTTCTCACCATTGCCTGCTTTTTCATCCTCATCTTTGATTCTCCATGCGGCTATCTTACAACTCGTGGCATTTCTTTGTCAGTTTTCTCAGAGTCACGAAGTTTCTTGTAGTTTCTTGTTCGAGCCTCCAACTCACAATCTTTCCTCGCTTATTCACTCTCACCCAATCCTTTTTCTCCTCATCATTGGGTCCAGGTAAAGAGAGCATGGATTTTTTAACGCTTCCAGACAATGTCCTGGCTGCGGGTTGCNTCGTTAAACTTCTCTCCGGTTTGTAGTTAGTCATCCCAGAACTTCAATCGAGCTTCGGCAATTGTTGGGTCTTTTGCCACTGGGATCGAGCCCGACCCAGTATTACGCGGAGCGATGAATTATAACAATTGGCCAGGAGGAACTGGTAAAGCTGAACATCAAAGTTTTATTCGTTGTCTGTGTCTTTGAAAATCTTCAAACACGACAACGAAAATTCCTGGATTCACATTCGTTTGTCGCGATATTATTGATGACGAGTGAACTTTTAAGCCTATTCCCGACTATTTCCAGCCCCCAAGTCCCTCCATTGTCAGTCCAATTCCTTTCGGAACTGTGCCCTCAATTCCTCTTCGAAGGAGACACCGGAGTTCAGAGGCAAGAGCGCAAAAGTTCAAAGTGCAAAGACTAGAATTTTCATCTCCAATTAGGCGTCATACGTGAAAATCGAGGTTTGGGATTTTCTCTGTGGTATATTCTTCGTGCACGAGAGTTGACGCGCACCAGAAATACCAGCCAGTTCAAACGTGCCGGTAGATACGTGAGAAAATTCTTCGAAAATTCAACTACTTCGTCTGTAATTAATTCGTAATCACGAACCTCAGCCGTACAACTTTTTGTTAGGGAAAGCAGTCGCGAGTAAAATCAAAGAAAATTCTTTTACATTTATTATTCAAAAATCGAGTCGAACGGTCCAGGGGGGTAGTCAGAGAAAAGAAAAACGAACGTTCTAGTAATTCCGTTTAGAAATAAACCCTCAAAGTGCAAGGATAAAAAATAAAATGTTAATTAACGCACTTCGAGGGACCAACAACCCCGGTGACAGTTTAGTTACCGACGGTCGAATGGAAAAAGAGCAAAGTCGAAGGGACCGAACGCGAAGGAGGAAGGAAAGCGAGGTTGTATAAAAGAGAGCAGCAGCTAGAAAACGTTAGGACGTTAATGTGTTACGATAAAAGCTTAAGAGGTCAAAGTGCCTGGACACGGGGTGTACGCGGGGTTTTCTAATACCACGGTAAAGAGGTAGCTCGAGAGGAGTACAGTATGAATACCTGGTGAGATGTTATGTGCTGCTCCTCTCCGAAAGTAAACTGAACGATATAGACTAGCTGGAAGGTAGAGACAAACTTGGGCGACGACGAAGTGGCCGAGCCTGAATGCTCTGCGATAGAAAAGCTCTTATAACCTTAGCATGTATATACATCGATGAGTTTGAACAAAAAAGGCGTATCGAGACGGTGCTTCGGAAAGAATGAACGACTTTTTTTACTTCAACTTATACGCAAAGCCCTCGTACATAGTAAAATAGATATAAAATTCAAGTGTAAGTGTATGTGCGTTTACAGGTACCCTCGACTACCACAGGGTGATACCAACGTGCACATAGCGAGGAAACGTACGACCAATATGGAGCTGGTGCGCTCTGGTTAACTTCTCATCGTCGCACCTGAGAGTCACGATAACGTTGAAAGTCAATGTGCACTCCTGTACACAGTACTCATTCGGGACATATTCACACCGATACAGACTCACCTACACACCCAGCCATTTATTCGAGGTAATATATAGAAAACGGCCGTGCTTTTCTACCGAGAGCATCTCGCTTTTTTAACGAGCACTCGTGGCGATCGTACAAGAGGCGACCCACTCAAACCTGGCTAGCGGACTTTCCTATCCTATTTTCAAAATTCTTCCCAGGAATCGGCCCTTATTTTCGCACATTATGTTCAAACATGGACGACTGTATTTACTGGCAAATTATGAATCTTTGTTGTTGTCGTTTCCTCGCGTTGTTTATTAATCAAAATAGTTTTTTAGCTGCGCAATTTTCCGCTCCTTACTAAGTCACACTTGGTCTGACAGACCAGAGACTTTTGATGCTTGTAACATCGTAGCGAACCCTAATATTTCAGCTTATTTGTAGTGAAATCGAAACGCCAGACTCTGGGTAGTACGAAAATGCAACCATCAGGACCGAAGAGTCGATTGAAGGGTGGTCATCACGTTAATGACGAGATGTAAATTTTTGGACAGTTCCATGTCATTCTTAATTATTCAATCTGCGAAGTTCCGTGTGTTTCTGGAAATTGTAACAGCCGAACAAATTCTCGAAGGAATATTCAATAATCCAATCCAGTAAAACCATTAAATGCATTGTTTCGAGGCGTCAATGTGTTTTTACATTATGGTAACACACTTTCGAGTGATTTTGTTCACCGACAGCTGCTAAGTGCTTACCGGAGAAACCCAAAAAACGTTAACTCACGTCTCTGTAATTTAATTCTCGACAAACGATGCTAAATGAATTTTCATTAACATTAGCTTCGCTAACTGCACGCGCACAGCAAAGCTGCGATAAAATCTTGACGCTAAGTAATTAAAGCACACTATCAAGTGTAGTAACTTAATTAATAACTGGGGAAACTCGATCAAAATTGTTATTTAGATTATTCGTTGAAATTATGGGCAATCAGTTCGGAACGAGCAAACTTTTTGGACGTAACGCAATTACAAAGCAGTCTTATTTATGCATGCGGGGCAAATCCTAATCGACGACATTACACGCACCCAAAGTGCTATTGGAAAATTTAGTGCCATCGAATATTGAACGATTACATTCATCAGATCGTTCCATCGATGGTCATAGAGTTTATTTTTCATCGCAGCTTTACACTTGGCACGAAATGAAAATTTTACTTCCGGAATTATTGAAAAAACTCGCATTCAATTGGTAAAAAACGAATATTTATGCACAGGCTTCACTTCGGTGCTGAGGGATGAAAAATACAAAACTTATCAGACAAAAAAAACGAACGAAATATTTCGATTGAGCAAAAAAAAAAAAGGTTGCTTCCTGTTCAATCGACATGCTCTCAGGAAACCTTCGACTCCGCGTTTCTCTACGGTTACTGCTGCTTGCAGAGTAAAAGTTATTATTTTTAAAATCAATGCAAAAATATCTCGTGTCAAGTGTCTCCGCCATCGTTGTCGCTTGTCAATTCCCTTTCACGATTTTCGTCCTGTTTCTTCGTTTTATTCTAATCGCAAATGCCCGAGCGATGCCTGGATGTTGTCGTTCAACTTGCGAAGCTCGATAAGACCATCTCGTCGCCAGCAGCTACGGAAGCGAATGAAGTATCGGCCTTGATAGGCAAAAAAAAAAAAATCGGAGAGTCCAGACATTGCAGTAAAAAATTGATACACAAAGAGCAGTTTCTGGAGCAAGGGAAACGCAGACTTGTTCATCTCATGGCACCGTTGCGTTCCGGAAAAATAAAAAGTACGTTGACGAGAATCGAACAACTGCGGAAAGTTTTAACAAAACGAACCACTCGCGAGGTCACGACGAGATCGGACGTTTTTTCAAAAGCTTAGTTCATGCTGTTTCGAACAGTGTTTTTTTTTCCCAAGTGGTTCCATTGTTCCCTATACGTTTTACATGATGTCCTACTTTTCGTCGAATTAGTATAATCCATTCATCAAGACAGGGGTGAAAGGGAAGTAGAGAGACGAGAAACGAGTCGAAGAAAATGCTCGAGTAGCAGTTTTTAACGGATTGATCTTTTTTTTCAATCCTCTTTGTTAATTCTTAGAGGAGGTTGTCGCATTTTTAATAGTTGAAATTCTTTGAAAATAGTCTTGCTGTGATATACGTTGTATGAAATATTTTCTGCGATCACGGAATCTTTTGACAGGACTGAGAGGAAAAAGTTGATTTTCAAAAAATGTCGAACACAGTGACTTTTTGTTTTGTTTTTAAATTCCAACTGCGCCAGAAAAAAGAAGAAACCGTTTATAGAGATATCTTTTTATTTTCTATGGAAAATCGTCGTTCAGGACAAAAGCATAATCCATATGGCATGCGGTGATGTGTAGAAAAAAATTCCGCTAGAGCATCGTGTGGAGAGAATGCAAACGTAGCGTCTGTATGTATCGAAGCTCGGAAGAGCGAAAGGAATAGCTTTCGTAGTCAAGGCTATGAGCATAAAAATTTCCTTTGCGCTCGACTGAATCGGAGAACTCTTGGTATTATGACCGTTTGTACATAGACGTGAATTTGTTTGTGAACTGGGCGAATTTTCGTTTTTCATCGTTTGAGAAAACGCATCTTTTATCTCAATGGCCTATTTGCTATGAAATCTCGCTCGCTTTTCACTTCGAACCTTCTCTAGCGTGTCCTCCCCCCCNCCCCCCCCCCCCTTGTGTATTTGTTCTCTCGAGAGCTCAATTTTCTGTAATTTTCTTCTCTTTAGTTCCCTTGCTTAAAGCGGTGGATTCCCATGAATTCTGCGTTGCGTGGATAAAAGAGAGAGATTCCACCAAATATAGCCGAGACTCAAAGCATCCCATAAAGTTGAGGTTTCTCTTATTTCGGTTCGGAGATGAGCCAACCAAAGGGCGGGCGAGTCTTTAACGAGATTTCAACGAAAAGATGAAGGACAATTGTACAATGGATGAAATTCGTATAAAACACAGTTGAGACATTTATCAGCTTAAAAAACCCAAATTCGTCCCTCAAATAGCAAATAAAAAAATTTTCATATAATCGTGCATTTATTTATTTACTAGAAATCGAAATCCTGCTTCATTTGGACTAGCAGCCAGGTCTCGATGAATGTAATTTTGTCAAGAGCGGGGAGCAACGCTGTTGCCAAATTGAAAGCACACTAAACAGTTTTGTGAGTAAAATCTAACGAAACAGGCAAAAGTTTACCGTTCAATCGAATTTTCCGATACAAGTCCTCAAACTTGATTGATTTTTCGAATAAAAAAAGGATCACGAATGGGTGTGTAAAGTTGGTCGTTTTGTTACCAATTCCATGGTGAATGTCTGACGTTTATTCGACAAACTTTTCATGTAGTTGTTGGACAAAAAAAAAAGTTGAAAAATATGGATGAAAAGTCGGAATAGTCACTTGGAAAGACTGCAGGAAATGTCAATCGAAAAAGTGACGGACAGATTTTGATAAAAGGCACGGCAACGCGTGCGATAGCGAGGACCTTGATTTTTGCGTCCATTTAAATAAAAAAACAATAAATAACAGGTGGTTAAGGGAATTTGTAAGTATAAATAATACTCACGATGCATTTCGATGGCGACCTTCGCCGAGACAGGCTGACTAATATTGTTATTGGATGCTTGGCATGTGAAAACAGCATGTAGATCAGCCCTGGTGAGGCGATTTACGACGAGGGTGTTTCTCCTTAACCCGGCAAACTCGCCAGGTCCGTCCTTCGACTCAATGAGAGTTTCGCCCCTCCACCATTTCACGGTGGGTTGAGGTCGTCCTGTAAGAAAGGGAATGGAAAACACACGCACACATCGATCGTTAGTCGTGTTATTTCGTGACAATATCGCGTAATAATTATCAGGGATGAATAAATTGACAGTAATAAAAAATATCTATTTTTCTCTTCGCGGTCGAATATTACGATAAGGAAGCCCTTCCTGTCGTTCGAGTGAACTCGAAGAATAATGTGGACGTCGTTTATCATGGTTGTTAGGTTGGATAAGGTAGTGATTTGTTTCAGTGAATCGACATTATTTGGGGCATGACTTATATGCTCTCAAGAATTATCATTTCTAGGTGTCAAAAGATTGCTCTTTAGTATTTATTTATTTAATCTTGATTATTTGTATTGTGAATCTTTTTTGTCGACGAAAACAGTGCATCCATGAGGTTCCAGCAGAATATTTATTGTTGGTGTTGGTATAAAGTTTTGGAAAATGGTTGACCTGGAAAAGACAAGGCCATCTGTTGTTTTGCACGTACAACAACGCATAGAGCCGCATTTATATACGTGGATCAAGCAGAGCCCTTGTCTTACACTTCACGAGGCCATCGGCTCCTAGTTCACTCCTCACCTCCTCCCGCCCCTCGTCTCGTGTAGCTGGTACGCGTTAATTCATAATTCATAATGGTACTTGCGTGTCGGTAATTCGCGGGGGAACTGGATGCCCACCGTGTGTCGACCGCCCTAGAGAGCACGACATATACATCGAACTACAGAGCCGAGGGTGGAGAGTCGCGAAGCAGCCGGCCTCGTTATTTTTCATCGGTGAGGTCACGTCGTCAACCTTTTCACCGCTGCGCATTCATGCATCGGATATTCCCTCGAAAGTGGGACTTTTTTTCGATCTCGATTTTTAGATTCCTCTTGAATTTACTTTCATTTCGTTATTAAAAAACATCAAGTACGATGCTTCATTATTTTCCTACAATTATTCATTTATGACCCAACAGTTTATTCAGAACGAGTCCATTCCATTGAATCGAATTTTCAGTCACGATTTTTGCTATTTTTTTAATACTTTTTCAGGCTTCAACGAATCGGGGATGAAAATTCATCAAGGGACGTTAAAATTTACACGTTCCGTCCTCCGGAGCAATAATCCTCGTTACCTCTAGAACTCGCTTGAAATAAAAGCCCCCAAAATTTGTGGAAAAATGTTGATCGTGAGGCCAAAAGTGTCCCATTATTTATGCAAAATTTCCTATGAAAATAATAATTAGCGCGAAGTAGGCGCCGGTCAGCACCACATGGTTGACGCTCGAAACTGTTTTGGGAAAACTAGCATCTGCTCTTGTCGCCGCTCCGACACCAGAAGTGAGCAACTGAACTGGAGGCTCACGAATTCGGGGATATGCATGAATTTTGTCGCAAAGGCCTGCAAGGCAATAAACGTGAATTTANACATCAAGTACGATGCTTCATTATTTTCCTACAATTATTCATTTATGACCCAACGGTTTATTGAGAACGAGTCCATTCCATTGAATCGAATTTTCAATCACGATTTTTGCTATTTTTTCAATACTTTTTCAGGCTTCGACGAATAAGGGATGAAAATTCATCAAGGGACGTTGAAATTTACAAGTTCAGTCCTCCGGAGCAATAATCCTCGTTACCTCTAAAACTCGCTTGAAAAAAAAGCCCCCAAAATTAGTGGAAAAATGTTGATCGTGAGGCCAAAAGTGTCCCATTATTTATGCGAAATTTCCTATGAAAATGATAATTAGCGCGAAGTAGGCGCCGGTCAGCACCACATGGTTGACGCTCGAAACTGTTTTGGGAAAACTAGCATCTGCTCTTGTCGCCGCTCCGACACCAGAAGTGAGCAACTGAACTGGAGGCTCACGAATTCGGGGATATGCATGAATTTTGTCGCAAAGGCCTGCAAGGCAATAAACGTGAATTTATTATCGTTATTACTAGCTGTTTCGCGAGTGCACTAGAGCCACGACAGTTAAACTGCAATGAAGTAAGCGAGACGAGTTTCGCGAAAACATTGTGCAAGCCCTTCGTACGTTGCAAGGGGTGCGAGCAGAACGAGGGCGAAATTAGCGCGGAGCTTTCATCCAATATTTTATAATTACACGTGTTCCGTGTGAACATTTGCATGTAAACTATATTCAAAATCACACGTTCGACAAAGTGCTGGCGTGGTATTCGTGCTGCATTTGTTTATCTCCTAGTCGGACATTTTAAACGAATAATTACTTCAACAGAGAAATTCTCCGCGATCCGACGGTCTGCTGTACGACCGAATACCTTTCCTATATTTGCCCAACATGTCTACAATGTAACGGCGCAAGCTTTCGCTTTGAACTAGTCATTCCATTCATTGGTGTAGTATGTACTGTACGTTGTTCCGCATTCCTAAATGGGAGAAAGTTCGAGGATGCATCAGCCAGAGCCTCGCAAAGTTTTGTATGACTCCAAAAAAAATTATCGCAAATTTTCGCTTCGATATGCAAATCAAATTTACGTTCTCTTTGAGTTAATTTAGTCGAAGAGCGATAATGAAATTTGGGATGAGTTGAGTCACTGTTTTTAATGAAATTTTCTCTTATCTCATGCACGGCCCATATGGAGCTCTAATTTTTTTTTTTATTCATTCGCACATCGCACGTTTTTATATTTTTGGCTGATCGATTATTTGCAGAAAATTTACGAACCTCCGGAAACGAGACAGGTGAGTTTCATACTGCCATTTTCTTCGAAGGGTCCTGCAACGCTGGTGACTGTCTCGCCACGTTCGTCTACGATGTTCGGTTTGTTGGGTGGAACTGTAACAAACAGGAGTAAAGTTGATCAGTGTGTTGAATTGTTGAAAGTAATGGAATCAATCGGCGCTGTCAATTCGACGCGGAAAATTTTATTGTGTAAAGAATACAATGCTAACGTTTTGAGTTGAACGAAATTTTGCAATTCAATCGTATGGTAAACGCTCGTGTACGGCATGTGAATGTTATCGATAATTTTAGTTGGGTGTTAGCAGCTGAAAAACGCTCGAAACATAAATGACAGCTTTCGTTTCTAACCTCCTGCCAATACCAATTATAGTGTAAACTGTTTGCGAGCTCGGTTCCCTTCAGACACCAGCCTGATAGCTGTCAATCAATCAATCATTTTTCCGTTTAAAGTATTATCGATACCTGGACTTATTCATCACTCCGAACGGTGGGTAGGAAAAAAATGAGTTATCCTGTTCGAGCCCCGAATGTGCGGAGGATTATTCGTCATATCCGTCTCGCATATCCATTTAAATTTCATAGCACCTTAATATTCATCGCGGGCGTGCGTTAGCATCAATTATTTATCTGTATATACGTATATATCCACGCGGAATCGTTCAACACACCACAAACAGTGAAGGACGTCTCGTATATTTCCATTCAAAATATGAGGGGAGATGGTGAGACAGCCAAGAATCATGAACGTCTGACACGACGACGTGGATAAGCGTGCCACGTCGCGGCGAGAGGAGTTTCGTTGGTGGTACGACGTGTAAAGGGCTAGGGTGAAAGTGCGAGGAGTGAAAGGAGGAGAAGGTTGGGAGGACGTTTCTCGACACGAGTCGGACGTCTATAACGCCACGTAATTTCTTGGATAAGCTATGATAAAGCGAAAGGGGATGGTGTTGTGTGTATGAAATCACGTGTCGGGGCTCTCGGTGGTGCGAACGTTAAACCACGAACACCTGTACGTCGGTTCGGTAAAAGCAGCGAGAAAATGAGAGGCGAGTATCGAAGGAGGGTGGGAGATAGGTCAGGACTGTGTTTCTCTCTCTAGCTCTTTCTCTTTTTCCCTGTCCCGCGCGAAAACACGAAAGCAGGATATTCTTGTTCGAAGCTCTCGTGCGCTAACCCCCGAGCGTGCGATGGAGCTTCGCAGACATTGATATGAGGCATAAGAGAACGAGCCAAGTTACGCCTTCGCAAGGAAGACTCCGATTCGAACTGGCATTGGTGCAAAGAGAATCTCGTCTATATAGTCCACTGCGCTCATCAGACTTTATGTATATATATATTTATATCTGCTGTGTGCTCGATGAGCGCGTGCTATTCACCCTCGCGAGAGACATTGTGATTTATGGCTTTGCCAATCAGGCTTTGTTTCACTTCTGAGGCGATGCATGCTGACGAGGCTGCTAAAATGTTTTTACTTCTGTACGAATTCTTGTATGTATGCAATGTCGTTCGTGACGTCTCGGGTGGCGATGGAGCACCCCACGAACTTCTAATGACAGACCGCGTGGCTCTGGTCGGGGCCAGTGTGTGCGGTTTTATGCATTACGTAGCACCTTGGATTAAATTGGAATATATATACTGCACCTATACATGTGTCTGCGTGTATGTGCAGCCGCTATAAAACGAACACGACGTAAGGTCGGTACATAGAGACACTTTTGAAAAAAACGTGAGGCTCACTTTGCCTACGAAGTGCAAAAATAGCAAAAGAGAGGAAAGGTACATACAGGACGAGGAGGATCGAATAACCTCCGTGACTATGAGCCAGTGTCTGCAGTCTGCCAACTCGTTTTTATCCAGAGAGTTATATGTGTACTGGATAATATACTAAACAGACACGCACACCTGACACCTCCGTAAAATCGAACGTGATACCCAGCGAGATAGAAGCCCCAAAAGTCTATATTTAAATGTGAAATCATATTTCCTACGTCAGGAGTGAAACTTTAATGGATACGCTTCAGTTACCGCAGCTAATTAATTTTTCACACCGGGTCCGGGCCACGAACGATGCGAATGTCGGTTTAAAGATTTGTGGAAAAAGCTTCCTCCGGTGTTGACAAATGAACCGTTCACTGAAACTTCTGCACATAAATGTTTCATTGTTCACATATATTTGTGAGTAAAAGTTGGTGAAAAATAATACTGGACTTTTTCCATTAGACCAGATTACAACGACATCGTTCCATGGAACTGATTTACAATGTGCATTCCCTAAATATGTTGGAAAAGGTATTATTTTTTAATTTCAGAGCTGCAAACGTTACAGAGAGAAATGTAACTTGGTTCCGAGCTATTCCATTACTTTTTCAATCGAAAGTCTAAAGGCGTTTTGTATATAGAAATACACAGAAAGTCTTCAACTAATTTATACTCATTTATACGAGTATCAAGGTTGTCAAATAGAACGACAAAGAGTGGAATCTACCATTTTCGTAAAAGAGAAGTGAGTGAGAGATAATCCGTTGTATAGGGTGTGCGTAGCAGTGAGAGCACTTTTTCATCCATCTCGTCGTCATCCACGATTTTTCTACGTTCATCTCATACTTCACGATCCTTTATCTTTTGCTCGTTGCTGGCTTCCAAGCTCGCCTTTTATTTCTACCATCTCGTCGAACGCTTTTATCACAATGAAAAGAAATGGCAATCTCGGAATCAGCAGAACGTTTGGACTGCGATTATAGCGACTTTCAACGATCTCTTGACGACCGAACTCGAGCGAAGGAATTTTACGGTGAGGAAGGAGAGAGGGAAGCAAAGATTTATCCATTTTGTCATGTTGTATATTTTTTTTTAACGCGGAAGCTGTTACAAAGGTCGAATATTTTGTTGTTTTTCTTCTCTGGCAATGTTCGGCGTCTGAAGAAACGTTTTTTTTTCGAGAGTTCTCTAAGGGATCCTCGTACCAATATCGCGAAGCACCTGAAAGCTCAAGAGCAGGAGAAAAAACCTTGCGGATCGTGAAAGAGAGTCTCACTCGTAGTCGGCATGTGTGTCGTCGTAATATTCGACGAAACTCTTTTCTTCTCACCTCAAAGCGACCAAAGGAAAGGAAGAAAAATCTCTTTGCGTTGTGCCAGAAGAATCTCGCATTTTAAAGCCCTCTCCATTGCAAGTGGTTCCTTTCGAATGGATCGGTGCACGCATCGATGGAACTCAAAGAGGAGTGACTGTTGCCGCGAGAAAAAAAGCTTTCGAAGAGACCCAGAAGAAGATTTCTTTCTCCCCATTCGTCGCTTTTGCCTGGAAAAGATTCTTCTTCCATAATGAACTCTCTTTATCTTTTTTTTCCTTATATTCTTCGGAAGACTCGAACTCATTCGATGCACCGCAAGAGCAAGAGATTCGCCAAAATTTCCGAAGAATTTATCGAAACTCTCCCGGCGTCATGGATTTTGGGACTCGGACCAACCTTTCTTACGTTTTTTTTATGTCCCCATGCCAGCGCGTGGACTGGAGAACGAAAAAGTGAGGGTTAAGTTTGAATTATCAATGGAAATCCGTGAAAAAATTGCGCTTGTGTTTGCAAAGCGTCAACTCTCTGGCGTGTCGAACAATCACAATTACGACGAGTCTCGGGGACAAGAAAAATATAGGGCAAACGAGAGTACGTTCATGATGGCTTCAACGTTTGAATTTCTATCATCATAAAATGCATATACTCGTTAAATGCTGTAGAAGTACGTTCTAAAGCTTTATTTACCGTGTACTTTTGTCTATTACACCATTTTCGTTTACCTCTCGCGTTTCATCGAAACCAGACGGTATATACACCGAGTAAACTCTCGAGTATGAAGGCATTTGATCCTTCGCTAGATAACGTAGCATTTTCACCTGCAAAAGTCATTCAATGTTTACCTACGTAATCGTTCAGACGTACAAAACTATCCAGTAAAATGAAGCACGTTGCTCTTTGCCTTTCAGACTCCAGTCTCTTTTTCCATGAGCTTCAACGTGAAACACGTTTACGTGGCAATAAATAGGAATAAGAGCATACGGGACGTGCGTTAAATATAACTACGGCGCAAAGACTGAAACCCTCGACTGTACGAGTCTTTTTGCAAGAATATTGTATCGTAAAATAAAAATGAACGTTCCAGGTGCGGGACACGAAGTTTACTCCGGAAAACGAAAAGCGATTGAACGAATGGTTATCATCAAGTCACACGACTGTATGGGCCGCCTACCAGCAATGCAGCAAATAATGACTCGTTAACCGCGTCGATCCTATACGGCAGTTTATGGTAATGTTTGCTTTAATCGCGACACCCATTAACCCTTTAAGGGGACTGGGCAGTTGGATCGACCTATAAATGGGATGGAATGCGGATTTAAAAAAAAATGTGAACTGCATTTTGTGTCAATTGCTCAAAAATTTCAAACTTGATGAAACATTTATTTTTACTGAACCGTAATGAACATCGAATTACCAATTTATAACAAACTTCATGCACTTTGGAGAATTTTATAGAATTTTTTCCAAATTTCTTTGTCTGATGGTTTCGCTTTAAAAAAATCAGGAAACTAAGAATTTTGAATTACTCAATTTCGTGTTTAGATTAGTACATACGACGCACGTAATTAAATATGTGAACAGGCTTTACGATGGAATGGATAACGAAACAGAGCTTCCTCATTCTCTCCCTCTGGGCGTATTTTTCGTCCGTTAGAAAATACAAACACCATGCTCGTGCAGAAATGTCAGTCCCCGAGACTCCGCAATGCCACAAACAAAACTTTCGATGTTCATTCCGCGTGGCTCGTGTGCAAAAAGGTAGTTGCAAAAAGAGAAGAGGAAAGAAGAAGGACCGAGGAGAAAAGAGAAGGAGAATAACTTGTGCCCAAAACGTATATTGGCTCAGTCCATAGGTATACGTTTAAAATACATATGAAGTTGATTAAAGTACGGATGAAAAGATGCGAAAAAGTGGAATCATAGCGGGAGTTTGTGTATACAAATAGAGAAAAAAAACTCGAGTGGTTTTGATAGTTATTTTCGCAATATTTCACGCTCTCTTAAACCGAGACGTTCCTTTTTATAAATGGGTTCAAAAGAGTTTGTTGCATATAATCTAGTTCCACATTTCTTTGATGTACCCGCAAATGTCATCGTCAGGATTAGCCTTTTTGAATAAACTTTTCGAATGCGAACATTTTGCTCGAACCGAGGAGGTGGTATCGAGATGAAATTGACGTGGAGACTTTTTACGAAAACAAATAAAATAAATAAAAAAAAAACAAAAAATAAAAATAAAACTTTTCACGAGATGTGGACAGTATGGAAAATATTTTCAAAGAGAGCCTTGCGCAGAGAGGAATACACGCCGAATCCTCACCCTTGCGCTGAAATAATTATAGAAGAGAAATTCGGACGGATCATCGGTCTGGGCGTGATCGAAACTTGAAAAGCTTGCGACAATTTACCGACCGTGATGTTATCATTTGATATTGACACTGGAGAACAGATTTTGACGTGAAAATGCCGAGAGATATTCCGATAGCTCGCGAGCTGCATAAGTTTGATGAGCCTTACCTATGATGGTGAGATTGATTCTCGAATTCCTCGTTGGATTTTTCGTGAAATCGACCCGACATCGATATTCTCCTCCGTCTCTTTCCTCGACATGATCGATATTCAGAGACGCTGGTTCCGCAGCAGTTCTGAAGTAGGCGCGCTCGTTCAAATACTCCTTGTCTGTCCAGCGCGACGCCGTTTCCGGTTGTCTGCCTCTGATGTCGTAACTGAAGCATAAAGAAAAATCATATCGTTAAGAATTATAAATTCCACACTCGATGCTTTCGTGCCTCGAAAATGCCGATGGGAGATGAAGTTTTTTTTTTGCATAGCAGTATTTTTTCGCACCAACTCGAACCATTGGCTCATCGTTGACCTCACAATATGAATGCGTAGTTGCATTAGATACTCGAAACGGTAAATCCGTACGATGTATACAAAATATACTTGTCGCGTATACGCGAGTCCGCGCTCGGATTCTGGACGCTTCTTGTCCAGAGAATTCGGGGATTACATTACACACTATCTGGCGAATGTCCGCTCGTGTCTACACGCTCGAAACTGAACGTTTGTAAAACGTTGAGGATCGTGGGTGTTGAGAGTGTTGGTCCAGCGGAATCGTGAACACCAAACGTTCGCTATTCTCTTGTAACATCCGGTTTCCAGCGTCAGTGCATCATTCGGACTGATACCGCTGTGTATAGACAAACCCGTGAAAATGCGAAGTGATTCTCTATGCAGGCAACCTCACGAGTACATATTTACAGCTCCATATGCCTGTATACATGTAAATAAATACATGTGTACGGTGGATGGAACATGCAGTGTGACCGACACTCTGAAAACTAGCCTCACGCCTCAACCACCCCGATTGCGGATGCATTGCGTTACGTTTGCGAGAATCCGAGTCGCACTGTGGCATCATGTCCTATCCATGTAAATATAAGTCTATATGTGTGCACGCGCACAGACTGTCCATTTAACATGTTCCCAAACATCGAGCGTCAACATGTATGGCTGTTGGATCAAATTTGGCAAAATACTTCGGTGCGATGATCAACCTTGCATCAATGTTGAAAGCACATATGCGGTTGTTTCGTTAGTAGATATCGGTGCCACCATAGCTTTCTCCCTCTCTTTATTCCCCTGTCGCTTTTCGTCACATACAGTTGGTAAATTTCACTACTCTCGTGCGTTTTACTACAGGCAGCGCCAGATGAGTCTTTGGTAGGCTCTTGCAACCTGGTCGATGAAGCTCGACTCGGCTCCTGTGAGACTAACTGACAGGGGACACCATGGGGCCTGCTCGATGGTTTAGTTTGTATATCCAAATACATTTTATGTGACAACGTGTTGAACGTCATCCGAAATTATTTCGACATGTTTTCGTACATATATTTATCGTCATTGCGTTTATATTTATATGGACGTACCGATCATACCGTTTAACATCAGTTGCCAGGAGAATGTCAGCAGCGCGTTTGCTTCAGTAATTTTTGTCTTATTTCGCATAACGTACGGATTTCCGGTTACGACGAGCATTGAAACTCGAAATAATCCCCTCGTGGATAAACCATGTTGAGTGAAAATGCGATGAATTGGATAATAATGAAAAAAACAGTTGACGCTTTGAATTCATCCAAAATATCGAACATCAGCAACGATTTTTCTCAATTTTTCAGATCATTTGTCGTCGAGAACACTGATTAGAACGAGTTTTTTAAAATTTTTCTTCAACTGAATATCCTGACAACTTTACATCGTTTGAACAGGTTTTAGAATTCGGGATATACGTTGGTACGTTATTGAACGCGTGCATGTATGAGACAACAATACGTTATACAACTGAGAGTTGCTGGTAGAAACTCGCACGATGCAGAGTGTCCGCTTACGATGCGCTGCGGGAATTACACAGGCAGCGAGAATTACATGCTCGAGTACATTTCGGTGTACACATCGAGGCAAGAGATCGTTGTCATATGTGGATGTTCTCGTAATTTATTTTAAAACAGAGGGACGAACTAGAAGCTCGTGGACACTCGCCTGGTGCAAAAGTTAACGAGAATGCGAATGGAGAAGTTGGACCACGTATTGTACCCGTCCATTCCTCGTTTATGCATTCAACTTCAACGTTCGTAATGGGTTCTATGGGGCCTGGAGATTCATTTCGAAATATGGCTCTTCCTCGTTCATATTTTGACCGATGGCTACAACTTCGAACAACGACACTGCAATGTATTTTACCTCAGCGCATATGAGAGTGTTGTACATTTCTGTTTGCATGGAATATATGCCAAAGCTGAGAACCATCGAATATACCTACTCTAGTTTTTGCCGAAAAATACCATGCGTCACGATGGAGGCGATTTTCCAAACGAAACGTTGCGAATGTGTCGAAGTTTTGACAGGTGTTCCGATCCAAGCTGATAGTTTGTTTCTTTTCTTACAAAGCGATAAAAAATGTGCAGTAATTACGGGCTCTCGAACCAACGGTAGTCTCAAAGACCCCATAATTGCCCGAATTCCTCGGTACGCCGAACAAGTATTCGGAATATTATTTCGCGATGCAAAATTATTCGCAACTTTTTATGGATATTTATTTAAAATAATTAAAAATTAAATTTACTTTTTTCAGTATTAACAAATAGCAAATTTTTTCATTGGAAAGAATTATGATTTCCTCAATTCTTGCAGTGAAACAAAATTGAATCATTATTGTGGAAATTTCGATTCAGATACAAGCTATTTTCATATAATTACGTAGACGTGCATGCAGCCACCTTGATTGAAATCAAGGTGGCTGCATGCGTGACAAGAATTGTAATTTGTAGAATAATTGTTGCCGTTTAGTTCTGTCTGCCATAGTTCACATTACAACTTCTCGTAGCCATGTTCATCTATAAATAGTTCTAGATTAATTTGATCAATTGCATATCACGTCCACAATATCCATCAGAAGGTTCAGATTATCTCTCTACGTACTGTATACATTTTGCAGTTTCCCTTTCTGGGAAATGATTCAGGATTGTTTGATGCGAAGCTCATGTACACTTCCTTCTCTTCCTCGGCAGACACGCCTGCCCTTTAATTCTGCAAAATGAAATCCTCGCAAAATACTCGGTGAACCTGAAGTCAAACCACCGTTGGTTCTAAGCATTTCTCATTTTCGGAGAACTCCAGAACATATTATGCTATTGACGTGAGAAACTTTATCATCGTGGATATTATGATAAAGGAAATGAACGATGAATTTCATCGTTCATTTCCTGCCAGAGATTTCGAGTTTCATGTTATGTCGAATAATAAATCATTTGGGATTATGAATCGACAATGAGTGTACGTGCGAGATTTTCTTTCGAGGGAATTCATTGTTGGTGAATCGATTTCTGGTTTCAAAGCAGAACGATAATTTTTCGAATATTTATTCTGTTAAAATTAATTTCTGCGACATTATCAGAAATATCAGGGATGAGCGTGGATGAACGAGGGGAAAGAGAACGATGGTTGGCTCTTCAAAGTTTCAGTAGAATTCCTCCGATATCCTTGATCTATTTCAACTTTCAAATAGTTCATTGTCTTTAGCTCGAAAAGATTTTCCTGTTATATACACTTGGAGATTGGAGAAGGAAAATGGTGGAAGTACATGGCAGAACGTCCAGAGGCGACGAAATTCTCAGCATTCTACGGGGAAATGAATTCATCGTCTTTTTATTCTCTCTTGGAATTGGACGTAATTTAATCATCGCGGAGAAGTAAGACATTCTGCCTAAATATGAATATTTCATTTGTTTCATGTTGGCGCATTCTTAACAATTACTGAGGAGAAGAGTGAATTTGATGTTGCGAGTCTAGAGAATTATATTCTTGCATAACATTCCGAGCACTCACTCCCAGTTTCAGGTAAAGTTTTATTTTTCCTTTCGTCTACAACACTGTGCGACCTTTCTCTCGTCTTATTTATTTTATGAGCTCATGCAGGTATTACAGGAAATATTTATAACATGACTGTCGACTATATGCGCATGACTAATATAAATTATTCCATCCGAGTAAAGATCGTGAATCATGTCAATAAGAAAAGGTATTTACTGTGAACCTCCATCTAGAAACCCAAAAAATTGAAACTAATTCGAATGTTGATGTAAAAGTGAAAATTTCGAGCACTCCAGTTGTCAATATTCATTTCATTTCATATTTGGAAGAACTGGTTAGAGAACTGGTTAGATGTCTACGGAGAAATAAATAAATGATGAGCTTTCTCTCTGGCTGGTTCCAAAAGGATGGATTCGTTGGTGAATTTCTGCTGGTTTCATCATGAACCGAAACGGGAGCAAAGACCGACAACGGTGGAACTAAACCACCGCCTCTAAACGAGATCCACCTCTGGATTGGACGGCTCGCTTAATCGAATGATCGATCGTTCGAACTGGTGTGTGTGTGTGTGTGTTTTTTTTGTCTATCACTGTAACTCCCCATGGTTCTCCTCGCAGCTTAACTATACTTTTGGTGCAGTTTATGCATTTTAACTCTTACGTATCGCTGATTTTCCTAGCCGATCAAGTTCTTTTTATTTCCTGAACGATCATCTATAAAATGTTATAACAAACTTTTCCGCTCAAACTTGTTAGACTGAGTCGTGGGCCTGACAGGCGTCGCGATTAATAGCTTCAACTACATTTCTTTCAAAGTATCACGTGATTCTTTTTTGATGTACAATCCATAGGTATACTCTCGTTTCTTGATACCCGAGGCTCACGATGAAAATGTAAAAATTCCCTTCATTTTTCAAAGCATGTGATTAATTTGTACCTCGTGGAATATCCAATTTCTAGAGTGGCTCACGAAAAGTCGAGATCAATCGTGAATTTTATGACCTCTCGAATGACACACACTCGCATTTCCCCACTGGATGAGTGTAATGTATGAACGTGGATTTGGATATGATCAAGCTTCAATCGTCAACACTGTGAACCGTCAAGTACAGCAGGTTGGGAACCGTGTTTGGCTGACCGCAAACACTGGGTATATACAAAGCTATCGTGTGTCTCTTTATGTGGACAGGACTGTTGTACAATCGGTAACGAATCGCTCTGCAACGCCGAACATAGAAAGAAACTTGATGTGGTCATACATGATTCTCTATTCGGTATCGACAAACGCCACGCACTATCTAGTGATTCATTCGGACTCATTCAATGGAAAGCACTCAAGAGTCCGATAAAAAGAGAGGAGGAGGATTGAAACTGCGGAATTAACAACGAACTCGTGACCAGGGTGATTGCGTGTCTCATTGATTAATCCATCAGGTTTCGTTCAAGTACATATAGTCACTTGAATTCAATGCTTAAGACACAACATTCATATTTGTACATTATGGTATCGACAAAACTGTGTACATCGATTAATCAATGCACAGGACTTTGTAAAATTGATATTACTGGATGGACTCGTGTGGAGCGATTGGATTGTGACTACCGGACGCAAAGATGAACGGAAGCACGAGCTGATTATCCAGATTCACATGCACGTCATTGCGGGAATAACCGAGTAATTCGTTGCATACCAGCATTCATTCAGCTCTGAGAGCACATTACTGCATGTGCCAGACATTCAGTTTATTGCGAGGTGGACTCAAATTGGAATGATGGATATTTCGGAAGCCGATGATTACGTGATGCGGTAGAATATAATGTTTGAGGAATGAGTGACTTTTTTTCATGAGTTCCGATTGATGGAACTTATAGGGGTGGCGTTTATTGGGTTCAAAATTCTGGAAATAACAATCTGTCAACTTTTTATTATTTTCAAAAGATTGACTGTTTCGTCATCGATTTGGAGAGCACATTTGTTAATATCGGTAGCTGATGACCACGGGCTAAGTTCAACCTGGCAGAGTGAACGTGAATGCCTGTAGTTCCGAAGATTAAATGGAAGCAGTAATTGGAGAAGGGTCGTAGAAGTTTCTCGTGTTGTCATCTCTTCTGGTTATTATCGACGCTGTCCATAGCAAGTTCAGGGACCAAGGTGAGTTCGTATTCGAGTCCTTTGGTCAGTTCCGGAGTTTAACCGAAACACGGGTGAATGGGTCATCATGTCAGAGTTCCTGTCTCGCTCCCTTCGAATTTCGGGGCTCTTTCTCTGCCTTGCTCCGCTTCGTCCACGCTGCGATAGGTCGTCCACGTCGATGATCTCGAATACGATCGCGTGTGAAGTCGAAAGCATACTTCGCTCCACACTCACACACCAATCTTGGATTGAGATAGTGGACAGCGAATTCCATTTGGTCCAAAGGGATGGGTATACACTGGTGAAGGAAAACGGGATCCCAGGTCAACATTCGAGCCATGTGGAGGGGGTATCTTTCCTCATCAGAAGATCTAGCTTCAACGATCTTGAGGTGAATGGTGATGTTGTGTACCGGTGGTACTTGCTGCGGGCGGATGACACAGGCAGCAGTCGGACCCATGCCGATCTCTAATACTACCAGCACTCGTATTTGCCATATACTGTATACCTACCGTTCCATCAGTGACAGTGCCACCGGCTGTGGTGTGCCAAGCGTGTCAAACAGATAGCACCCTCTCTCCTCATAGCCACTGTGATATCATAGAAGGTCTCCATACAGGAGGTGAGGGAAAGGGAGACGAGAAGGGAGGGAGAGAGGAAAGCTTCGAGAATCGGACACCGTGAGAATCCAACCGCCACGATCACGCGCCACGATTTTCAATTATCGACGCCGGATACATTCGCGTCTATCTCGGACCATACCTCAGATCTAACCCGAAATTGGATATTCTACGTGCTCGATCCACTTTGGAGAAGCAATTCCATCGGAAACGCCATGATATACTGTCTTCTGTAGATTCAAGTTAAAAGGACGATATTTTTAAATATCTGTGCAGTGAAATATGTGGGATTTCAATGGAGGCTGTTGAATTGAAAAAAACAAAAAAGTAAAAATCGTTGTCGGCAGAGTTCCTTTAACCAATTGTATCTTTTTCATGGGAATAGCGAGGCGAGTTAATGAATTCGTAGTTCGTGGCATAATTATCTTGGGTCATTTTCCCTGGAGTCGATAAGTTACCATCCACTCGCGGCGTCTTGGCAGGCGAGGAGAGAAAAATATGTCCTCAGGACGAAAGTTCGGAGCGGTGGGTTCACGAATCCATCGTCACTTGTTTCCATGCCATTTTATCTCTTTATAGGGAAGAACGGACAAAAAGAAAGAGCAACTTGTGCTATTACATTGGTATAAGCCTCATCCTCCAGGACTCTTCCTTCGAAGGAGCCGAAGAGGAAAAAGAAGGCACTGACATCGAACATACTAAGGGCGAGAGATTTCCGCTGAATGGATCTTCTCGTACCTCGTTCGTGTCTTTGTCATACGATCAGTCGTCGTCTACCTCTCTCACTCAGTTCTCATCTTCATCTCTGTCCCTCCAATGTTTCTCTGCAATAACTTCCTTCTCGTTCGGCCCCTTGAGTATCCGCGATTTTCAATTAACCTACCGCCGTTCGTTCGGCAGAGAGGAAGGCCTGGTCGGAGAATAACCAGAGAGAACTTGAAAAGCTGACGTTGTAGAGGATCCAGTCTCTTTGCGTCGAGGGATATGTCTATATCTGAAGGAATCGTGTACCATGGAGCGAGGGTGCAAACTCCCATATCGATTTCACCCGAGAAGAGCATCCCGTTCGGTCACTCCTCTCAATGTTTCGGTCCAGGAAGAGCTCTTCCATTTTGGTTTCAGTTCTTCGTCCTATCGTTTTGACACGTCAAGGATATCACTGTTCCATCATTGGTGAAATATCCGCGCACACGCCAACACACATTCGGAGGCACACCTGATCTTCGAAGAATTTGTATATGTGCACATCTACAACTAGAACGTTATAGTTATAGAATACCACGAGCATGCAGAATCTAGAGAGAGAGAAAGAGACTAAAAGGCGCAGAGAATGTCGATTCCCGAGAGGAGAAAAGCGAGCGAGTACCACCCTAGAAATTCCAGTAGTCTGCGAAAGTTCTCTGCACCGCTTCCTGTTCCTCAGCCCTCCATCATTCCGAACATCCTACTTCCACTGCTGCACCTAGTACCACTACTCGCATCACCGCCGTCACACTACCACCACCAATGTTCAATTTCTTCTTATTCCTCACTTTGCCACACACCACATTCACCTCGTCCTCGTTCTACCGAAGCCACCCTCCCAGGGAGACTGTGTCTAGCGAGTCGAGGGAACGATTTGCATATTCATTAAACGCTCGCGGTGTGGTACGGCTGTATAGTTCACCAAGGGCCCAGCTACGTCTAGTTTCTGCCTGTGGCAACGAGGTATATATGTGAACGTACATACGTATGTCATAACCAAGTTCTGTCTCTCGACCAAGCGATAGAAGCAATCGAGAGAAAGCGAGACCAAGTTATGGTGATGAAGCTGAGAAGGAAGGCCCCAGCCCTCTCGCTCTCGTCTGCAGGACTAGCAACGTCTTTCGTCATCGCTAGTAATATGGAAGTAACGCTATAGACCAGTGAAAACTCGTCGAGCCTCGACAAGAACCGCAGGAATACCAGTGCTTACATGTGTCAGAGTATGCGACTGTCTTTAACGACCAAATTTCGAGACGGATTTGCATTTTGACCGTTCTTCCTCCCAACCAATTTTCCCTCCAGCTCTTTCCCTTCGCCCTGAAGAGACACTCCACTGGTTTTCCTTCTCTCAGTAAGCTGATAACGATCCAAGCGGCGTGTATACCAAACACCGACTTCTCATTTCTAACTGTAAGCCTCAGCCCTTTTGTCGTTCGTTACAAGTACTTGGATACATCTCCTTTTTAGTACACAGTGCTCGAGGAAAAGATGAAGAGAAGCTATGAAAAGCGAGAGGCATGCTGGAGATAAACGACATCTGGCTTTTGGCAAGCCGAATGGCTGTGGGCGTACAAAACTTATATATAAGAGGGGGATTCGTGCTTACTCGCAGATGTACAAATTGGCACAAAGTGTTATTTATTTACGTTCATACAATCGTATCGCTTGAGGATGAAAAACGAAATTCATATTTACTTACAGCATTATCGACGGATTTGTTCAGCATCATTTACGAACAAATGAATGTGTACCAAAATAAGCGGATAACTTGAGAGAAATCTCGTGTCTCAGGATTTCGGATAAAGGTGGGACCAGCGTAAGACGGAGAAATAATCAGCTGTGTTATATTTTGATGGGGATCAATCAACACACCGAGCGAAAACAGCAGCTTCTTATTTCATTTCCTCTTTCAAGTTTACATGCTCATAATTGCTTCATACTAGTTTTCCTCTGAGCCTAATTTTCACCACTAATAACACGGTTACGCCTCGTACGTAGTTATGCCATCCGTCTGCCAAGACTGTAATCCGCTTTCTACCTCTTACTTGCTTAATAATATATACCAGAACAACTATCAAGTTCTCCAAGTGCTCGAACTCTCCTGCCGCAAGAAGCTGCTCCTCCTCAGCAGCAGCGACAGCATCGCCATCTCTTCATCTCTTATACCTCCTACCCAGTAATTAATTCGGGTTTGCTTAGGTATCGTTGTCACCAGCCGGCATCTGCTTCGGCGATGCGAACTCGAATGAGAAGAGTACCACGATACCTTTCGGAAATCTCTCTCTCTTGCCCTGTCTCGTTCTTCGTCAGTATAGCGTGGGCGTGTTGGTCTCTTCTCCAACTCGTCGCTAGTCAGCATCGCTACTCCTGCCAGACCTCGAATTATGCATTTTCTTGTCACGCCGCCAGATAAGAGCTAACTGAATATTAATGCAGCGTGTAATAGTTTGTAAACTAGGTCCGTGCCTCGGGCCAGCTCGATCTAACCTCCTCTTTCTCTCTTCACCGTACTCTCTGACTTGGTTATTCCCCCGCCACCGGCAGCCATAGCAATACTCTGGCATACTCACTGTTCCCGTACGCTCAAAACAGCCGCGAGGGCTTTTGCCATCTAACCATCTCTTCCTGCCGAGCTGTATGAGCAAGAACGTCCCTGGATGTCACGCGTTCGGAGCCCGAAAATTTGCAAAGTTTGTTACTAGCCGTACTAGAGAACCTGAAGGGATTTCCAGAGGCCCTTGCCGTGATTTATTCTGCTGCCCTCCCAGGATCCTCTTATCTCCTTGTTATCCGAGACCTTTTTCAAAACAAAACCGATCCATATACACATGACTTTGATATTGAACACCCGAGAGAGTTTCATTGCGATTGTAGTGAGCAGCTAAAACGATCGTACAGTTTCTATTGTTTTACCACGATCCAAATTCAAGTTGGGAATTATTCCTGACGGTGCACGGTTATGGTTGAGAAAAAAATCACGAGAATCCATTAGATGTTTTTTTTTAGCACAGACAAGAAAACATTGTAATAACCTTGTATGGAACGTTTCGAAATACATTATTTATCAAGTTAAGTTATTTTTAAATGTAATGTTAATAAGAGAAAAATCCGAATCTCATTTTGTACTTTTTTCATACTATGTCAAAATCCTCCTTCGAAATCCATTTGTGTTGCAGCACTTTGCCTTTGTGTTTCGATTCTTCAAATACCATTTTCTTATTTCCCCATTTTCTCCGTTGTACTTGCGAGGTTTTCTCTTGGATTTGCAGCGTTTAGTCAACGAAATGCAAAAGCACCAAGGCCGATAACCCAACAGCTTCTTGCAAGAGAGCGAACCACCTTCTTTTCTTCTCCTTTCCTTGCCGTCTTCTTCTCCTTTTCTCCTTGCGCTCCTTCCACTTTTGACAGAGCTGCCTTGGTCCCTCCTCACGAGTCAGTACATTATTCATACACCTTACCTCCTCCTCTTCCTCCTCCTCCTCAACCTCGTATCACCACTCGGCGTCTCAAGTATTAGGCGCTCGATACCATTCCTGCGGTTGTGCTGCTACTTGAGGTACAAAAGAAACGCGCTCGGAAAATCATCACCCTTCCATTTGGCGTTCTCACTCTCGCCATACTTTACAAGTCTTCCTTCTTCATTTGTTTGTTCTGTTTTTTATTCAACGAAAATACCCAGCTCACTCGCTTACGCAGCTATACTTAGCCATTCTCACAGTATTTCCGAAAGACTGTGCGAACGGAAACTGCTGAAAAATCTGCTAGAAATCTAGGAAAACTCTTCGCAAGGCACACCGTTTTGTTAGTCGAAATCCAAACAGTCACGCGTCCATTTTCGGGTCGATTTTTTTTTATTAACTAAAAAAAAGCTTGCGGTGTATTTATTGCTTAATCGATTTTCACGTGAGCTTGTATAAAGCAATGAGGTCGGAGGAAAAACCATAACCGCAAACCATTACCAAGCCGTTTACAGATTCTACCTCCATTCGCCAGAGTATGATTGGCTGTGGATTGGTCGCGTCGCGGGTTCCCCGTCCTCTTGACGGTTCGTTTACTACATGCGACTCGGTGCCGCGTCGCCCTATTTTCACCAGACCATTCTGCACCACCACCACCACTGTCGCCTACGATCGATCCGCACAACTTCTCTAACGCTCACCGTGGCGAATAATTACTCGAGCGTTATTACTTTGCGGGTCGTCGTAATACCGTCGGGTAAACCGTCGAGTCTCGGGAAAACCGAGTAAAGAGAAATCAGAAAAATATACACTGAGATAAACATCGAGAAAAAAAAACGAGGAATCAAGAGGAAAAACAAGACAAGGAGTGGAATGTGAAGGCTGCTGGAATAGTAGGGAAAAGTGGGTGTGAGAAAAAAATGAACAAATACAAACAAGGAAAAAGGAAAGGCAAGGGAAAAAAATTGAAAGACAGCTCCGCTTCGTTGTCAACAAAAGAAACAAAATTCAAGACCTAGATATATAGATTCTCCGGCATGACAATTCAACCAAGAAATAAATTCAAATGCTCCAGATATTGTGGAGCATTACGATGCAGAATCGATATCGTTGAGAGATATTTATATTAACGAAAAAGTGAAAAATGATGGGAACGTCATCTGCTCCGTCGTTCGACAGCAAATGTGAAGGGAACCAAAAAGTTTAATGAGAACTCATAAAAAATGAATTTCACGAATCTGTTCTCAGGGATTTTCAGTTAATATGGGCATCCATCGTCCTTCACTTTTCATACTTCACATTCTACCATTTCATATTCAGCAATTATGCAACTGCACGCTGAAGCTCCGCCTCGCATCGAGCAGAGTATTTAAATAATTAATTACAGCAGCCTCTCTCAGTTCCGTGGTGAATTCCCATCGTCCTCATTTTTATTTTCCACAGTTTTGAAATTTTCAGAGCTCCCACTTTCCAACGTCACTTTTTTCAGTGACGTCGTTACAGATACTGCTTAGATGTCTGAGCTCTGTCTCGTTTTCGTTTGTTACGAAAAGTTGCAGTTCGCTGATAACAATTGTATGGCGTATCGTTCATATTTTGGTAACGTGAAGTTTGGAAAAATATAACTAAACTGTCTGTTGCTGGGGAGTTTTTTCCGTAACGCGTTGCGAAGTTTACGGGCTGAGAGCAGAAGAAGAGAGAAAATGGTTGGATAAAGAGGAAGAGCGACTATGTCGCGTCCTATCGGAGCTCGTAAACGCCACAAAGTTTCGAATTACCAACGAAGTGTGGCACTGCCAGAGGGTTTTAGCTCGCGGCAACCCTCTCGCTACAAACCCCAATCTAAAAGCGAGTGCGGTTTGAGTAGCTAAGTGAAAAGAAAACGCACAAGTATTAAAGAATTTTGTATATTATGGTGTGCGAACATAAAATTGACACTTTTTTTCACTGGCGGTTCCCCAAGAAGCGAGACGAAGAAGAACAGTATCGTTAAAAAGTGACAAGCTTTGAATCGAAAAATAAAATACCGCACAAGAAAGTCACTGTCGAATTTTGTAGGAAATAAAATTCTCCGACAAAAAGGTCCTTCAAGTAATCTGTTCAACTCTTTTATGATTTTTCAAAATTTGTGATAGAAAAATTAATATTTATGTGTCTTGGTGAAAAAAAATTCCACGGTTATTTTCAGCATTTTTATGGCAACAAATTAGTACGTGAATTTTGGAATCTTGTTGTCGAAAAATAAACATTCGACGAGATTGACACTGCGGTGATAATAATCAATCCTTTCGGAAAGTTATGCTGCGGCGATTCAAAACTTTGTGGAATTAAATCGGTACTGTTTAAGATCGCAACTCGCGTCTCAAAGTCTCGTTTTTCTCTGTGTATATCCAGCAGCTTTCACTCACGTATTTCCTCCAGCATCGGTGCAGCAAGAATTGTTAATCTGGTACTTTCGTAAGGCATTAACGCCGCTCGCGCGACTTTCCTGCGGGCGCTTGCTACGCTATAGCCTTGTACGATTATAATATCGTACACCATACACTGCCTGCCTGTGTGTTTCTATGTTGTTTCGCACTTGAATACTACATGCTGAGAATCATAAGGGTTGCTCCGCAGTGGGTACAGCAGTCGAGGGTTTAACGTTTTCAGCTCGACAAACGTGAGGCCTTAATGCTGCATAGCAAACTCCTGCTCCCTTCGCGGATGAGAAGACTATACGAGAGTTAAATGATCACGCGCGCGTTCACGAGACGGTGATTTCTCCGGCTCTTTATTTTTTTCTCTCGCCGCGTCTCTTCCCTTTCCTCCCCACGTTTTCGAAATGTTTCCCCTATAACCGTCCTCATTATTGAATGAACGACTGAAAGGATAAACACCTCCGGAGCTTTTAATATGACAAAATCGTAGGAAAAACCCTTCAGCGTTTTTATCAGGTTTTGCGAAACGGGCGACTCTTCCCCAAGATATTTCATTGAGTGGCAAACAATGAAGGAGTATATTTTCAGTAATCAGTTGACCGTACGTGAATCTCGAGATTGGAGATCGATCTGAGAAACGATTAATGTTCCCAGTGAACACTTTATGAGTACGCAAAACCATAAACCCGATGATCTTCCATGCATAACGATTCGGCTAAGCTAACGTGTACGATTTTGTGGGAGAGATTGGCTTACGAGTAGTTTCTGAGTACGTAGAGTACCATCGCTAAGGTCGTCTCGAGGAATCCGATGACGTGAGATTTCCCCGTCCCATGGGAACCTATCCATACACAAATCAAGTGCATTTCGTAATAGCAAACAAGGATTCGAGTCCAATCGCAATTTCCCAACGTTTCTGGTATCCCTGTCGAAGAAATGGCAGCATTGATATCGCAACATTTATCGCGGGTTCGAAGTCTGCTAAGATCGTTAGATACGAGAACTTTCGATTTCTGGTCAATCTGTTGGTGACAGATTTTCCATAATCGCCAGGATGCAAGCACGAGCAAACTCTCTCTCGATCTTCGGTGTATTCCCTGGTGGGTACGAGTACGCGTCGAAGCTATGATTGGGTTCAACGGAAATTCGTTGCACCTCGATGTTGTCCCATGGGCCGTGTATAGACGAGAAGCGAAAATCAGGAAATCCTGCGTCGAAAGCTAACCAAGTGGATTCACACAGTGCGCCACCGTGCTGAGCTCCACCACTCAACGTTTACTATGTCGAAAGTTTCAGCATGCTGGTGGATCGCTCTTGGTGTATTACAAAGACAAAGGTGTATTGGCTGGCGTAGATACCCACCTGGTGATTTGTATTACACCGCTAGGTGCACAGTTTACCTACTCGACGACCGTTCAAAATTCACCCTCTAATCTCGATGACTGAACGCGCTTAGGAATCCATAATAGTTCCAGCAGTTTGAGCTTCTATGTTGGTTCTCTTTCCCTTTTCCTCTGGCCATGTTGGCATGAGATATACGTCTATGTATGAGCGACTACCTCGTCGGTATATACAGCGCTATATATTGATCCGACCGCTTTGGTTATCAGCGTGAACTTGGATGGACCAGCTGGATTTTCCTGGAATTTCATCCCGTCGTCGTTGTCAGTTAGTATTGTACGTAGTCCGGACGATTTCTCTCTCGTCAGGCTCCTATCGTGGAGCCGGATAAGTCATTAATTTTCCTGGAGGAGTTAGCTATCGAAGTATAAGGGCTGAACTAACCAGTATCAGGCTTAAGCCTGAGCCGGGGGGTGGTATATAGAGAGGATACTTCCATGGTTTCCCCTTCGTTCAGAATAGAGGATCAATGAAATAAAAAAAAAAAAAAAANAAAAAAAAAAAAAAAAAAAAAAAAAATACGTAGAGATGAGCGAGAACCGGAAAATGTATCGAGCAGAGGTAGATTGAGGATTATCGAAAATAGAGGACCGTGCAAGACCAAGTTCTCCCTCATCATCCATCCGGTGGATATTGGGTTATAGCACCCCTGAACAGTTAGATGATCCTTAATAGAGATTTCAATCAATTTCAACGTACACGTTCGCCAAATTCTACGTTAACGAGCAGCAGTATCGAACCATTTGATTTATTTATTAGCAACTTTTATATTTTCCCCTTAGGCTTATCATTATTGTTATTACGAGTGCCTAGTGTTTTATATTCAGTTTTTATTTATTTCAATCAAACGTTACAATCAGGGGTGAAAATATTTTCTAATTTTCTTCCTATTCTTGGCGAGGATTGGAAACTGGGCACCCGGACGTATGAGTCCGAACCTTCATCTGCTCGTTCTCCCTCTAAAATGCAAGAATTTCGTTTCGAATAAGTTTTGGCGATAGATTTTTTTTTTTATACAAAAATCGTCAAGAAAGCTAATTTGTTAAAAGATTTAATCACGACGTTGAAAAAGTAATTAATTTGAGTTTGAGAAATGAAATGTTTTCGATTCACGATGGCGTGGGTGTTGCACACGTCAGTCATACTAAGCCCCTTATTGTTGCTTACATATAAAGTACATATATATGGGTGCTTAGGTGATAAAGTCTACATCTCGGAAGGAGCGCACGTTGAGCGTTGGCTGAGTGCTCAGCGAAGGGTGAAAGCGAACCCGCAGCATCTCCCTCGAGCAATCAACTCCCATTTCGCTTTGGCGCTCTTGCATCTGTGGTACAGTATCGAGGGAAATGCGTCTGGTAAACTACGTATAATCTATGTGTATATTAAACATATACTGCATTCGTACCAGGCTCAGCTTTGTACATGCACCAACACTTTTAACATATGAATGTTATGAATGGGCGATTAGGTGGAGCCAGATGGATCGGATTTTGAGATATCGACAAAGAGGCAGTAGGTATTTTGATGGAAGCTCGCAAAATCATACGAGGCACACTGGCTTTACGAATCAAAGAGACAAAAAACATGAAAAGTATATGTGCGTGGTTGCCGGAAACTCGGCCGGACCAATCGGCAGAAAAGTAGGTCAAAGACTAAAGTTGCTTTTCGTCCTTTCATTCCGTGTTGGACTTTCAGTCTCGTCTGGCCCTGTTTCGCTCTCCTTCTCTATCTTTTTACCGAATCCTAGTTCCGCTTGAATCGGCGCGAATTACTTGTGGCTGCGGCTTCGGCCAAGCGGTCCAGGACGTAAATCTGTGCAAGCGACACGATGCTACGAGTTTACCCCACATTTTTTCACCCTCGTTCGTTCCACTGCGAATCACTCTCCCGAGACATATCTACCGTACATATACGCGCACATCTACAACACCATAAAGTCCCGATAAATAAATCCCACGATCTTGTGCGTGACCTATAAATCTCTCTTTATATCGAGAGACCGAGCAAACTATTTATTTTAATTTTCCTTATCCCTGCAAAACGCTTCTTCTGCTATTCAGACACGAATTTTACAGATGGATTCCCTCCGTGGAAAATGGGATCGATCCTTCTTCGACGCCGAAGGAACTCAATGAAATATTAACAAGTAGTCTGCTGCGCGGAGCGATATAAATCTTCGATCTTTCACTCGCTGCAAATTCATTTAACACCGAACGATATATTGAAGGTGAAAAAAAAACTACCCATAGCGAAAAAAGTTTGACAATTCGGATGCTAACAATTTCTAACAAACGGTTATAAACTCATATCCTTTTTCCTTATCATACAGTTTCAATATAATTTAGCATGAGAGCAATATATAATTGAGTGGAAATATATATTAATTTATAGTAACCGGTTACGTGCAATCGGGAGAAGCAATCTTTCTCTATACCGAGTAAACTTTCAATGTCGTGTCACAAGTGCTATTAATAAAGTAATTTTTTATGTATATATTTAATACACCACTCTGGCACATTAAATTGATCATTTTTTATGACTCGCTTGGGGGCAGATGGAATAAGATGATAAAACGTCGTTACATTAATGTGGCGCGGTTCCCCTAGTGCGAAGTGCAAACTAACCGACGACTGAATGAGGCGAATGAGTGAAAATATGACACCTGTGAGTACGGTTGGACAAAAACACATGCACGTTTGCCTGCACACGGATGGAGATTCACTCATACGTGTGTAAATGTCCCATGAGTGTGGATATGTTTTCTGTAGATATGAGGAACGTGCAGAAGAGAGGCAAAAGTGTCGAGTGCCTTTTTTATTACGTCCGGAAAAATGAGACGCTCTTAACTTTTTTACCTTCCTCCTCCTCCTCCTTTTTTTTCTCTTTCTCTCCCACGCACACACTTACTCATGCACGTTATATCTCCTTTTCTGCATTTATATGTTTGTACGTTCAATCCACATACGAACACGTATGTCACGTATACAAACCACCGCTTGACATCAACTAACACTTGAGCCAGAAAATTGGTAATAAGCCACGCTGTGTTATCGCTCGTTTCCCGTGTAAATGTGCAGCCGAGTGTTCCGCTACGCCTCACCGTCTAGATTTGTCCAGGTATGTGTTTTCAACACAAACACCAAGCGTACGAAACACGTATAATGCCAAGATGATATAGTGTGATCGCAGTGTGAGCTGTTAAATAATGTTTAGCCATTAAACAGAGGAGACGGCGCAGTGTTGCTCCCATTGGCACACGACCCTCTGTGAAACGGAGTGTTTTTCTACCACTACATTTACTTTATATTGATTACGACCGAGTCTCGCAGAAATTGCATATAAGCTTTCAGACCTACCCCTGTATACATTGCTGCACAATTTTTTCACATTTTTCAATATTCTTATGATGCGTTGACACCGAACGTAATAAGGTTCTCGATGATTTCGTCATTACGTAATTCAGAGCTTTTTCCATGTTTTCTAAATAAACTAATGATCTATTTTCTACGATAACTCACTGAAAACAAAATTTTGTTGAAAAAGATCGATATTTTGTTCGATACGTTCGTCCAAACGTTTTCTTGAATAATCCCAAAAATAGTGTCATTGCAGCAAAGAATATTTTAGAAATCCTCTTCGAGAGCAAATTTTTGTCGTTCCGCTCGTAAATTTTGCTGACAATCCCGTTAGAAACCAAATATACAGCCAAACTAACGAAAATTTTGAAATTATCAAAAAAATATTTGATTTACCGTATTCAACAAAATATTGACGATTTTTCACAACGTTTTATTTCCAGTGCCCTGTGGAAATGAATGAAAAAATGAACGCATGAATCAGCGTAAATTTAACGAGTTCGTAGTGTGTTAGTTATTTCGATATCGTCGGTCAGTGTGGACTCGTTTTATTATTCTGCTTCCAAATGAGTAAATCGTTCGTATTTCCTTTTTGGCGAAAGAAATGAATTTTTCGATGTTTTTTGTGAATGAATAATCGCAGTGAGGGTGAATTTTCTAGAACAACAAAGTGTTGGAACACTCAGTGAATTAATGAGATTTTGGGGGTTCATTGTAAGATCGAGTATTAGCCGGAGAAAAGTCAGAGAGGAATGGAGTGGGAGAGGGACCACAGGCGACAGGGTGAGCGGAAGAAAGGAAAGCGAGAAGGAGTTTTGGAGGCAGATCACGTAGGTGGTGTTTCACTGGCTGCGTAATGCTGTTTGTGCAGTAATAGCGAGAAACTAGCTTCTAGGAGGATAGGAATGGCGTTTAAACGCCTGGGGAATGGGAGAACAGAAGAAAGGAGGGATGAGGTGGGGGTTGTTGTTACAAATGAGGAGTGTCAAGGAGACACACCGGTATTGTCCTGTGTGCAGGGTGAGCGGGCGCGCGAACCGACCACCAACGGGTATAATGTACTCCATGGTCGAGAAGGGTGGGTGTAACTACTGCAGCGATGCCTAGGCTGCACCTACTACTGGATACGCGTTACCTTCCATTATAGCTTTGCCGCCTGTCCTGGCTTGGACTACCGATAGAGGAGCTGGAGCTCGGCTGTGTACTTGCATTTGCTATGCTAGCAGAAAGCATTATACATATATATTTATATCTGGATGCATTCAGTTGGTATACATGTATTCACAGCAGTGCCAAGTCGCGCAGGGGCCACAGCAGCCAGGCGTTACCGCGAAACAAGTGACTAAATGAAGACACATTGCTTTCATTATGAGCCACGCTTATACACTCGGAGTATAGAGCACCCTATTCTCCAACGAACCAACAAACCCTCCTCACATACAAATACACCGACAGCCTCAGCTTAGAGATCGTATACTGCATGTACCGAGAGCACAGTTTTCCCTTATTCTCCTATTCTTCTTCACTATTCGAACATCAGATATCATTTACGCTGGAGCAACGGCAGCAGCCGCTCGTTTACAATTCATGTATCATGTCTTTGTTTTCGAGCACAACGTGAGGTTAAAAGTCGTTTCATCTCTCAAAGTCAGACCTTATTATTCAAGTTAATAAATGCGTTGGGATCGCGTTGAAAGGTTGAAGCATATTGGTGATTGATTCAAAGAAAGCAACATTTGTATTGGATTATTTTTTATTGCTCAATACACTGCTTCGAAATTCGTGTCAATTCGTGGCTGGGATCAGTTGCTGGGATTCAGATACCAGTTAGTGTTAAGATTTGCGATTTATTCCCAAGCCATGTACGGAATTTCGAGGAACGTATGAACTATTTGTTTCTCGTCTCTCTGTATAACTTGCCGTGTTTACTTTTTTCTACTTTTTTTCTGCGTTCGTTTTGTTCGTTTCTTTTCCATCCTACTCTTTGTTTTTTTTTTTTAATTTCCGTTTTGCCTTGCAAATTCCTTCATATCTTTTCTCATGTACGAGACATTCCTCAGCCTACCGACACTTTCACACCTTCTTGAGTTGAGCGAATTTCGAAACACCTCCGATACTCTTAATTTCTTTAAAAATGAAAAAAACAATTTGCATAAAAAAAGCTCGTAATCCGACTCGCTACGAAATCCTATAAACCCGTCGCCATAAGCTCGACGATTTGGCTTGGAAAGCCTTTTACATAAATGAACCATACAAAGCCAAATGGGAGCTTCGGGAGACAGTGACGATGCTGGAAGATTATCAGTGTTCTCGTCTCTCGGTGGCGGGTTCGACTCGCAACTTTTTTCCACAGGAATTACAAGCCGGATAATTTATTTAACAACATGTTCCTAACGCAAGCTGAATTTTTCATTTTACCAGTACGTTGAAGTGCCGCGAAACGAGATGTGAGAGAAATAAGGGTTCCGGGGAGGCTGAAAATCCATGAGGAAAAAATTCCAACCGTGAAAAAGCGCATAATGAAATGTATGGAACACAGGAACCTGTGCGCCCTACATTACGACATTTTCCCGACCGTTAAACGTATCCATGTGCGAACTAACGAATATCTGTATATTTTCATGGCAAAGCTTCAACAAAGTTCGTCTCACGAAAATGTGTAAATACACGACGAAACAAAAAACTGTTGCGATCCAATTAAATGATTAAAGCGACTTTGCCCATCGAAACAGAATTCGATCCTCGTTCAGATCCTCGGGTTTAGTATATAGAAGCAAAACTCAACGTGAGAAGGAAAATTGTGAACACGCACGCGTTGACATATCGAGAAAAAAAAAATTTACTTGAAATTTTTGCATGAACTTTCATGTCCCAGTGCAATGCGCATTACTGTGACAACCAGCAATGAATAGTGTTGCCCAAATGTCAGTTGCACGACACCTGCCTCACCGCGAAACATCGTTGGGTAGCTCTGAGAATGATTCAGCAAGAAAAAAAATATTGGCCCGAATACATCTTTTCAATTTTGCATATTTTTCAATTCAGTTGCAGAAAATGCCCTATAAACTTTTTTTCTTGAGTCCTTTGTGCACGATGTAATTCGTACAGCTGGTTCGATGTCATAGTGAGGAAAAGTGAGAGACCGTGACACGCAAAGTTCTGGCTCGCTAATGAGAAGAGACACGTGCATGTGCATACTTCTGGTATTCCATCTTTCAGCTAGAAGAGTGACAGAGGCATAGAGACAGAGAGAGAGAGAGAGAGAGGGAGGAAGAGAAAAAGAGGATGAGTGAGAATTTGATGAGCGAACGTATAATATGTATATTAAATGTGAACGAGATACGAGACGAGCTTTTCTAACCGGAGGGGCACACATGCCGTGCTTTCACGACAGATTTTGTCCTCGCGAGAGAGCGTGGTATTATATAACTGGATTCACATGTGCTCATGAAGATTATACGAATGAACGAGGCAAAATATACGGGAACAAGGCCAAAAGCCGGATAGTATTCCATAGTCCACTCGAATACTCGACTACGAAATCTATATATGTATAAATAGCACATTCGTGTGCAGACGAAAAAGGAAGAGAGTAAGAGTGTGTTATCGTGCATGCAAGGAAAAAAAGGTAACATTGTGAGGGTGAGAGCAAGTGAAACACACATCTCTGTAATCCACATGTGTATATAGACCGGACGGCAGCTCGCGACTTTTTATTGTTTTAGTGGGCCGATTTCCCGGCAGCACGGCTTCTGAATATTCATGAAACTTTCCTAGGGTAATGCAAAGAACGGCGTCCCTGTATATGCGGTGAGTGTGCATGTGTACATGGCCGGAAGTGTTCACCGACCAGATCGCCTGTGAGAGCACCACCTACCGCAGGAGCAGTAAAACGCAAGTACGCGACACGTACAGGAGTGAGCAGTGCAAGAGAGCTAAGTCTCCGGAGTCAGCATGTACTATTTTACTGTGTATGACCCGATGATATTCGCTATCGCACTCTTCGAATAACCATGAGAACGAATATCGTAACGTTTGTTTGCTGAGAGAATTATTCCGGCAAGGCGTACGTAACGATCCTTGCGACCCAGCAGTAGCATTCCATTTTTTTACGCAGGCCCGTCATATTTATTTTTTCATTTCCGCAGACGTTTCTATTTTCTGCTTGTTCCAGTAACGGATCATTTCTGGTTGGGCCATGAGTTCATTGAGAGACTTCCATTATGGGGTTTCTAGGGTAGCAGCATGCCAAGGAATTCGAACTGTCCAACTGTAGATTACACTCGCGTAAATTATGCTGCAAAATACAACTGCTTTTTATTCAGATAATGAAAATATTGTACGAGAACGCTGCGAACAATTAGAATTATATCCCACGTCAAAGTAAAACAAGCCGTCATGCGTCTGCTGTGAAACAGCCAGTAAAATGTACTCTGTAAAATTGCATTCTAAGCAAAATGTTTCCAACATTATTTTTTTTTGTAGCAAATTTATCGTGCTCTTCACTCCGGCAGCGAAAATCGCCTTACGAGTGTAAGGCGATCATCAAAGTTCTGGAATGACGATGAAAATTCACACTCATGCGTTTGATCTCTGAGAACTCAATAGTATATTCTATGCGCACTGGCTTATAGAAACCTATGTGACGAGGGAATTATTGAAGCCTTAAGGATTCTCCCTTTGCTCGGGCATTATCTATGTACTGATTGGGCGTTTGGTGGATTGTCAGTTGAAAGACGTTTTGACAGAACTTCGGAATACTCCATGGGATATATTCGTCCGTAATGTTTCAGTCCCATTATGGTCGATAAATGTGATGCACATAGTCGTTGAATGTTCCACGCTACCTCGATGACCCTTTACGGTATTTCTCTACCGGCAATTCGACCCAGGCATTCGTATCTAGCTACAGTCTCGTACTTCCGAGGGCATTGAACGTCGAGTAAAGACTGAGTGATAGTAACGCTCCCAGTAGTGCAATCCACGTATGGTCAGACATTCGAGTTCCCTCTACGGTCAACTAAAAATACACTAACATTGAGAAAAGTTGCGTTTAACAGCAGGAAATAATTTACTCCACTATTTTTATGAATTTCATTCATTACGAAGCTACATATTGCGTTATTGACTAATTCGATCGTCACGTTCATTGGCTTGGAGCTCGTGAATATTATACGAAATCACAAAGTCGCAAATGTCGTTGCTTCTTTCAATTTTTTCATGATTAAAATAGAAACTAAGTGATTGCCTCAATAATCACAATGGCGTCCTCGTTTATCATGCCACAGGCTGAAATTTATTGATTGCAAGGGAGCGATTTAAATTTGGAGATATCGGCCAAAAGCAGTTCCGGGTCGCTCAGATCTCAAGTCTGGTATTTCAATGTTGAAAGGGTAAAGGTCAATCGACCAAAAACGATCGCAACTCGTTTGTTCAAGATTGCTGACGTGGCTCTACTTATACTGCGAGTGTATGGGAAGGAAAACTATTTCGTGGATGGTTCAGTCTTTTTTCATAACAAGTGGAACTAAATTCAACTAATTGTTGTCCATTTTCATTCCATTGAGTGAGCCTTTGTTATTTTGTTGTGTTTTCATTTCGTTTTTTTTCCTTGTCCATCGTTTGGATAGCGTCGTAAAGATAACGTTCGTTATTGCTGTTGTGAGTGGACAGTCGTAGAAATAGGGCTATAAACATTAGTGGGAANCTCAGATCTCAAGTCTGGTATTTCAATGTTGAAAGGGTAAAGGTCAATCGATCAAAAACGATCGCAACTCGTTTGTTCAAGATTGCTGACGTGGCTCTACTACTGCGAGTGTATGGGAAGGAAAACTATTTCGTGGATGGTTCAGTCTCTTTTTCATAACAAGTGGAACTAAATTCAACTAATTGTTGTCCATTTTCATTCTATTGAGTGAGCCTTTGTTATTTTGTTGTGTTTTCATTTCGTTTTTTTTTCCTTGTCCATCGTTTGGATAGCGTCGTAAAGATAACGTTCGTTATTGCTGTTGTGAGTGGACAGTCGTAGAAATAGGGCTATAAACATTAGTGGGAAACGTTCTAATATAAAAAGAGGGAAAGAGAGACGAGAGGGTTGGTGAGCAACAAACTTAGTAGCTACCGGCAAACGGAGGGGCTCGTCGCGAAGCCCTGGTCGGCGTCTATTACCTGTTGACACGCGGTCTCTTATTACAACGCCCTACGGAGCCGACCTCTAGTAGGGGGCCACGGTTACGCCTTGTCCGTTGCTCCCTCGACGTTCTATCTATACTTACCTTGTGGTGTATACGTGCCACTTATATACTGTCATACACATTATAGACCGGCATACGTACACCTCCGAGTACATAGTTATTTCATGCAGAGCGTTCGGTATACGTCTTTGGTCTTTACACCCTTGAATTTGTGGGATTAATATGAATTAAGGTGTGCACCACGAAACTTTGAGAATGTAACATATTTATCGCAGAGCTTCTGTAATGTTTTTATAAGCATGGGGAAAAAAAACGAGTTTATGAATATCTTTGGAAATACTGTATCGTTACTGTCAGAAGCGTGCTTTCGATGAGTGACTCTTGCTCAAGTCTGCACGCTCCTCGACAATTGTACATTACGTCAAACTTTTACGAAATGCATTACGATATACTCGCCAGGTATTATGCTAGGGTGCAAATATTGTATGGGAGCGAGGAGAAATGATGTTAGACACGCGAATTATGCATCACGGCAGCAGCGACTCGAAGAAAGCACGAAATAGTGTCAAGGTCGTGTTATTTTTTTGCTAAGCTTTAGATCCTCAACTTTTTGATTTCGTTGTGATTATTTTTTTCGGCACTTTTCATTCATTTTGCCGTACCCACTGCGCGACCTGCTTTGCCACACGAAACTACGTAATTAGAGACCATTTGCTTGATTGAAAAAGCCTGCTTTTTCTAATCGAATTTGTTGGTTGAAAAAAGGTGGAAACTGAAAAACTTGATGATCCCACTAATTTAATTTTCACCCTCTCGACTAAAGTTACGAGCCAAGGTTTCCATTAGGTTTATTTTCTTTTACCCAACGATAGAAAGTGGTCATATTTTTTCTATGATATCGTGTTCTCGATTGATTATTATTGAAAAATCGTTCAAATTTCTTACCTGTATATGGGTACGACGTCGTTTTTGTACCAGACGACGAGAATGGCGGTGTCGTTGTTTCGATTGAGCGGGTGAATGTCGCAAGGTAATTCGGCTGTGCCATCGAGAACTGCCCGCACTTGAGCTGGTGGACCTGTAACAGGAAAAACTGATCGGATAGTCGCCACCTGTGTCGCACCTCATACTCGTCTGAGTATAATTTGAGCTACTGTACTACCAATCGTCCATTTTCTATGCAGTACAGCTGCGTTAACATCCAACAAACATGCACGTGGAAAAAAAAAAACATTTTGCCACGAAATAGAATCAACTGTTCAAAATGAGCTCAGTTTGACGGAAAACAAAATTTTATTAAAAAAGATGGATATTTCGTTCGATGCGTTCGACTAAACGATTTTTTGAATAATCCCAAAAATAGTGTCATTGCAGCAAGAAATGTTTGTCGTTCCACTCGTAAATTTGGCTAAAAGAAGTTGGAAATTATAAAAAAAAATATTTAGTTAACCGTATTCAACAAAATTTCGACGATTTTTGACGAAATTTCATTTCCAGTTTTGCAATGAGAAAAAATGGATATCGTGTGATCCACGATGACGAATAAAGTTGTTGCAAAAAAATAGGTAAAAAAAAAGGAATAAGTATGTGATCGTTTTCATGTGGGTGCGAAAATAGCGGGGAACTAGCACCTGCCGTGAGATCTGATTTCTAGAGGAATTTTTTCGCATCATGTCGTTATCCGCAAGAAGAAAATGAGCCAACGCAAAACGGAAGCACGGATAGAATGTAGCACCGCGAGCAGAGATCCGCATGAGGCGAGAGAGTTTACTTTTTTTTTGGTTGCAGCTCAGCGTCTGTACATTTATAGAAAGCGGAAGGTATCCCGTGAGAAAGGAACCAGATGGTTTTGGAATCTCTTGTCGGAAAACTAAGACGTGTAACCGGATTCGTGCTCGCGACAACCATAGATTCGAGGCTAAAACCGTGAAGCCCGTGTACGTGACGATCGACATACACTAAAATAACCTTATGCATGCCGCTCTATCTTGCCCTTTCTCGCTACCGCTTCACTGTTTCCGTTTGCATTTCACAGTCATAATATCTATATAGAAACCGAAGCTCTTCTCTTGGAGCAACCAAACGATCCTTTCTGCTATTCTAGCACGTTCCAGCTTCGCGCACCTTCACTGTTTCTCACGCTCTTTTCTCTCCAATGGCTCACTCTCCAGCTTCTTTCTGGCTAGGCTACCTCATGAAATTGTCTCAATGGGAGTTGGTGTAGGTAGCAGGTCGTTATATCGTACCACCGCGTCATCCTCTCAAGGTCGATACAGCAGAAATGTTCAGCGTGAGACGTAAGACTACCGCAAAAATATATCGTGCAAGCTCGGAGGTGCATGTTGTCCTCGTTGACAGAAAAATAGCGTCAAACTCACTAGAATTCTTTTTCCCTTTCAATCGTGTTTGTTCGGTGTCGCATAGAAATATGAATGGTAGATTTTTCGCAATGACATCGATTCGTCAAGCAGCCTCGCGTCATTCGATCACGTGCGTTCGATTGGATTCCGCGCACTTAACCTCTTGCTAAGTGCTCTGCGTCGTGGCACGTTGATCTCGATACCACAAACCGCGATATCACGTTCGCAACCGAATTCTTTGGATCAAGCCTCAATTATAATTGACACGAAGCCTCGAAGCTTGAGTTTTCCAAGCGATTCAAAAAATTTCATAAATGTTGGCTCACGCCGCATGAGTGGCACATGAAGGAGCATTGATACACATCGATGCTCTACGCTCTTGCATATCGCACCTATGCATTTTAACGATTTAGTTATCCTGTTGGAAGTCACGCGAGAATGAGAAGTTGTAGAGAAAATGAGGCGGCGATCAAAGAGAAAGAGTGAGACGGATTGCTTCGTTTCGTGGGTTTGAGCACTAGGAGGAAAGGAGTGACGCACATGTTGTACCACCGGCAGCCAGAGATGCCTATCCCTCTCACTTCTTTTAGCTCGCCTTTGTACAACCCCAAACTGTATGCGATCCTCGTCCGGCATCTCGCGTGTACGCCACGACCTCGACCGTATGTATGAAACAAGGGTTTTACCTTGCCACGCTAAATTTCCCCAGGGCTCCCTTCCGCTGGATTATGAGTAGCGAAGGGTGGCGCAACAACAACAACCACAAAAACAACAACAACCACGACATGGCTGGTCTCTTCATGTGGCACAGTCCAAAAACACTGTACGCTGAGCTCTTTCCTATATATATGCAAACTGTTCATTCGATATTATCTTTTTCACTCCCTTTTTTACCTCTCGTGTTATTCAACTCCACACAGTTCCGATTGATGCAGTCGAACAGATCATAAAATTTATTCGCATCATGGTTAAGTAGGGCTGAATAATAAACTGAATATTTAAACGCTTTACGAACTCGGGGTCATAAAGAAACTGATAAAACATTGAATGAAATTTTATTAAATTCGTGAGCGCGTACATGCGTAACTTACATTTTTATATTCCGATAAATGAGCTCAATATGAGCGTGGATAATTCATGCACGAATACAATTTTGAAAATACAGATATTTATGGAATTTTCGAACATTTTTGTTCATTTCATCGTCCACGATTGACACGAATGCTCATGATTTGAATGATAATTGAAAAAAAAAGACGTTCGAATTCTAGAGGCTATTTTGGTTGCTTTACTCGATTTTGTTTCATTTTTATTTCACCCTGTTCCCTGACTCGTGTTCGCACCCTCACATTCGCTTTTGATGAAAGTGGATTGCTCCAGTTACCATCACGTTCGCTCTTCCTGGTTGTTGGTGGATATTCCTGCCTGGTATTTCTCTTCTCTCTCATGCGGCAAGAGATCAGCATTATATGCTTTTCTCCGGGTTCATCCACCGAGGGGGTTAGGGTGGTTCGCTTACCTATCGAGCCAGGGCAGAGAGAAACAGAAGGAGACAGAGAAATAACCCAACTGGGTGGTGTTCTTAGTCGTAGGTAGATAATCCGCGGGTCAGACAGTGTCGCGAAGCCGTACGCGTGCTTGCTTTAGCCCTCTCGATCCCATGGCAAAGCAAATATGTATTCTTTACTGGTGTCACCAATATACCTTGCAACGTGTACGCACGCGGTATTCTCATATCCAATATTCAGACCTCCCTCACTATACTCATACTTGCAGAGCGCGAATAATCCCAAAAAGTCGTTTTTCGTGAACAATCATCTTTCCTTCTTTCGCAAACATGTTCTCCTGCTCCTTCGTTCCACAAATATGTTCGAAATATCCGCAAGATTACATGGATCATTTACATGTGGGGAATTTTTTTTTTTCTGTGGATATTCGAGGGCAATCGCTAGTTTCTTCATATAAAAAAATAATACACACACACGAGTTTTATTCAAGTGGAAACTTGACACTGCGAGAGATGGATGATTTCCGGTTCGCCCTTCGTAAAACTATCGCTCGATATCGAAGACTTATATAAAGCTCGCGGTGCTATAATTCTTTCGATTTAAGCCATATCTCCCTTGGCACATTCCCTTCTCCTGAGGGCTCTCTTTTTCGCGTAGTTCACTGCGAGGTCTATCTCAAGCATCTATACGAGTTTTCTATATACATTTCGGAGTCGATGAGAGCTAACCTTTATGGGCCGATGTGCTTAACCTAACCGTTCACTATCACTTCCGGCCGATCGTTCACCGATGTGCCAGTGATCACTGGGATTTCTCTATAAAAAAGTATAAAGGAAAGCGTCGAGGGATCGTGAAAGACCGAACGAGAAAAGGAACCGATGTATAAAAAAGGGTACGCGTATCATTATTACCATCTGATCCCGTAAAATTACAATTTCTCGAGCACCAATGTGCTCTGAATTACAATTTATGTATGGGCAATGTCTTCGAGGAGCGAAAGAAACATTTGGTAGGAAGCTTAAGTCTTCCAGATGGAAGCAATGACGACAGATTTCTTTCGAGCTGTACAGTAAGTTATTCGCCACGCCCCTCGAAAAAAGTAATATTTGTCATTTTCCTCGAGAAGCCATCGATCCGCATTTCGTGCAAACGAACAAAACACGAAAATAATTGAAATAATCATGTAAATTTCAGTAGAAGTAACGCGAAACATAAAATTGCATAGACCAGATTTTATTTCCATTTTTATCTCTCCGCGGCGTATATACGAAACCGCAGAGACTCGCGGCAGTGAGGGAAATACGTGTTAAAGAAGAATTCGGAATTTCGGTTAGTTCCAACCCCTCTAAAATCTCCGCATTCGTAGCATCTCTGCTCCGGAGAATGCAAAGGTGTGAGGTCGTAATCGTGTGGAATGATCTTGCCGGCGTAGACGACCAATCGAGTAAGCACAGGGGGATTGTACGTTCGCCGCATACAAATGGCATTTCTATTATCGGGTTTACGGAGGACGGAAGTTCATCCTTCAGGTAGTTGCGGTGAGGTGGGAACGTGTGGAACGGTCCAGAGGTGCAAATTTAATAAATCCCGTATCCGTTTAGACGTTATAATAAATGGAAGATAGATTGAACGTCTGAGTAATCTCGAGAATTTCGTTGGAATAAAACAGACCAACTAATTTGCAATTCCATAGTGACCGACACGTATCCTGCTGCGAATTACGTCTCCCGAAACAAAATGGACAAACTCAGACGAAAGTAGCTTATAACGGATATTCACAGAACTGTGTACTAACGCCTAACGACGCCTACTCGTTTGGTCTCCGCAGCAAGAGCAGCTCGCTCCCTACCTATGATTCTGTTTCTCTCTCGCATTCTCTGTCAAAACTTTGAAGTGAGTGGCGTGCTTCGTCTCCATCACAGTGCTAGCGTCTCGTTCCGAGTTACCACCACGAAACGCTTCTGAACTAACCGCAAGACTCGACTCTGCTCGGCGTTGTGCACAACTCCTGCCATCGTTCATCACGTATATGTTCCACAGTTTCAGACCTTTCACTGCCATCTCGCGACCCTCTCTCTCTCTCTCTCTCCCTATCCTTTCTCCGTTCTCTTCCCTTGGCCGCCATTGCCGATGACGATCCTATAGGAGGATTTAGCTGCGCATTTTCAGCGCTCCCGTCAGCGCATCATCCGAAATCGTTGTGGCGCATCGTCTCGTAGATACTAACTTACTACTTGAGCTTAACCACTCTCCCGAAGCATCCCTTTCCTAACTGCGACCTTTCCCACCATGCCTCTGGCAAAGTTTCATCGGGTTCAACGGTAAGGCATTCTCCGGTCGAATTGCTGCCGCTCTTCCGTCGGAAGCTCATCACCCGTTCCACCTTATATCACGTTGAAAGAGGTATACAGCAAGAGTCGAGTAGTATTACACGGAACGAGGCAAGTCACGCATCAATCGTGGTAGCTAAACCTCGCTGATGGCACGTATACCGTAATTGGAATAAACTTTCATTGAAGCGGTGTACAACAAGATAAAAACCGCTTCAGGTGTAGTACTTTTTCAGCATAAAACATCATTTTTTTTTGCCTAAACCATTTTTTTTCTCCGTATACGAACGAGCTGCGTTGAACGAAATGACGAGCGCGTTAAATTTTACGNGGAACGAGGCAAGTCACGCATCAATCGTGGTAGCTAAACCTCGCTGATGGCACGTATACCGTAATTGGAATAAACTTTCATTGAAGCGGTGTACAACAAGATAAAAACCGCTTCAGGTGTAGTACTTTTTCAGCATAAAACATCATTTTTTTTGCCTAAACCATTTTTTTTTCTCCGTATACGAACGAGCTGCGTTGAACGAAATGACGAGCGCGTTAAATTTTACGGCGCCGAGAGACAGAAGTTTGTAATGTAAAAAAAAAATGTAATTCTTAGTTCTACAATATTCGGATCAATAATTAATTACCTTTTACAATTAACTATTGCAATTCGTTAATTAACGCTTTTTTCATTCGAAACTTTTGTCTCATCGTGAAAAAAAATGTCCGGTGATTGAGCGTCCGATCGTTCCAAGCCTTTGCCATCATTTTCGTAGTAAACGGAGCCGGCTCGTGGCCTCAACACGTTCGTTGTGCGCGGCATCAAGTGTTTTCGTAGACGAATTGAAACCATTAATAAAGCCGAGGATGCGGTTGAATTAAAGCACGAGCGGGACACTGGGAATGTTTATATATCCAGGGGAATCACCCCTGGGTGACACAGAGTAAAGACATAAGAGAAAAGCGTGGTCAAGAAAACAAAGTAGGAAAATCCAGGGGAATATATAAAGCCAGAAGAAAATGGTCCGGCTATATCCTGCTCGGCTGATATTCTTGTCACGGTGTCCATCGGCAAGCCCGCTCAAAACAATAATCCCTGTCTTACGTGATATTCTTTTGGAGAATAGAAAAAAAGGGAAAAGCTGGAGAGAAAAAAGGTGTATATGTAGAATAATTCTTCAGAATGATAAAATATAGTGGTTCGGCGAGGATAGTTCGTTTAATATGGAAACTGCTATTATACTCATAAATGGTGAGAAGATTGCGGTTGATTAAAGCATTGTCAGGCAAAGATAATTTCAGTTAGCTGAGTCTTTTTTTATCCAAAGCTTTGCGTAAACTATTAAGTGAGAAAAAGTGCTGGAGCCATGGTGGGAGGTCGCTTAGCCTAGCCAGGGTCTGTAGCAACAGAACGCCACGTACCCGGGCCAAAAAGAAATCATTTTTCTTCAGCGACTGCCTTGACCCTCCGCTATTCTTTATCCTGCAGCTCTTCCACGGGGCCAGGATTTCCGGTTCACCGTTATTATTTCCGTGTCCCGCCTCACCGATGGACCGATCTTACTCTTCGGTCGCTTTCACTCGCTTATATTCCTTTACCTATCAGTATCCAACCTCAACCCTCCTTTTATTCCCATGGTCTTTATTTCTCCCTTTTCTATCCCTCCAGCCTTCGATTATCCATGGCTGACACTTTTTCTTTCGCAAAAACCTTTCTGATAACCTTGGGCTTTTCAGTCGTAAATTGGAAGCTTTCACATACCGGAAAAGTTAGAAATTTAAGAGAATTTCACATGCTAGTTTGGCTGTCGATACTCGCAGAATCAAAGCGGCTCAGTCCACTGGGCATATTCCGATTACCGTCAATTGTAAATTACCATTGCCATTCATAGACGATGGGAAAGAGACGAAGAGAGAGAAAGAGGAGAGAATCGATCGAAACTATATATTTGCTTTCGATGTACATTGTCTAAGATTCAAATTCATGAGCACAGAAGAACCAGAAAATCGCATTCCTTCAGTCAAAACGACTGCATCGATTTTCTGATACCTTTGAACTTGGTTACTTCGACATAAAATCTCACAGCGTTCGGGAAGTAGCCTCATGAAGAAGCCTCTTCCCCACACGCGTGGGTATATAAATCCTGGTTAACAGGGTTGCTGGAATTGGAATTTGCCACAATGTTATCGACTCCAACACCGCTAAGAGCGGTTGGTATACTATACTCAACGGAATTGCAGCCCAGCCCCGGGAAACGCATTTCCCGTATTTGCTAGCTGGCTCTCCAAGTCTCACCATCTCCTTCCCTCTTCGATCGTATGTACCTTTGCTTGCTTGCCCATCTGGGATTCCTCGTCGTCTTCATCGTGGCCGGATCAACATCGATTCTCGTGAGGGCTTTGTCCGGGTTCAAGAGCAAGATAGAGATGGAGAGGCACCGAGTGAGAAGGATTTCAAGACCGTATTATAGATAGCCCGCTGCTGCAACCTCAGCAAGTATACAATATGTATCTTGTACAAACGATTGTGATTGGTAGATTGAACGATTGCCAATACATTTACTTTGCTATATTAATGTATCCTACAATTTTTTTTTTCACATTCTTCAATAAAGTGATTGAATGTCACGGTAAAGAAAAATCTACACTCTTGCGATATCTGCAGTGTTAAGCTGATGTAATGCCAGCTCAATTAAAGTAGCTCGAATGTTTGGATACTACGCAGATAAATTGAGTTTGTCAATAACTTGGAGTAAACGCGAAAAGCATAGGTATATAGGAAAGAAGAACCGTTCTGTATGGACTCGGTTCATGCGGATCACTCGTCGTTTTCTATCTTCTCTGAGCATCTTATCCAACTTTTCTCCATTTCTTCGTTTTCCAACGCCGTTCATTTCCTTTTTGGTCGGTAACGATCTATCCAGATGTTCTTTCAAGTAACGCTCTTCGCTCGTCGACAATTCCGAGTCACGTAAGTTGTTCGTAACGTTAGAACGCTCGCAGTTACAAGGCAGCCCGGAGTAGTGAGTAAAGAAAGAGTGTGTACGCACGGCGTAGCTGGCTGTGCGGAGCTCCGGGAACAAGATCATCTTTTCAGTAGTATGAAGTGCAAGCACTCCGTACTACCGAGGAGAATAGCTTGCAGGAAGAACACAAATATAGCGTCTCGATCTATCTCAACTTCGCGATGGTGAAAAAATAAAGGACTGAGCTTTGTCGGTAGTTCAACCGGTGAATGGTACTCCGACTATCTGGAGAATCTCGAACGTATTCCTATGGTTGATCCATCTCTTTCGAACAGTTCTATTTTCTCTTCGATGTGAAACCTGCTTCCCATGGATTCTAACGTTCATGTACGGTTTTTTATCCAAAGAATCCAATTCGTATTTGTTTTGCAACTTTTCGATAACGTCCGAGTCTCCTTTATCGTTTTTGCAAACTGTACCAAAAAATCTCGTTTTCTTCGTCACGATTTCAATATTTTGTATTCGGCTGATTATTCTCTCCTCCACCTCTTCCTCCTCTTCCTGTACGCCCTGTGTTTTAAATTCATGATCGTTTTATACACCCTCTCGAAAGGAAAGTCAACCTTATTTTTATGGACACGAATTGCATGTACGTATATGAACGTGTCTATACGTGCTATACATCTATCGCAGACTCGTTAGCTACGCGTCACGGGACAAAGTGCACCACCGCGCGATACACCCTGCCCGTTACTTTATCCTTATAAACGGATTTCGTATCGTAACGGCAGAAGTGCATTTGCGAAGGTGTACGTGTGTATATGTGTCCGTGGTTTTCAAGTACGGTGGATAGATGTATAAAGTATAACGCTTGGTCTTGGTGAATCGCTGCTTTTAGCGGCTTATAAAATTATACGAGAAACGTAGAACCACCCACCTCTGCGTTGGCACCCGCAAGAGAATCGCTCGTGAGCTGTTTCCAGACGGATATTCTCTTCTTTACTTTTCATCCCGCCGCGATACCCCCCTCGCTTTCTCTCTCTCTCTCTCTCTCATCTCTCTCTTGTAGACTCATATGTGAGCGTATACATTCGAAACACATTCATCTGAGTGTGCTTTAACAGAGATATTAAAACGATATGATATTCGGGAAGCACAAAATCCTCACGGAGTCGGGTTATTATTTGTAAAATATCACCTGATGTTACCCAAATTTCTAACGGAAACGGAGAATCACGTTTATATTGTACGTGCTATGATGCTACTGTATTGTACAGCTGAATAGCGTGCTGCGGTACAAGAGCAGAGATTACTGCAGTAGTGAAAACGCGTTGCGTCGACAATGCAGTGCGCAGCATCAAGCTCGTGTTCTATAGTCCAAAGAATCTCGAGCGGTGAAATAGACGGAAATTATTCGGCCAGAAAGCGATCCGAGAGAGACGATGCACCCCTCAGCCGGTCAAATATTTCGAAAGATTATCGCGATCTCTCATACTCTCTAGTAATACGCAGAGGCGTTATTAGACTTGCATGGGAATTTCGATGTCTATTCGGAGCATATTGATCAATGGAGAACAGCTATCAGCAGCTCTTTGCATTTCCGCCTCTTAGCGGAGCATGCCAGCGTTAATAAATCGATTCCAAGAGATTATCGTGATTACGTAATGTGGAAGAATTCAGTGTTCGTATGTGCAACAATAATTTGTCCAGCTGTTCATAGAATATTTTCTGAAAAATATTGAAGGATTCCGATCATTGAGATTTCTTCCTATCCACTGGAAATGAAATTTTGTTAAAAATCGTCGACATTTTGTTGAACACGGTAAACTAAATATTTATTTCATAATTTCGAAATTTTTGTTATTTTGCCAGAATTTTGGTTTCTTATGGAATTGTCAACAAAATTTACGATTGGAACGACAAAAATTTGCTTCCGGAGTATTCGAAAAAACGTTTAGTTGAATGTATCAAACAAAATGACGATCGTTTCCAACAAAATTTTCTTTTCAGTGTCGCCATTTTACTTTCCAGCTTTTTCAACCGTTGGTAAATTATGACAAATTGTTATGACAGGAAACACAACAGCGGAACGTAATGGATAAGATAGTTAAGACATAGAGATCTACACGGAATACTACGATTCGATAATTCCTCAGGTCATTCGTGTGGAAACAACGTGGCAATGGAGAGAAGACGATATTCGCGCCTTGAGTTATATTTCAGATCCTTCTACTCTCTGCCTTCCTCTCGTTTCATTCCCGTTGGCCAGTTGCCAAACCTCATAAATTCGCAAATTACTGTGCAGCTAGCTGATGGTCGAGGGAATACCAGTACCACGGAGTCGACGACGAGATAGCTTGTGTGAGGGGCTACTTCTCGCCCTACTCTCTCCTTCTTCAGTGATATGAGATTCTCCTCTGCTTTCACCCTCTCAGCTCATTTCAATTTCAAGCAATGGTAGGTCACCCGTTGAAACTTCCGGTCATGGGGAAGCCTGATGCAATCTGAATCCGTGGTGACAGCCGTGCAGCAAAGACTGCTATGTGGGGAGCGGGTTCGTGTCAGTATGTCACTAAGACTTATCAGGGAATTAATATTAATTGTACAGTCAAATATGCACGTACTCGGGTATTCATTTTACAACCGAAATCCCAAAGGTGTACTCTTGGCCTCGCAGTAATAAGTAATACGTTGCGACGGTAACAATGTGTTGCAATTCTGACAACTGTTCTCCAAACTTTGCACAAGAAGGTACTCCAACTTTATTCCTCCTAAGTAGGAAACATACTGAAACAGATGCACTCAGAAGTAATTTCATAGTTCTGGTCGTTCGCTCGACTGCCATTGTTGACAGTTGGCCAGAGTAAGCAAGATGATATGAAGCTTGCAGCATAGTGAAATGATATTGGAATACAAGAGTCGAAAGGCTACCATCAAGAGCCAAACAAATGAATCCATTGTCTCGCTCTAAAAAGAAACAAGTTTGTTATCGAAGTTTCAAAAGCAGCTCCACCGCAAACGTCCATCGTTCATCGAAGCACCAAGTTCCATGAGAAAGCTTTCAAGGTGAAAGTTATTAATAGAAACATGTGTAAGTTAATTGGAAACTCCGATCGAAATACATCCGACATATAGTGCTGCTATGAGATATGAGAGATAACTTCTGATTGAGAAATCAGCTTCGTGCCAAGATGCAAGTTAATTGTGACGGAGCCTCACTGGAACGGAGCTCTGAACCACTCTAGCTTGCCCATTAACCTTCTCAGAACTTGGAAAATCAATTCGACATAAAAAAAAAAGAAGAAAAGTAAAAAAAGCTAGATTCTGGCCACAATCCCAGAGTTCGAAAAGGTCCGAGTAGTCGATCACGTCCGATTGCGGTGGGTAATGAAAACAATAACAGCAGATCCAAGTCTCCGTGGATTCAACAGAGATGCACGGTCTGTATGTTCAGAAATACGAAAAGCTCCGCGCTTCAGACAGAAATACCAGACAAGTAACTCGCGGTCGATACGAAATAAGAGAATCAGGAGAACATGTAACGTTCGCTATTAGAACCAGCAACACGAAATACTCAGTGATGTTGAATCGACCATTTGTACACCACAAACGCCTGTAGTTGAAGATCCAATAAACTATCTGCATCAACCATTCGCTTTCGCTTCACCGGTCTCACCGAATCATATCAATTCAAAGTTTCTCTGAACTCCGAAGCGAATGATCTTAGGTCGAAGCTTGCAGGGGATAAGATGCCTCCGACAACTGCTCGTGCTCGCCTTCAATTGTTTACAAATTCCATGTCAATCTTACGAAGTGTGTGGTCGTAGCATATCTGAGTTCCGAAGAACAGAATATTACAGAATTAAATCTGGAGTTCTATTACACGACAAGCATCAACACTTTGTACTCAAGGACTACGCGATTCATTGAAATATGAATTTGCATATAAACGGCCCGTTGCCAAGCGAACGACAGCTCCTTCAGCGTGACTTGGGACTCGGTATGATTGCGCGTCAGACTCGCAGTTGCACTGGCATTCTAACGAATCGGCCATGAAGCTAGCAAGCACGTCGTGAAAGAAAGTTTGAGCTTTTTGTTCTTTATTATACTCAATATTCCAACTTCAAGACGAATATAATAGAGCAATATGAATTTTTATAGCAAGAGACGAGCGTTACTTCGTTTCAGCACTTTAATAATATGCATTCTCCGAGCGGTTAGTACTGCTTTTTATTGGAAGAATAGTATTAGTAGAACGGGAGCAGATTCGAAGCAAGTGCACAATGAGAATCGGTTGTTCTACAAGCTGGTACGAAAGGCCATGCGACCAGGCTGCCAATGAGATTTTAGTTTTCAGATTCGCTATATCTCTTTCTATCTCAATACAATCGTGAGCATGAAGCGTGTCGCGCTGCGCCAGCACGGACCATCGAGCGCTAAACCGGTATAGGCAATTACCGACATCCGTGCACTTCCGTTCCAACCATCAAAGATCTACAGTACCTGCTGCACGTATAGATAGACAGAAGGTGAATCCTCGTGTCGATCTCGTGATTCTATGGTACGCTACGCGAAGCGACGCGAAGGTTTCTCTAATCCTGCACTTCGTATGTGCAACTATGGGGAGATTCGACGTGCATGAACACACAAGCCGCCCGTAGCCGAGCAATCCGAACGATGCTGGAGGTCTCAATTTAACGCCGAGTCCTTTTAACATCTACCAAAACCCGTTCTCATTTAATTGATGTGAAATTTATTACTATTTATGGACTCTGGAAACGTGATAATGTAGGCGGTTGATTTGAGGTCAGATGTTGAACTCTAGACGATTGAGAAATTCCTCCAAGATGTTCGAATGTGTGTAAGTTCTGATAAATAAATCCGCTGGCTTATTAACGTTTCAATGGGCAATTATATTCCTAGTCCACTTATCTAAGTTGGTGGTCCGGGAATTACGTATTCAGTCTTAGTCGCATAAAGAATCGACTTGTCTACGAAATTGTGCAGAATATTATTAAATTATTTCTTACGTTTCGCTAATTTATTTTTTTTTTTCGATATTCTCGGATTGCTCCATACACTTGTCCAGTGATGAACTCATTTTGAATGCTTTTCGCGACAAGGCCTGGACGCACAGTTGCGTAGAAAATTAAGTGAAAATATATTACGTAGTCAGGGCGTAACGATTGGTTGGCGTCTGTATTGAAGGGACAAGTTTGTCACAATCCATCGTTATTTCTCTGAAGCAAAAAGCTAAAAAAAGTGGAAAAAACGGACACGTTAAACGGGAAAGAGTGATGAAGGTCGACGCAGAAAGTGGACGACGCGAAGGTCTGCTGACTGCTTTACTAGCCGCCGGGAAGAACGCCAACGTCACGGATACGTTCGTTCGAGCGTGCTGTGTAAATCAAAATTGGCAGCTACGAAATTGCAATAGGATTTGGAAACCGTGTTACCGCAGTTTCCAATAAAGTATCCGTACGAAAAGACCTTTCCCAGATTCATAACAGCAGTACACGTACCACATCGATCAGAACCGCGGACACGACTAGTAACAGGTCCGAGTTTAAGTGTGTCGGATACTTGGAAAGAAAAGCGAAACCCAAAAAGGTAAAAAGACTGAGGAAAGTAACAGAGCGGCTAGAGTATCTCCTTAGGACCAAGGGCAGTAAATCTTGAAGGGTTCCAGACCATAACGAATGCTAGGAAGATGTATAACTTGTTTGCACCAAAAGAGAGTACTCTCTAGTGAGGTCGTTCGGATCCAACAAAGGAAACAAGAAAAATTCGAGCTACTGTTTTAAAAAAGATTTACGAGAGTCTTAAGTAGAAGTGAGAATGTTAATGAGGTGTTGGAATACGTGATAAAACAAAATGGTCATGGCAACAGGAATAAAAATAGCCGGCAATGAGATGCGGAAAAATATATGCATAGCTCAAACGGGAAAGAACAGAAATCCAGCAGACAATTAAAAATCTGAATGAAAAATCAATCACTGTTGACAAATTACTGTTTATTTGTAGAGTGGGAAAAAAATGATAGATTCTCGTTGAATGCCACGTAATATTGATAGTTCCGAACATTATATGGATAGATGGGTAAAAAAAAAACAAGCTTGTTGAAAGTGACACATTGACAGACTTGTAGAGAGAATACTGAATGGAGGATGCAGGAGAACACAGGGCGAGAGACGGAAAGACAGATAACAAGGAAGTTGAAGTGAGATAGGTCACAAATGAATGCCACTGTGGATGTGGCTCGGACTGTGTTCGTAAATCGTTGATTCACTCTGTCTCTCTGTACGCGTCACGTACAAAGGTTAATTGGTTCGACGATCGGCGCCACGCGAACCGATAAATCTCAGTTCCGACTGCCGTCAGGCTAAAGGGATAGCCGTATGTAAATTTGGTGGCAGAGAGAGAACAAAAGAGATGGAGAGAAGGACAGATAGAGAGAGAGAGAGAGAGGGAGGAAGAAAGAGAGGAAGAGGTAGGTCATTGCATCAGATTCTACCAACGTACTGCACGTTCTTCCGCCACTGCCACGAGACGGTAGCAGCATCGCGTATGAATTTATCGTGTCGGATACTCGCGTTACCTTGGCTTTTACGTTACTTCGAAATGTAAGAGATTCAGTGCACGAATCGTCCGACACATTATACTCCTCTGACAAGCTACTATCAATGATATCAGTGATATCTTGAATTTTGAGCAGCTGTAGATCGGTCAGATTGCATGCGATGTTGAGGTCACTGTATCAAAAACAAAAATTCACTATATTGAGAAGATCCGAAGGAGAACCTCCGGCTCGAAAGTTGCATTTTTAGGAATATTTACGTTTGTTGATGAAACCCTCACATCCGCCTTTTCCTAATGATCAATGAGAGTTCAACCGACTAGTAGCAATCGAGAGAAAACAGATACAATTGCACGCTGAACGTACGAATAGCCATTGTTTTTTTTTCTCGATTTTATCCGATGTAAAGCAAATGTGGAATGATTGAAATTGAGAAAAAGGAACGATTGACCTCGACGACGAGCAAGTCAACGGATAGGGCAAGAGATCCAAACTCTATTCAGAACGTTCCGTTACAATTCTGTTGCCAAAAAACATTCCACAAGATCGGGAAGAATCATAAAGCTCCTGGCTTACTTATCGTCACGGAAGTATGAAAAGGAAGAAGGAAAGGGAAGCTCAAAATCCGGTGGAAAGCTGGCGAAAGAGTAGAGTACGTTTCTTCTATGGAGCTGAGAAGTGGCAGGGAAGGCACTACGAAAAGCTTGTAGTGTAGTGGTCCGAAGTCTGCTGGCTGGTTCCACGGGTTTCCGAGACGGAACCAGGAACTTTTAGCCAGACATCCGGTCTGGCGGTCTTCAGACTCGTTGCAGGGGGATCGTAGACGAGCGCAAGAGAGAGTGCCAAGTCGAAAAGTTGCAGCTCTGCCGAGCGTTATATACAGAGATAGATAGATAGGGAGACGGAGCAAGAGGAAAGCGAGGGAATAAAATGGTGGGAAAGGACTACGAGCAAAAGTAGCGTAGCACCTACCCCGGAAGGGCTACCACGTGTTTTCTCTCAACGCGTCCGCTTTTATCCTTTTCACCGGCAATCCTTTATCTACCACTCCCGCACACTATCGTATCTCCTTCAAAGCACTAACATCCTGAAAGCATAAATCTATTGATGTATCAACGTGCTTCTTCACATTCGTTGCCATACAAACATTTCCACTTCTACATTAACGCACATGGAGAAAAGGATTCGTGTCTAAAACGGGCACCTAGTCTGTCCATTTCCGGTCTTCAGATCTTCAGTACTTTAAGGCCTGGCCGAATGAACTTTGAACATTGCATCATCGATGCAAAATCTGTGAGAACTTTCGTGCAAGACATATTGCACATTTTCGTCTTATTTTTAGACAAATTCATTTTGCCAGCATGGAGTATTCGTAGATAATGAAAAACTCTAGTAATCCTGTTTATTTACTTTAATGACTAGCGATGTAAGCAAAAATTACGTATTTTTGTGCTCCCCATAGCGTGGGTACGCACTGAGGTACCACGACGAACTTTCAGAGCTTCTTGAATTACGCTAGGGCGCATTAAATAGTTTCCAGGTGCTTGGAGAACCGAGAGAGCAGCAGCAGCACCACCACCAGCAGCGGTGTAGATCTTTTTTTATCCACCAAAGTGAAATGGATATGCTGTTCTATATACACCATAAAATAACACCACTCCACTCCTTCTACCTTCTGATCTTGGCAGGTGAACATTTTTCACCGAAACTTTGGTCTTAATGCAAGTGACCCCTTAATGCACTGAATACCTGTAGTTTGCGGAAGTTTGTTTTCTTCCTGCATCTTATTATCGTATAACTTGGATTATGACGCACACTGTATATGCCATAAAAAAAATTTGTTACCATTAATCGGACGGTGAAGTTGCTTTCATTACAAAACACTATTGTGTTTTTTGCTACGATTCACGGTGCTCACTTCTCCGGTACAAATGTCCATTATATTTTAGTCTTGTAGTACCGTCGCGGTTCTCGAATCAACTGCAATGATAATTCTGAGAAATAATTCAAGCACCAAATTATACACGAAAGCATGAAAACGTATAGACGGAATATAATACGCTATCACGTCTCTACCAGCTTGAAATAACATTCACGCTGTTATGGAAACCAGCATTTCTGTGGGTACATGTTTACATGTATTTCGTAACTTTACCTCAAAAACGGATAACTGCACGAATTTGGTGCTAGACAGCGAAACGAGGCAGTCGTATAATCTAAATTGTACACACGCGTATGTAAATATGGAATACCGGTTCGAGCTGACTTGTCCGTTGTCCTTATGGCAACTAGTGCTATTATTGTACTCGCAGCGATTGTGCTGTGCACATTTCCAGGAAAGATATCACCATATTTTTCATGTTCTGAAAAATTCATTTCCTCACTGCTCCTATAATTGTCTTTCTTATTAATTTGTCCGAAATAAACTGGAAGTGAAATTAAGAAATTGTTTCATCGATTATTTCGAAAATTTGTATTCAATCGCTTGCTCTCGAGACCCCTCACATTCCCAAGAAAAATTATTGAAAAATACACGTTCTTGATTCTGACACTCAAAATTTCCTCAAATTTCTTTCATACATGGGTTTTGGAGGCTGGGAGGGTGTCCTATGGTTATACAGGCTCATCAGTCGCCGATCGCTGTATCTTGTCGTTCGATGCTGGAAGATTTATTCGTTCTTTAATGCATTTTTCTCGAGTTTCATCGGCAACTTGAAAGCGATAAGGTCGAGAGGTCATGTAGTACGTTTCGAGATGACACGAGATTTCTGGCGAGGCAGTAGGTGCGAATTGGTAGGTGAGAGTACAAAAAAAATAAGTGGGTAGAAAAACACTAAGTATGGAAGGGTGGGATATAGAGGGGAGTGAAGAATCTCGGCGCGGAGAAGAGATTGAAGGGCTAGAAGGAAAGGAAACGTGTATAGAAGGAGAAAGAGCAAAAGAAAGACGAAACAAGAAGAAGAGATGTATCGACGTTGTCTCAAGAGGTTGCTGCAGGGCTGCTTATGTACTTTCCACTGCGGGTAAGACTTTGCGAAAGTTCGTTCCCCAGGCCACTCATTAACAAGCCTTATTTCATTAAGTTCCTTCATTCACCTCCCCTCTTTTTCGCTTCTATCTTTACTGCGAGCTCTTGTTGGGCTCGATCTCTCGGGTATACTGGCCAGCGAACTATATAGATATTGAGTCTTTCGCGAGGTCGCTTCACCTTCTCGAAACACGGCTTACTCTATACATGTATCTACATTGTGTAGATATATGCATATAAACATCTATACGTAGATAGATAAATGGATAAGTAGTTCCCGTGCAACAGCAGCCAGTTCAGTCTATCGTCGGTACAGACAAGGTCGAGCATATATTTTCGCCCACGACGGCTAACCCCGTCGTGAAACGTCTGATTTATATCCCACCTGGCAGCTGAGTAATTCCGCCCGTTTGTCTCGCTAATTATTCCTTCGCTGGCTACCGAGGAGTTTCCACTTTTTTTTTCTTTGCCTTCTATCTGCTAGCATTCGTTCTCCGTATATACTTGAAAGTCTCACTTTTATACGGTTAGAATTTATAATTTTTTTTTCTCACACGCAGAACTTCTGTCCACTCTCTGCCTTTCAAAGGAATAAATACTTTATATTTATTGCTTGATAAGAATCGACCTTTTCCCCAATTAATCGCCGGACTTGTTCGATGCAAGCGTATTCTCATCAAATTCAGGTTTTATCGACTTTTTCAAGAGTTTATACATTATTCGTTTTATGTTGAAGGTTCATCAATTTCAACATTTCTTTTCAAAAGCGCAATGAAATTTTTCATTAAAACACGAAAACAATGTCAAGCTATTGTCCAAATACTTTCGTCTCATCGGACGATGCACCAGTTGACTCGCACGCAATTTCATCATGGGAAATGTTTTCGTACTCTCGTATAGATTCCGCATAAATTCTTTTTACTCTGACTCGTTTTATTCACTCGACGCAATTGCGATACAATTCATTTAATTAAACGTCCTGCGGAACTTTAGTGCCGCTTTGGACGTAATGAAAAAAATCACATCTCGCTCTGATTACTTATTAACAAGAGTTCTTTCCTTCTTAGTGATTGTTTGGCTTTGATATATATTTTTATGTGACGCTGATAAATAGTGTACATAAAATAGTTGCTCGTTCTTGCCATCAGTTTAATCGCATTGCTGCCAGTAGGAAATACATTTCACTTTATTGAATTAGAACGTGGTCCTTGTGTAGCAAGCTATCTCTAGCAATGGGCTTGAACGAAAAAAAGAACTGTTTTCCTCGCAGCAATGTGCACCTCACGACCTCTGGTTCGTCCACGTCATATATATATTCATCTGACCTTTTATCTGTTTGCCGAAATAAGAAGGCGAGAGAGAAAATAGAGCTGAAAAATTCGATCATCAGCTTGAGAAAAGCAAAGACTTGGAAAAAAAAGTGTAGAGCAAGAAAAGTGGTACATGAGCGAAGAAGGTTGAAGACAAAAAAAAAACGGAGGAAAATGGAGAGAAAAGAGTAAAGAAAACGGAAGTGGAAAAATGTTAACCGGCGACTTCTACGTAACGATTGGAGAGGCGATTGGGGACAACGCTGATGGAAGTTGTTGTGATATTGCCTGCTTGTTCTCGGGAAAACCCAGAGACGACGTTCCTAGCAACGAGACATCGTATGATGTTGATTGGGATTTCCACGGTAAAACTTTCACGCGGTAATGTCGAGACGCTCTCTCGGGACTGGATGTGAGATTGAGACATCCGAGTGACGACGTCAGACGTGCTATGAACGTGTATTGCTTCTCATTCGAAGATCGGTGTATGGACATTGTTTCAGGCTTCAAGTTACGATGGAATTCGAATGAAAAATCTAATGAAGAATTCGAGAGCCTTCGTTAACTTTTGCGGTGATTTTTACGCAGGATTCTTTTCGCATTGCTACGGAACCGTTTTTAATCAATCAGTCAGCCATTGAAAACTCAGTGACGTCTCTTTTTTGTTGTTAAAAAAAATGCAAATATAAAGTCGGTGACTCATATATTTTCCTAAAGCTCGTGTGATCCTTTGCAAGTGTCCTCACAAGTGTTGTAACCTTCATCGTGGAAAGTATAAATAATTAATGAAAAGTGCACGCGGGATCCTTTAAAAGCTTAGTCGCGGTAGTGATGCATAACGATCACCGGCTTTACGAGCAATATGCTGTTTGTAAACGCGAAGTACGATAACCTAGGCAAGGTTATAGTTGCTGTGATACTCGCGCACGTGCCCTTACCACGTTCAATGATAAATTATTAATCGAGAGAAGGGAGAGAGAGAGAGAGAAAGAAAGAGAACGAGCGAGGGTGATCGAGTTCCAGGTTGGCAAACTGGTACAGCTTCGAACACTCTAACCTGGCGGTGGTGTTAGTGATGGTTGTACAGAAGAGGGAAGCTCTACAGGGAAGAAAGATCGACGAGAGGTGGAGGAAGAATCGACGCGAAGCCATCTCTAACCGGTGAGCGGAGGAGCTTATCCGAACTGTTCGGAAGAGGAGGTTGAGAAGATCGTCGTGCGGTATACACGTATACGTACACACATGCACACACACACAGCATAACCATCTTTCTTCCACCCTCCTACACCGCGTCACATTTTCTCTTCTTTCTGTAAGATCGATCGATCTTCGATATCCGCGACGTGGCCCTTTTACCATCCTGAAACGAGGATTCCCGACTTAATCCTCGCACCGAAGTTTCGGTCCTGATGCCGAGAGGCGACGTTATTTATAACGAACGTGCATCAACATGTATAAATATAGTAGGACACCAGAGCCACTTGTATCTCTGTAATTTAGAACACGAACAAAGTACACACGATTCAATCCCATGTAAGAAAAAAACCCATGGATTAAAGCGACACGGACCAAAGAAATTTGGACTTTAACCCTCCAGGATATTCCATTCGATCGACCGAGTTAATTTTTGCACGAAATTCCAATGATTTTCAATCCCTTTGAGCCAATAATATGCAACAATTTCATTATCATTGCTACCGGAAGTTTGCAATACTCGCTGAAACGAAATGATTCTGCAGCGGCGTAGGCAACATGAACAACAACGTGCCAGACGTTATTCCACGCTATAATGGATTGTGATTTAAATAGGGATGGTATGGTATCCTGTACAGAACATAGGCTGGGAATATATAGATTTGTATCCAACTGCGCGATTCAGTGGAGCACAAAACCTCTCGACATTCCCCAAACTCTCGGATAACCTATATTCCGCTTGGCACATGCTTTTATGTATGATAACTATATGTGGTCGAGGGAGTGTAGTACTCTGGTGTCTGCTGGACGAACTAAGCCCGGCGGACTTTGGGGTTGGTTCGAGAGTCGCGAAATTAGTACTCTATTCAACTCCGTTCCCAGTCACCTGTCGCTTTCCCGGGACGTCAGTCAGCGCGCGAGATCGACGGATTCTCGTCGAACGGATTCGACAGATAATCGAGTCACGAAAAAGCAAATAAAAAAAAATTGGCATGCAAAAAAAAACGGGATGGTTAAAATATTTTGGAAAAGATTGCCCCACTCGCCATGCTTAGCACATTTTTCATATTAATGTTTACATTAAACGACGTTTAAGCAAAAAATGAAATAAAACAATTCGAAAGAAGGAACCGAAAGCGAGAAGCAAGACCGCATGTTTATGATCCTTGAATTTCAACATCTCGATGGGATTTTCTTCCGTTTGTAAAGCTCGTAAACACAAGTAAAAGGGATCTGAAAATTTGTATACCTTTTTCTATCTCATTCGCTCTTTCGCAATCCGAGAATATTTCTCATTTGCCTAAAACTGAATGCAGTTGTTGTTGGACTGGAATAGAGAGAAGGGAAAGAGAGTGAGAATATCCTCGTTTTGTCAGGACGTCTATTCGCATTCTCATCCGTATTCGTTTTGATATGTATGTCTATATATTCATAGGTATATAAATGTATACGTTGATACATGTAAAGAGGGTAAGAGCACACCGCGAACGAGCAGCATATCAGGTATACAGGCGGATCTCATCCATGGCTTGCACACGCCGTTACTCGAAACAGCCCTCTGTGCCCTCTACGTTCATTCTACTTCACCCCTAGAGCAAACCCCTTCGCTGCTATATATACGGAGGCATCTCTACTTCAGTTTCGAATCTCTCTTGCTCTTGGAACGTCTTGTTTTCTCGGGAGTCTTGCTGCTGCTGCTGCTGCTGCTGCTGGCACCCTCTTGGTTGAAGGAGGCTGGGATAGCAGTAGCGGAGATAGAAAGAGATGTGGAGACAGCCGCCGGAAGTGAGAACGGAGAATGCACCGGGTATGAGAATGGGAACGAGACAGTCGGAGATCCGCATACCAGCACCAGCTCTGCTCTACCTCTGCGTATATACATTTATATTTATACAAGACTATAGTCATATGCCAAGACAGAGATACGTGTAGAAATAGCAAGTGCAAAAGCGGAAGAGCCCCACCCGTTTCGCACACAAAGCCATTATGACTCCTAGTGTAAGTATCCCGGCGGCGTTCTTGTGGCATACAGCACACTACCGCCACCATCATGAAAACGGCACCGACGCCCATGCACCTTTTACAACACGATTCAGCTATATTATGTACTTGGCGAAATACACGCACGGTATAAATTTTGCATCGCTGTTGCAGAATTTATCTGCGAGAAGAAAAATAGACGGAATGACGTTGGGTATAGTGTTGAGGGAAAGCTCGATGGCAGGCAGCTGCAGACTTCCGGTAATTCTCTCTTTTTCTTATTTGTGTATGTACTTCTTTGCCTTCTGTGACATGAGCCAAGCACCTCAGCGCACTTTGACACGGTCGCAAAATAGTGATATTCCTCTGAGGCCATCGCGTCTTCGAGGCATAAGAAATGTACATTTTTAAAGGAAAATAAATCTGCAACCTTCGCGCATGGAACGCAGAGCTTCCCAATAAGAAACTGAAAAATCCAGCTAACTAGAGAATAATCTTCAAGTACGATCGTCAAAGAGACGATGTCATTTTTATTATATTGCATATTTCTCGGTATAATATTATGCAAAGAGGACGACGAAAAAAGAAGGGAAAGGATAATTGAATAATTTGCAGAACGGGGTCGTTGCTCGTGAATGGTGAATAAATTTCTCACAGGTCAGCGAGCTTCGAGTGGAATATGAAGAGCCAAAGGCAAAGGGAGAGACGAAGAGAAGAAGAGCACGATACGTAATCATCCTATTTCATCTGCAGATACCCCAATCGTTTGGTCCCTGATATTTTGTCCTACTAAAATATTAATACAATATCCCATCGTCAGCGACGAGCTTGAACGCAGTTTCTTCCCTCTCGAGGCTTAAAAATTCGAACCAATTGGGCGAAAAAGAGTTCACGTGCCGTCTCTCCCCTTTCCCAGACTTTTGCCAAGGGCGCGATGATTATTTAACGTTTTGCCAACGACTGCGGTAAGAGAACGTGGAAGTAAGGATGAATATCCACTGAAGAGACTACACGCTACCCAGGCTGCTTGGCCGAGGGTGTTGGAACCGCGTTTTCGCTTCGCCAGCTTTTCTCGCACATCATATAGTAGGCACTATATAATACAACCCCGTGTAGAACGAGGATGAAGAAGGCAACGATCTCCACGATCTTCTGGCACCCTCCGATCTTACTTCTTCTGCGTTCACGTCCCTCTCACACCTGCCCCCTTCCTTGAAACTCCTGCTTCCAAATTTTCTGCTCTGCATTCGCTTTTCCACTCGTCCCGAAGTTAGTACATCAATTTCACCGCGAATTGGTTTTACGTGCATGCAAATCGAGGTAAAGGTCGTCCGTCATCCCGAGATCAGTCTCAAACGTTACAAGTTCACGAAAAACCGAAAATATTTACTTAAATAATCCTTAAATACCACAATACGTGATCCTGATAGTTTTCGATCGAAAAATTCATTTAATTTCAATCTTCCAATAATTAGAAGGTTCATCATCAATCCAACGATCTTTCTATTCTTTCAACTGCAGTAAAAATGAAAAGCCCAGAATTCTGGTAAATTTAATTATTCAGTCGTTCTCTCTGCTGACCCGCTAAATACAATCCTGTATGTACAGGTTGAGCCCCCACGAGAAAGTGCCAGCTTTTGTGAAATGTCGTGCCATGTATCTAGAAAGGGTTAACCAGCAATTGGGCGTGCCTATGTATGTCCAAACGTGCGTATGTGTGATGCCAGAAACAGAGAGTACAGCCGTGTTTTCCTCTGCAATCGTTCACCAGGTTGGATTAGAGGGAATCTCCTATGTATGCGATGCGGCCTGCGCGCGCATAATGAACAAGGGCACGAGCTATAATTTTCGGAGTTGAATTTACCGTCTATCTTGGTCCCTCGCTCGATTTTCCCCAACGAACTTTGTTTCTAATTTAATTGCGGAGCTCCATTTGTAATAGGAAAACATTTTTGTCCCGATTGACGCCACTAGTCGAAGTATCTGCTGAACGTATGCGTTCGAGCTTCAACAACAAAGATTTCAGAGCATCAAGGAATCTGTTCCATTCCGAGTAATGAATTCTAGAAAAAAATGATATCAGGGCGAAAACGTTCATAAGAAATTGCATGCCATAATATGACAGAGAAAGGATTTCCACGAGGATTTTCTCTATTTCGAACGATCAACCTAATGAGATAGTTATCATTTTAAAATAATTAGAGCCGAATGAGATTTTGGAATAGTAAAAGGACCTCATAGAACATAATCATATGCTTATACTACGACGAGGAACAATACCAAATTGCAGTGGAAAGGATAAAGGATCGAGAGACAAAGGACGAAAACAGGTCCTTGTAACGATTCGCAATAGATCAACTGCTAGCAATCAAAAAGGCACGACAGTAACATTCCACAGAGAAGAATGAAACTTGTTACGCCATTTTTGAATTTTTCTGACTCGATTTCTACAAAAGCAGGAGAGAAACGTTACGTAGCCGAATGGAGTACGAAGAGCAAGTACGAGAAAATTGGAGCACAGAACATATCGTACAAATGCGTACCACTCTTCGTCGTACATTTACGCGTGAAGCAATCATAATTTGCTTCCCCGTACTCGAACAAGCATTGCGCGGTTTGCCAAAATGACGAGAAACCACAATTATTATACTTATATATGTGGAAACGCTTTTATTATCAAGTGGTTCATAGCAATGCCTCCACAACTGAGAATACAATTCCGAGATAATTAAACTCTACTTGCATTGTCTTGTATTTTCTCATCGGATTTTTTGCATTCTTGTAACAATAAAAGTCATTTCCAGAGTTTTATTTAACGAGCACCAATCATATAAAAAAGCAGCATACAGACGTTAGTTTCGGTCAAATATTCCAGCTATTTTTGCGTCGCTCGATCATCGTACGTTCGTCGATTGAGACATCCTCCGGAACCAGTGCTCTGACTTTTACCCATGATTCAAAACTTTTAACGAGACATCTCCTACCCCACATTTCCAAACGCTCTCAGACTAGCCTTATTTAGATCGAGGAATCTGAAGTTGTCTTTGACTTCGATGCCCTTTTCTAGTTCATAGCCTCATTTCCTCGTGCTTTTCCGAAGGCGGTGACTATATATTTGAGCCTGGCCGGTTTCGCTTTTCATCGTCGAGAGATCGGGAGCTTTGAAAAAAAATATTCGAAATCTCTCAAATCGTGCAAGCAGGAAACAAAAAGCGAGTAACGTGGAGTGAGATTCACGTAATTTTCCCAACTTTGATTGTGCATTTTTGCTCGCGACGTTCCACGAATTTAAAAATTCATTATTACTACGTAGAAAAATGAGGAAGGTGAGAAGAGAAAGAAGGAAGCTCCAATTTTTGCACTTTTTTCTGATCTCGTGAGATCTGCCTCGCAAATCTCGAAGTTTGCTCCAACATTTTTTCTCCGTGCTCTCTCTCTTCCTCCCTCTCTCATTCTCTTTCTACCTTTTTTCCTTTCTCATAATCCTCTCCTGTATCTCGAATCTTCGCTCTTCCCAGTTCCATTGTACCCACAGAGCCTGATTATCCTCCTTGTTATCCTTACGGCTCTCTTATGCCTTTGGACGACTAACTCCAACTTTCCGTTTTCTACTTCATTTTACCGCCGTTCTTTATTCAGGGAAGTTGTGATGTTAGCATGGCTCGGTGCATCTTATTGTACGTGGATAAAAAACTATTTTATACCCCGTCATAAAATTCACATATTACTAAGTATTTAAAAATAAATAAATTCCAAAATCCACGTACACTCTGAACAAATAATTATAATTTTGTGTGGATGAGCAATCGGATAATAATCGCAGGCAGGTTTATTAAAAGTAATTGAAAAAAGACAAAAACGACATTCTCTTATAGTGGAGAATAAAAATACCTGAAGTGGTACAAATGAGAAAATAATTATTCGTCGGATTCCAGAGACAATAAAAGTTTTATTATTTGCAAGATATTAAAAGCTCTGTTTCATGGAGACAAGGCAAATTTTTTTTTACAACTGTATTCTTGCGATGGGTCCCGAACACCTCTGCGTGCTTAATTGGAATGCTCCTGTTTTCTCGAATGCGTAGAGCTACTGCCATTCAGTGATAACTGAGCGGGTTGAAAATCGGGAAAGTGCAACATTCAGAAAAAAATAGAACTGCATCCTGGCGGGTTTCGATTGTTTCAGCTCATGTCATTGTTCAGTTATGGTTGAAATATTTTCCAATACTATCTCTCGATTCGCGGATGGAAGGGTCGGATAACTATTGTGCGACGTGGATACGATTTATCCTAAAGCAACGTCATGCATGCATCAAAGTATAGATGTGTTTGTAGTAACGTATGCGTTTATCGGTTACGTATATATGATCGAATCGATTTGAAGTCATACGCCGATAGATTCTCATCGAACGTATGCACGGGCACGTTCAGCTATCAGAAATTAACTTTTCGACTTTCACTTGACGATACGAGCGAAATACATTATTGCATACGCGAATCTACACGTAGAATATGTTATCTACGGGCTCTGCGATCAAATTGACGTTGACATTTTACGAGAAATCAAAATTCCCTAAACCGCGACGAAATTTCAACGATTCCAAAGAGAGACTTTTGCTTCACACCTTTCAAATTGTTGTGAAAAATAGTTTCGAGAATGAATAAATTTTGCTTCTGAAGTAAAACATCTAGCGAGGCTTTTCTGACTTGCAATCAATTCCTTTCCACGTCATGAAAACATCGAGCTTGCTGACTTCTCGAACATGCAACGTGCAAATACTCACCAAGATGGAAACATAGACTTAGCATATGGTAACGTGGACTCACCTGTAAGCAAAGAAAAGAATAACATTTATTATTTTCCTATTGACCTATTTATCATTTTCAAAACTAAAAGTCATTGCGATTGAGTAAAAAAAAACAACCAGCAGTATTGCAATTAAATGATTTTATTTTGAATTTATTAATTATCTACATGGTGAGTGTGTTATTGCAATAATAACAATTATTTCCTCGTGTTTTTTTTTCTGCCTTTAAACGACCGATATCTTATTGACGACGAAAAATATGCATGTCCTTAATAAAAATTCGATTTCCGCGTCAACAGACCGTGTGGCAACGTTTCCGAAAGATAAATAACTGAGAGAGATAAACAGCTTCGGGGGAAAAAAAATCGACGTGAAACAGAAGCGAGGATTCTTCGAAACTGAAAATTTACCTTCCAATTTATCGTGAAGTATGACACGCTGTGGCTTCAGCCAACCCCTTTGTTCCCCCTATGACCGATCCCTCACGCGCGTACGTTTACTAGGCTTTTTATTTTTTTTTTATCTGCGTCATCTTTCAACGCGTAAAAGCGCGCTCAGCGCCAATGTTACACGCAGATATATTACCGAGGCTAAAAAGGGGATGAACATATCTCGCATCGTATTCTATGGCTGGTTTTCCTCTCTCTTTCTCTCACTCTAGCGCGTAGCATCCATGCATACGAGCGTACCTGCGAGCTCGAAAAGTTTCGGAAACACATACGCACACACGTAGCCACAGGACACACTTACGAATAAACAGACACACACTTTCGAACTGCGAGATAATAACGTGCCCTATATTCTCGTTATATCCTCGCCTCCAGCACTTTTCGTCCCTTCGTCCCTCTCTCTCTCTCTCTCCCTTTCCTATTTGCTCGTATAACACATTTCGGTCCATGTCGTATATATACACGAAGATGAGTATACATATGTGGAGCTCGTATATATAAATACGAAAATCAGTATTTACTCATGCGTTGCAAAGCCAAGCACACACCAAGTTTTTGCGAGAATCCTGGAAACGTGGGCACGCGAAACGGCCGCACTCCCATCTCTCTTTCTCTCTCGACTTCCAGGCGTATTAGCATTCCGCAGGTTCACGCCTATATGTTCCTATACACCGTATATAACGACCCAATAGAAATTACTCTACGTGTATATACGTAGACGGACTATATATGTATATGTTTGAGTACTGAAAGTTACGTTCGCCACCAGAATCACACAAAACCCGCAATGTCCTTGCTTTTCTACTCGGCCGGTGTTGTATGTTATCAAGATACACACATATCCACAAAAACATTTGTTTTTTTAGGGTTTTCGAACTCGTAGCTCTTGACAAGCATCGACTCACATGGGTCCGTCGAAATAACTGAACGTATTTTCATTAATATTCGGAAAATCGACTTTTCCATGTCCAATTATTTTGCCGTTCGTCTGTACGCTCGATGCTTAGAACGTCGTTCGTGGCACGATATTGATTCGTAACAGTCGATGGTGCCGATACAGCACGAAGCATTTATCCTCTCGTCCCTCAGATTCCACCTGACGGAGCATTCAGATTTAGCAGCTAAGATGAAAATATAGAGAGAAGGAGAGAGAGAGGTCGACAGGATTTTCTCCGTAGAAACGATTCGACGGTGAAGGGATTTTTCTGTCAAAGTATCTCACTGTAACATCACTCGAAAATCTCTGCGAAACTCCTCACGTTTCCGTGTGATTCCAGCGTTCTTGACAGCCTGTCAATTCCTCGTTTCCGCCAATTCCGGCAGCTACAAGTTTCATACCCCGTTTTATTGTTCCGTTTGTTTATGCTCGACACAGGGGGATTTTATAGGAATAACCGATCATTCCTCATGATTTACCGATACTATGATTTTCAATGATCATTTCATGAAGTCGAACTATTAGAAATCATACGATGAATGCATTTGTTATTGATATGCTAGCCATCGCTGAAATTGGAGAATGGATAATTGATACACGTTTGTGGGTTTCGGAACGGATGTAGGTTTTGTCGAAATTAATTGAAATGTTCCTATTGGGTCATTGATAATTCGACGTTTATTTCGAACAACGAACACAGACAAAAATACGTATTCCTGTAATATATGCGATGATCGATTTACTTATTTATCTTACTGTTCCTATTTTTCAACTTCGTTCATATTCAAAGAGTTTATTTTAATGTCCAAGCTGTACAAATTTTTCCTGATGACACACAGAATCGTTTGGATGTTCCAGTTTCGACTGTAAGCGAGTTTATTTGATAATTCGGCCTCTCGGTATTCACACCTGCGACAGTCGAGTTCATAGACCGGGTGGTCGGTAACGCTTTTGAATTATTTTGTTTTATTCATATTTCCAATTGATCACTTCCGTCTCGTGTTCTCCCCGTTTCCTCGATCTGAAACTGTGTTTTTTAGTGATCGGATTCGAACCGGTAACGAGAAGCTAATGGAGGAAAACCGACGGTAAAAGATGAGGCGAATGCGTGCGACCGCGATACGCCGTTATAAGCAATGCGCCTCGTTCAATCATTTCTGCTGCAGTGCACCCTCTCAAGTATGCTGCAAGGAGCATATGTTGCATGAGATAAATGCAATAAAATCTATCAACAATGAGTAGCTCACGTGGAAAGCCCTTAACGCAGTCTTGACATTTTTCCTTGGAATAAAAAGGATTCAGCACTTTTTCACTCCGTTATTTCCAATAACCCAATTCCAGCCATTTCACCCACGATGGAACGTTCTTTTATGCACATCGTTGGCGTGGAGTAATTTTCCTTTTTCCTTCCAGGAAATAATGTTTCGTCAAGGTTTTTTTTTTTAGATATTTACTGTTAAAAATAACAAATCACAGTCAACCGGTGTTGGCGGAAAAAGTAAATGAAAAAAAAAACACACACACACAGAAACAAACAAAACTGCAAACAAAGAGATTTTACTGTAACTGGACCACAAGTGCAAGTTTGGAAGCTGACCAACACGGAGATCAACACAACCCTCGTCCTAAAACAACGGCGATGTTTGGCTGTACTTCACACTTGGTCAGATGAGGGTGATTTTGTATAGGGGCATTTGGCATTTCGAACTAGAAACCATTTACTTGAGTATTTGTAAAGACTGAAACTGAGACACGGAGGTTCACCGATTTCTCATTAATTGTGGACTTTGGCTCACCAAGACGATTAGGACAATGAGATTATACTTTTACAAAATGATTATGCAACGATCGGTGAATTCCAGACCTAATGCAGTTCAACGTGTCAAAAGTTTTTCAGCTAATGCAACTGGATAGTTTTATGACTACGAAGTCTGTATAAAAACGTGCAATTTTTCGAAAATCTCTGCTGAGGAATCGCCGGAGTTTGCCACGTGAAGGAGGAAGGTATTGACGCTTGGTGTGTCGTGTGGAAGAGAATAACACGATAAAGCTTTCTACATCATAGGATCAGGAACGCCTCCGCCAATTCGCACAGTTTGCCCACACCTTAAGGCCTGTATACACGCTAGGGCTATTTCGGAATCGCCGAAATCAGATTGAACGCTTTACGGCTAATACGTACTCTGAAAGTGGCGTTGGGGTAAGAGAATGGCGGAAGAGCAATGAGGGAGAGACGAAGCAATGGTTAATGGAATGCCGTTGGTATATGTGAGGCAAAAGTATACTTTGGATGAGGTAAGCGCGAGTGAGTGGGTCGGTGGTAGGGAGGCAGAGAGGAAGGTGGAAAAGCTGTATAACTTGGCGATCGTGTACGACGTCGTACGGAGGCACAAATTACTCTGGAAAGATAGCACCGCATCACTACGGTTTGAATACGCTCAGGTACACAAGGGCCGCAATAGAGCAGGTGGTGAAATATACGGCATTGCTATAGTAAAAGCAACGGCAGTTGCGGAGAGAACGGGAATAGCCATGAACGAATGATTTGAAGGCTCTATACCCATGGATCGGAAAGTGTTTCAACTGGTCTGGAGCGTAAAGCCCATTCCCAACCTCTTCCTCCACTACACTCACTTCTCGCCACTTTGTTGTAGCTTCTTCCCAAACTTAGGTTGTGATTTTGCCAGGAAATTGGAAGGTCGATTATATACCTGAAGTATACACGTGCAGCTCTCTGCACACTGCGATGTTATGAACGAAATACATGCCAGGCTGTGTGTCGTTCTTGGGACCGATACAACATGCTCGTTTGCGTTTGCCGGAGACTCGAGCAGCAGAAGCTAGATGAACTTCTTGAAGTTCGGGCCAAGAGCACGGCTGTAAACTTAGTTAGTTGTATATGTGCATATTACATCGGTTGGAGTCTGAAGACGGATGTGGTGGATGTCCGGATGATGTGTCTTGTTTCGTGTGCGTGTGGTAACGAGTTGAAATTCGAGAATGTTATAAACACTGATATATTCGAATATGCGACTCTTCGCAACGTGGATGGTGAGTTAGGCTCGTAGAAATTGTCCTTGGAATTATATTAGAACAAAAATCTTGGATAAAAATGTTGTTCAACCTCCCGAGCATGGAAAGACTTTATTTTTGGTATAATTACAACATGGCAACGTGGCAGTATATAGATTCAGGTGAAAGACAGTTCAGCAGTTTCCTGATTATCAAGAAGAAGCTGGTATCAAACTAAGCTATAGCAATGAAGGAGCGTGAAGATCGTCTCACCGCGTCGAAGACTGTGTGCCATCTCTAGGGTAGCTAGCATCAGGCTCCTTGAGATTTAGCCCCATGAATCAGCTGCATTATTTTACCTTCTAACCGCACACGGGGCTGCGCACAGACACATTTACATGAACAGGTATGTGTGCACACGGACGAAGAGAGAAGGAAGATTCTCGAGTCGTCGATGCATATTCATACGAATTAGCATAGCCTCGAGTTGCAAGACACAAGAGTGAAGTAAAAGGAGAAACACGGAACAAGAGAGCATAGACCGTCTTGGTGAGGGTGGGTCTGCACTGCTTTTGCTTCACTTGTGTGTTTGTACGTGGCAAGAGGAAGTGCAGAATTATCCAAAAGAGATAGAGAGAGAAGGATCGTGAAAGAGAGAGAGGGAGAAAAAGATTTCATCGAGATATACGCAAAGTATGAGTATCCAGACAGCCGTGCCTCACGGATAATTCCACATGGAGGTGGAAGAGGCTTCTTCGACCTCAAAACCATCGACTGCCGGTGTACCTGGCATACTATATATTCGCACGCGAATATTCACGCAACCAGTGGTAAATAGAGAACAAGGAATATACATAAACATGAACAGAACCACCTTGCATTTCGGTGAGTGGAAGAGGTTAGTGCGGGAATAGAGATTGAGAAGAAAGAAGATTGCAGATTACCCATAACCACAACGATGAAACCTTCGCAACGAAGTTAATCCTTTTAGAAGCCACGGAATGTTTTGCACTTACAGGAATTACTTTTACTCCGTATGTCTTACAAACGGAAGCAACGCCCGATCCGCTTACATCAATTTTCAAGATTGAACGTGAAGTGACCTCGAGTTAATACTTCGCAAGGAAATAATAACCTTTTTTTTATTTTCTATTCTAATGGAGGATCGAGAGGAAATATTGATCGCCTGGCCTACTAGTTGTATCTGATGAATTAATCTTTTGCTACACTTTTCAAATCTTTGTTTCATAATACAATTTGCCACCATTTTTTTTCGCGTCCCGTATTCGCGCGTTTTCATCGACAAGTCAGGTATAAGGCAGAGCGGGCAGGGATAAGGAAGAAAGATTGACGGTGAACATTACATATCAGGGCCCGTATACAGCGTGGGTATTACAGTCGAGTCGAGACGCGATGGAAAGAGAGAACGAGAGAAGAGAAGAGAAAGCGAGCGAGCGAGGAGATCCCGTCTAGTAACCTAACAGCTTTAGCTACAACCCCTACAGTAGTCACCCAGCTATACAGAAGCAGTAGCCCCTTCGAACCCACCGTCGCGATTTAATCCAGACAAATGATCCTTCCATGCCGTTGCTGTTGGATTCTTGGTTGCCCTCGGCAAGCGAAATATACGTCTGTTATACCACTCCTGTTAAACTCCAACCCGTGCGGGTGCACGACCGATCGAGTGACGAAGTCGATTCTATGAAACAAGCCCAAGACAGACTGTGACTTGCTGCTACTTGATCGGAACACCTTCGAGTACGCGACGTGATTGCGTAACAATATGTAAGTGGGAGGAGTTTGCCTTTGGGAATCGACTTCCAGAAGCCAATTCGATGACTCAACATCTTCACATTTTCCCTTTGATGATCCCGATTATTTTTATTAGCCAACTTGTCTGCTGTTCTCAAGCAGATTTTTCTTTCGTGCTCACGAGCCTGCTTGGTGGTTGGATTCACCTGAGATGGACAGTCGCTAGAAAATCATTAATTGGTCGTTTTGGAAAAGAAAATATCAAGGGATCGTGAAGGGCTGCATAAAGTCTGTGCGAATACCTGACTCAGCTAGAAAAGTGACCATACATTGCATGATTTCAAAGAATCATCTGCAGGTTACCTCATTCTTGAATTTTTAATGAAAAATTTGTCCTTTGGCTCTTTGGCAACAGTGATTGCATTCCTTAACAAATTTTGGGGAGTCGTTTGGAATAAGACGCTCAGTCAATTTACCGTGGCGAAATTTCAGTCTCCTAACGGTGGAGTATTGTAGGTGATGAGCCCAGAACTATATATAGTGATATGGAAATGTAGACATCGCGTGTCTCCGTCAGGATGATCGAGATTGAAGCTGAGAGTGAGCAGAGCTGGGTCATCCCCAATGCGACAGGTATTGAATGGGCTTGGATGGAATACCGGGACCGATGTGGTGCGTGGCTCTCGGGGATATACCGGATAGATAAACGTGCTCGCCTTGCTGCACATTGGAGAGAGACTCGAAGCATCCAGTCGTAATACCTGCCATTTCTCTCGTTCTCTCTGTCGTTCCTTGTCTCATTGGCAATGCCCGAACTGCTTTCCTCGTTTATGCATATGAGGGATCTCTCTCTCGACTCTATTAAGCCACTCGAATCAATCCATGACTAGAGTATCTAATGACCCTACTCCGCTTCATTCATCACGCAAAATACACTGCGTTAATTATGACAGATGTTCGTCCAAGCTGAATCCTCTCATCTGACATTGGTTGAAGCTGCTCTGGGTGTACTCAAGGGAAAGGAGATCGATCCTTGTGATCAATGGAGACAATTGGTTTCATAAACCGGACCTGTCCATGGATATCTCTGTAAGATACGAGCTTCATCCCTAATTCAAGTCAAGCCTCTTCAATCTTCTAACGCAATCCTTGACAATGTAAATTCGCTTCTCGGAATAATGATCATTTGATATTCATACCAACTCGGAACTTGGCTCAAATAGTTGCAATCTTTCCTTCATGATTGATTCAAGCCTCATTCCGCGTTTATTCAGCTATATTTGCTCAATACCATGAAAATTCGTGACAACATAAATAATTCATTGCACAGAAGGATTCGTATCGGATCCGACCGGGGCATCCGTATTTTTCTTCCGAAATATGAAATTTTCTGTCAAAATTTGTGCCATTTGCATTCTTACGTGTACCGTTGTCTATACATTTATTTGTACTATGCAGTTCGTATACCAGAATACAATTTGTTTCCTATGTATTTTATTTATATACACATACATTTCATATATGTAGTGTCTTCTTTGCATGGAACATAAATCACACCGGATACTGTAGCAGGTAGTATACTAGTGGCATAAAACACATAGGAAAACCACTGGAGAGAACTCAACTGGTTGAAGACATTGTAGCGATTTCCTTCCGCATTCTGCCTCCGTCTCTCCCGCTCCCTTGATATGTATATCCTACAGTAACAATTTCCTTGGTACCGAAGCATTTCTCTCGCAGTATAAAAACGCGTCACTCTCCGATTCTTCGTGGACTTATATGCACTTTAGTCTTCATCTCCACAGCAGGGTTCTGCCTGCGTTGAGGTCGAGTGAGCCTTGTCGAGTGTTCCACTTTGCCATATGCAGAAGGACGAACCAAACTCTGGATGGTCTCGTATGCAGGTTTTTTTCTTTTTTGTAGAAATATATACTTCATAACCGTTGCAAAAGTTTTCATTCGTTGCCGTCCGTATGAAACCACTAGACGAAACCCTGGAATTCGTTCACTCCGCCCACGCGAAATTGGGCTTTTTTTTCTCGTTCACTCACGATATGTACCACGTCCAGTAGCAACGCTTTTTGAATTCCGATCGCGTTGAACTGTCATCCTTTGCCTCGTTTTTGGTCATGTTCTTTTTCTACCTCAATTTCTCGAGTTTCTTGGATAATATCGGCTTTTTGTGTGCCATCTGAAAGTGCTCTTCACATGTGAGCACGTGCGGAGAAAAAGAGCAAAACTCGGGAATAGTGAAAACGCTTGGACAGCTCCGGGATTGTTGGGTCGTAGAAGAATCTCTTGAGAAGTTTCTCAAGCAACGACGAGGACCTCCCATGAGGTCCTTCCCCACGGCTCGTTTGAATACGAATATATTTCAATTTTATCGAAATTCACAAAGTTTTACATTGTCCTTCATCTTACCAACGCACTCGTTTGGCCTCTTGTATATTTATACGTAGTTCAATATAATATGATGGAGTGAATGGAATAAACTTCTTGGAAAGAAAATCATTCACTAGTTTGAAGTTCAATCGAGGCAAATGGACAGTGAACAAGGTACAAGGACCAAGATTTCATATGGTCGGTTGAAGAAATCGTTGTGTTCTTGCCACCTTCTCTCTTCGTGGCAAAGCAAAATTTATACAGCTGACGACGAGAATTTTCGTTGCATCATCCATGTGTGTATTTTCAGGAGCGATTTCTGTTTGTGCACTTCGTAGTTTGTGCATGCTCTATTTCTATTTGGTCAGCTCTACGACCACAAAGTGTTGAAAAGTTTTGCTACCGGAAGCTGCGGTGATTCTCATATTCCGCATACGTTCACACACTGGACACACGTCGAGCTGAGAGCTAAGTAAAAGATGAAAAAAGGGATGAAAGGAACGCTGCGGTGGATAGGAATCTCGATACACAAGAGATTAGCAGTTTTTAGCATGGAATTTCTACTCGACCACTTTTCCGGGCCTCGGTCTCGTATATATTGCTGCTAAGAAGATGTTGAATCCTGTTTCCCAGCTGTGCATATCCGACGTTCGTTGCCTAGACTGTGATCAGGAACCCGGATCGGAACATAAAGGGTCAAAAAATTTTGCTCAAAATTTATTCAACCAAAAGCACAAACGAGGGGTACTGAACGTGAAAATTTTCCTCTTTTAAAGCAGGAATCCGGATCGTGAAATGGTGCTCTATACATTTGTTTTTCAAGATCGCTTGCCATAACTTTGAGCCTTTTTTTCATCTTCCTGCATGCCGTTTTCAAAAGAGCTGATGGGAATGGTAAAGAACCTTGCCTATTACAGTTAGCTACTATTTTACTGAGTGTCTATTTGGTTACGAGTATCAGGAGCTCAGAAATACGATCAATAAGCGAGTCGGTGCGCAGCTGAGCGGTGACCCAACCAATTACTGGATTCTCCGGAACTGTTTCGACCTGGGAAATGGTTGAAACCCAATACCGTGGTATTCTACTCCTCGCCGTCGGAAAAATATGGTGCGTAGGATGAAATGTTATGGGAATAAAAAAAAAAAAATCTTGATTTTCAAACACGAAATTTCGGAAGCGGCATTTAAAATAAATTCCGAACAAAAGTGAATCGTGGTATGCGGTTTTTATTTTGAACTGTTATTTTTCACAATTATTCTATTCACCGCAATCATTTTTAACTCGTCCGTTTGACGGTAAAATGGTTTTTCCACCCAAAGCTTCAGCGCCTGTTATTCATTTTTTTTTTTAGCGCACAGCAAGCCAACAAAATGTTCACATTCATTTTTGTATGTCCATGTGTCTGTTTACATTGTGGAATTATCCGTTTTCTGCGCCAGCGAACCGTCCAATTGTCAAAGCGAAATGAAACACAGACGAGAAGCTGAACTCATTTTGCGGTTTCTCGCGTATTCCGAATACAATGTTTCCAAATTGTAAAAATCACTCGTGCATGATAAAACGAACTCTCGATAGTTACAGCATGAAAGTTGCAAGAGAATCGTGATATTTCTCTCAGGCGCCGAGTCAAATAATAGACTGTGAGTTCAGTTTTAGGGAGAAAAAAAAAGAAAAAAGAGAGAGACAGAAAGAGGATTGCAAAACGTGCTCGGTGCTCTGCGCATGCAATAATTAATATTCACACGCGTTGATCGGAGAAAAAAAAATTGTATCATGATAAGTTACGTCACATAAAATCCTAGACATCGTAGTTTCGTAAACAGCTTGTTATACATTTTGACTTGAGAGGTTAGACTGAGTACGTGCTGGTAATGCGATTCAGGGACGTTGGGTTTCCCACTACAGGAGGTTAACAGTTGGCTGATAAGTACCTTGCCAACGGAATTTCGCTAAATCAACGCTAGTGTCATCCTATGGCGAAACTATTCGCTAATCCGCAACGATATTGCAGCCATTACGTATATGTGTCATATCTGTGTTTGTGTGTTAATGTGTGTGGATGAGTATATGGGTGAGTGTGTGTACCTGATATATTATGCGAATAATATGTGTATATATGTAAATATAATGTAAGTACGTTGGCACGTAGTGGAGTGAGGTTGAAAACGTTAAGGCGCCCTACGACCGCGAAACACTTGAGCTCTTGGCAATGTAAATAAAATTGGCCTGGATATACAAGAGCAGCATTCGCTGTTGCTACTACACGCCTTATCGTAGGTAACGGCTTTATCACCGGTGTATATTTCCATGGGTGAGCGCGCGTGCCTGCTCATGAAAGTATATTCCGCGAGTCTTGCCCTCTAAGGAAAGCTCCACTGGTAGAAAAGCGAGAAATGCGAATAAACGAAGTGCCACACGTACGCTCGACGGCCACCTGGCGAACGTGGAAACGCGAGACGAACAGCAGTGGGCCGAGGGTTGGCAAAAAATTGAACACCCTCAGAAGACTCGTAAAGACGCCTGGCTAATTTCTCAAGGGGGGAGAGAGCGAGGATCGGCTGAGGTAAAAGTAGGAAAAAGAGCAACCGCGATGGTGGTACGGGTGAGTGAAATACGAGCGCGGAATTGGTGTATATGTGAAAATCCAGAAACGCAAGCAATAGCGGAAAGGTTGAGTATAATTCTCTTCTGCTGCTTCCAGAAAAAGTTTCATTTATTTTCTTTATTTGTTCGCCTCACTATTTTAACTCGCAACTCTAAAGAATCTTCTTGACACTTGCAGTTCGTGACTCGCTTACGATAACCGACGGAACTAGCAGACAGACAACTTACTCAAAAAATTGAAACACATTTTTCATCTCATTTGCATTTCCCAATTCCATAATACTTTGATAGGGTGGGACAACATTTTCCCAAAAATCTTCACTCGCTGTAGCTTCCATAATACGTAACCATGTCTGGAAATAGCGGCAACGAAAAAGCGCGACTGATTAAAAGAAAAAAGCGAAATAGCTTGTTGTTCAACGATCACTTTTCTCCATTTTTACTTCCTCTCTTTTGCTCTTCCCACTGGCGTCTCCCTTGGCTTCTTTTTCCACGCTCAATCACTAACACGCCTGACGGTCGTACGCTGGAAGTGGGGCGTATCAAGATACAACCTCCAAGCTGGTAGAATGTCTGAGTGACAGGAACCAGGCCGGTGGATAGTGTCGAGAAGGTAGGAGGGATGAGCAAGGTTAGCCGAGTGACTTCAAAGGGATAACGTTTTGTTCCAGTGGGCTGAGTCGTCGAGAGAACCTTGAGCGATACTGCGGACTATAAACTTTCGCCACACGACGAACATACTCTGCTGGCCAAGTTATTTTGTCAGCGTAGCCTGAGGACCGAAGTATATACGGTAAAAAAAATGTAGACGTGAAACAATCGATACAAAGAGGACAAAAGAGTTCTAGGCATCGTGGACTCATTTGTATGGAAGTTGTTCTAGGTTCCATGGATTCAATGCTCTAGCTGGAAAAACGTCTAAGCAAAACTGAACAACGAATCGACTCAATGGTACCAGAACTTATCATGCGAACCTGAAGCAGGATTACGTATTCTCTGCAGTCGGAACTGCATCGAGCAGTAATAGGAAGTCTCCGGCAAACCATCCGACTGTTAGAAGTACACGAAATCCGTGTGTGCTGAAGGGATTGTCCGTAGCACATAACGCGACCAGAACGTAAGTGACGCGTGAAGTGGCCACATACGTTGGTCATGGGGTTGCAGTGGTCGACTAGTTCTATGTCTGAACTAACTACGTATATGTACATAGATATAACAAATGAGTGTGGATCTATAGTTATAGATGCAAGAGAATGCCAGCTCATACAGCTTCACAATTGTTCCATATATGACGTTGGAGACCCGAACTATTGTAGTACCGCACTGCAGGGTTGCCGCTGGAGTGATACACACATTGGTCCAAACCAATTCTGTTCATGCTGGCGACTCGTGGCCAGTTCAAGCTTCGCCAATGCTCTGTGGCTGAGAGAGCCGTCCAGCGAGAGGAGAACAAGGGGTGGATTACAAAGGTGTTGGAACGGCAAGAGCTTGGTAAAACCAGGGCATGAAGAGGGACGGATCACTGCGAGCATACGATGGCAGAATACAGAGATCGAGCGAGAGAGAAAGACAAGAATAGAGAGACAGAGTCAGAGAAATCCCAACCCCGGGCCAACACATAGCATAGAGAGAAGCGGATGGTGTAATTTCGGCGAGACCCCTGGGTGTAACTCCCGCAGCTGTCGACGGTGGTGGTCAGTGCTGGAGCCATCCCCGTGGCGTCATGGACAATACTCCATTCACGGGCCATCGAATTCGAGTTTCGCCCACTCCGTGCTTCTCTCCCTTTGCTCTCTACCGCTCAGTTCCTCTCTCTTTATACTCCGATAAAGCAGCTCACCACCATCAGTTTCTCCAGAATTCCTTGCTGTGTATGTCCCTTCCACGATCTTCAATTCTATCTCACTTCTATCAATTAACACTCAGTCGAAAAAGTCGCCCGAGTAAGATCGGTTGTCACAGCCACCACGTACGCAACGAGTTCATAGAATCATTCAAACGTCAATCGTCTCGTTCATCAGACGCCAATTCAAATTTCATTACGTTCAAACACGGTAGCAAAACAAAATTTCAAAAATCCGTACAATTCCAATGACAATTCACTCGTTTCCTATCATCGTTGTAAGCGAGAGTTTTTATTGCAGACCAGACCCAACACAAACGATAACCAATAATTAGTGAAAAGAGCACATGTCTCAGTGAAATCAAAGAAAAAAGTAATTCCAGCGTCAGAAGACTAGGCCCTCATTGATCCCTTGGGACCATGAGGGCATAATCATTCGGGTTTGCACGGGGGAGTATTGCCATAGATGTGAAAGTTGTGATTTTCGGCATAGAACGTACGCAGCTGGAGCGAAAAATAAAGAAGCTAATTCCGCAAGTACTAAACCCACATAAAGTCGTTCTTTCGCAAAGCATTATGCCTATCTCCGAAGCTGAATAAAAAGTAGGAGGCAGAAGCAACTCGGGGAAGTTTGTAATTACTTTTTTATTCCGGAGACTTGCAATGAAGCTTTACCGTCTCTCGCATTACAACTCGCTACCCTTATACTTTTCCTATTACTCGTCTTTTTAATTCTTTCATTTAGCCGTCAGATACGATCTATTTATCCGACGACCTATGCGGAATCGTTTCGCTGCATCTTTTGTTCTTTATACGAATCTGAATTTCTCGTTTAAATGATGACAGTTCCGTGGGGTTTCATTCTGCACGTATTCCTCGAAACAATAGTAGTGTCTTTTAGAGAATTGCCGAAAATGGCGAATAGTTTGCCAACCAACTGCACCACCATTGTTGCCGAGACTATCCCGACATAAGCAGCAAAGCGAAACCTGGTCAGTGATTATATTTTTTAAATAATTCACGTGCCAAAGAAAAGCGTTGGGACGTGGTGAAAAAAGATTATTAAACAATTATTGAGTTTGTGGAAATTTTGCTGGAATTGGTAGTTAAATCCTTCATAATTTGTTTCAGGCAAGTTACTACTCTCCATTCACAATACCCAAGAAACGGTAGGCTTTTTGTTGGTCCTCGAGCAGACTTTTCAATAGTCTCTACGACGATAGAGGAGCAGGTCACGAGACCCTGTGGGATACCACAAATAATAACACTTCATTGTGGTTCATGTTGGAAAGCTTGGTTCGCCGTTCCGGACTGTTGTCCTCAACCGCTGACCGCAATTGTACTTTGGCTCGGATGACGTCTAGTTCATTATTCGTGCTGCTCATAATATTCTACGATGAATTGACTGAATCCTGCATGCAGATACGATTTCGTCGCTACTGGGTAAAAAGAGTAATAGTACTCACATTAGAAATGAACTAAGAAAGTTCCAAAAATAGTTTTTACCAAAGAAACAAGACCGAGTGTGTTTTTCTCAATACCATAATGACGAGTGGTTGCAGAATATCGAAAGAAAAAAAATCCGATGATAACAGGAATAGAAAGCTCAAAACAAAGCTGCTGACAGGGATGAGTGCCTGTCAGAGGAGTTTGAAATAGAAGCGGAGAGAGAGCGAACGGATAAACAATTGGGTTTGTTATCATTGGTGACAAGGCTCATTCTGGCATGAAACGAATGTTGTTTCAGTTGCCATAATGGCATAATTGTAGAGCTGCTTTTGATTACTCAGTCACATGGACTTTCCAAAGACTTCGGGTATACACTTGGGGTCTCGAATGTTTCGATTGGCCTTATGTACAGGGTGAATTTTATTACAACGATATGGATTTCTGGAAGGTTTGTTGGCGCGATCATAAGTACACGTATAAATAGGAAATGCAGAGACTATGCACACGAGCTGAGAGAGTGTTGAGTACGGGGGTCCTCAAGTGTACTGTAGCAATCAGGTCACACTCTCCACTTCCTTTCACGAAAGACCATGACGATAATAGTGGCCATGGCGTTGCTCTCGACAACTCCATCGTAAGAGCAGCCTGTGCTGGTACATAGTACGTATAGTTCGCATAGTATTCTGTCGCTTCAACGTACTATAGTTTATCTTGAACCTTGCTGGCGCATGCAGAAGGCGTCTGTGTAGCCAGGGGTAGGTACGATGCCTTTGTCGCGTAACTACTGGAGCTCTCCTTTGTCACATTGTAAGAGAATGATTATCGTACGACCCACTTCTAAGCGATCTCATCCCCGATAATAATAACAATAATAAGTAAAGAAGAAAAGTAAAATAGAAACGATAAGGACCTGTTAGTGAGAAAAAACGAAAGGATATCCTATTACAGACAATAAGGGATAATAAGGCGGAGAGTGTAGGATGAAGAGAGAGAGAGAGAGAGAGAAGGAGAAAAGTTTCAGTTCAAAAGAGAGTGTTCCTGTGTGCTTGGCTTTCTGATCACTCTCGTTAAAAAGAGATCCGATAAAACTAGCCTGTGTTGCACAGCTAGAGGGAGACGTTAAATGCTCGAACGTAATATTGGCAGGGTTCTTTTGATTCTGGACAACTTACGATTTGGGATCCCCCGTCCCAAGGCATGATGATAAACGCAGTAAATGTGTAGCCAGAAGTTGGAACCTTATATTATTTTGAGGGTGAAGTCATGGCGGTTGTCGTAACACCACCCGTCGAGCTCAACAATTGAACGTTTAATGTCCCGTTTATCGCGTGTCGTTGCTCGAGAGCCTCTGGCTGTGCGTCGTTGTCACGACCGTTCTCGTTTCAATTGGAAAATTGTACCCTTAAATAAACTACTATAATAACTAGAGGTGTACGCGAATTGTTCGGGATAAAGAAATCGTTTGTTAGCCTATGGGAACAGGGAATGAGAGAAAGCGAGAGGCATAAGTATTGTGAAATTTGCTTCTAGCACCCGTTTTGGAGTAGTCGGCAATATGAGTTGCCCTTAAAGTGTGTGCGAAATTCGTCGCGCCGGGTGTTCGGCTTTACTCTCTTCTCAGGTCCACCTTGTTTGTATGTGTATATGATTACGATCGAATGGACCCTAATTTCGTAGAGTAACCCTTTGACGACATAGAAACAATTCAGACCCTTCGTTCACTCACAACTGCTTAATATATTTACTACTTAATTGAATACAAAGCCTAATTAGGATCCTTGCGAAGTGAATTAATTCTTGGATCCAAAATATCGTTAACACAGAAGTTGATGGTTATCGCATGGTATTTCAATTTCATTATCTCTCATAATTTTCAATAATTACTCAGATTACATGTTTGGATAATTCAAGAATCGCGCACTGCAAAATTTCAAATGCTTCGATGAACTTTTCAATTTCCCTCTGAAAAGTTAAATAATTACGAATCAACTTGAATTTTAATTGATTCCCTCAGTTTCTTTGATGCAAACTTGTGTACTGGAGCCACGCCATGACGTCGAGATATTTCAGGAAAGTTCATAAGAGACTATTTTTAAAAATTAATTAAAAACTTGCGAATGATCCTCCTGAATGCAAAGCTGCTTGCACGAAGTTTCATTAAAGTCTCCTCATTCTGATGCAACGACACACCATCCTTAATGTTTCGCCCTCATTTATGAACTGAGCTACGTGAGTAAAAACGAATGTTATTCAGATAGAGCAGTCTGAGCCAAGTTGAGATCGTAGGATATGTGTACGAGACGATGAAATGGGTCAGCTTTAAACACTGTGGCACACTCTGGATGCTATCACGTTCTGCCTCCACTCGTATACACGAAGCAACATTTTCTCCAAACGGAATGACCAGGGGGAGAAGCACGTGACATACTTTTGTTTCTTTTTCTGACGTTTCCCTCTTCTCTTGCTTTTGCTCTCATAGCCAAAATATTTTGGCCAAGTCGTATCGTTTTCGTGGCCTATGGCTCGGAAAATTGCCAGGGTCAACGGGCAGCAGCAATTGGGAATGTCCTGATACCGCACCCTCATCGCTTTCATAAAGTCTCTTCGTCATTCCCTCTCTCAGATATTTCCTAAAACATGCTTGACCGACACACACACACACATTAAAGAAGAAGGAAATTTCTGTGGCACGGAGAATAAGAGCCTCTCTTCTTTCTTTTTCCTCCTGCCAACCAACCCCACACGTGACTCGAAACTTCCCTTTATTATCGTTGGCGAAACGGTTGCCGTTCATATGAGATTCTTCGAATAATGAAAGTGGAGTTTTGGCTCAGCAATTTTAAGTGGTTTTCATATCTCCCTAACATATGTAGACGTGCCAGCACTTTTGAAGTATGTGGAAATCGTCGTTCGTTGAAATTCTTGTTTCCTTGTGTCGATAACCTAAGATACTCAATTTTGACGCTGACACTCGGAAATTCATTTGTGTGAATACTATATGAGAAAGTCTGGAGTAAGCAGGTAGAATAATGGAAGAAATTGTATTACATTAAGGTCGGATGGCTCTGGCGTCAGTGAAAAAGTGCGGCAAGTCTGTGTGAATGCATCAAGAAAATTACTCGCGAATACGCGGGTGAGAAGGAAGGATTTGATGGAGAGACAAGATCTGTACATAAATATATACATGTATAGATATCGTAAATCCTTCTCGGGTTGAGGTGCTGAAACTTTCGCGGCCGTTTCTTCAATAACCCGTCGGAATGGAGCTTACGAGGCAATGGTATACAGCGCATGGGTTTCATCTTCTATCTTGCTCTATGAGAGCTACACCACACCGTTTACCGTGGAATGGTTGAGCTGCGGTAACCCAGCTATTCTCAAACGTTTTACTTCAGCTGGCAGCTGTTAGGGTGTGATATTGAGACGAGGGTAGAGTCGGGGTTACTTCAGAGTGTGAAGAGAAGCAAAAAAAAACGACGATAAAAAAAAGTGAATCAAGCATCCCATCTCCTAGGATTCCCACTCTAAAAACTTCACGAGAATCATTGTGTATCGTATAAAAAATTGTTGGCAGGTACCCACCAATTTGAAAAGATGCTCTAAAAAAAATTAGATGAACAGACTTATCAAATTTTCATACATTTTTTTGCGTACGATATATTGAACAAGTAGAACGTATGCATGCGATATACTTGGAGAAGAAAATGGACGAGTATAGTGAATAAATCTTCATTAGTGTCAATGTCCCTCAACGTTGGACTAAAGATTTATGGCTCATGGTCAATTTGAAGATCCTGAATAAGTCCCAGAGCTTTGAAAGATGAATCCATTGGAATATCACGTTTTTTAAAATAATTTTGAAAAAGACTTCCACGATGAATACACGATCAGCTTATTCGACCGGACGCTGGGCATCGTTATGGGCTCGAAGTTATTGGCGCACCGCTTCTGGCTCGTGCTCGGACCTCACTACGTCGTTGTTTTAGTCGTTGTTAGTCCCCGCGTTATGACGTACCAGAGATGACCGGTATGAAGGTTGTATACCTCGAAGTATATGTCGAAAGTTAGAGAGATGACAAGGGATACGACGAACGATCGGTATTCCGCACGCAGAGATGCGGTTGCGCCCACAACCCTTAAACCATATCCATACAGCACGCGAGCACAAATACGTACCTAAGCGTGGAACGTTTATAGGAGCTCATAACCTTGGCGCGATATACGAAAGCCAGTCGAAGCCCCTCGCGCATTGCTTCGTGATTTACAACGAGGAATTACGCCCCGGCGGCGTTCGTACGTCACTCGCAGATTCAACCATAGTAGAGAACGTGTACGATCCTAGTATTGGTAGTAGTATCTATGCCGACCAGTGAGATCGAAACTGCGTCCGGATTTTAGTGCGGACGATACGACGAACCCTCCGCTATTCTCGTCACCGATTCTCTCTTTCTCTCTCTCTCTCCACTGACCTTCTCTCTGTCGTCTGAACTCGCTCCTTTTCAATCTGCGTGTCGACGCGTGTCTGAATGTGTACAATCAGCCATTCGAGGACCATACACGTATGGTCTATCGTTAACGAATGGACATTCGTTTTGTAATGATCGATAGAAGAAGAAAAATACATACGCGCTCTTTTGAAGCTTTTGTGTGTATTATTCAACGTTTTTTCTTCTCACATTGAATTCTATTTGCAATTTCGATTAGACGTCAATCTTCGTTACATGATTTCAACTGAACGAAAAATAGTCCAATGACAAAAGTACCGCGAGCATTTACGTGTGCTGGATGTCCGAAAACCAATGCACCAGCCATTGAAAATTGCTGATTGTGCAATATCGTTCTGTAAAATAATTATTTCGAAACAGATGGACCAGGTAGAACGCTGAAGATTCGTTCAATCGTGGCTCTTGTAGCGATCGTTTGCGTTTTCCTTGTGACGAGGATAACGACCGTTGACAGATGGTCTATCAGCGTGGAAGAGGTTTCGTTATAATGTTGTGTACGTTACGGTCACGGGTCGATATTGTCTGTACTGTTGTATTACGAAAATGGTCGGTGCAATAATGTCGGAGAATCATTGTGATGCGGTCGGACGTTTTTGGCTCCGTTTACCCCTCATCGGGTAGGTACGATCGTTCGCTTCATGACTTCCTCCGGTACGTTGTGGACCTTGGGGCCGGTGACAGCAGCAGTCGGAGCAATGCAATAAAATCCATTCAATAGCGTTATCTATTCTCTGCGCAATTTTTACGATCATCAACCTTTTTGCACAATGGAGAAGAATTTTGGAGACTTTTATTAAGATGAATGTTCGCACGCCTGCCAGGAAAGATACAGCGTGTGGAGAGAAAAATAACATCGGCAGGCCACACTGGAGTTTGAGCTGATTGGCACAGAGGTCAGTAATTTCCTCAATGAAATTAAGGCTGTTGAGTCTTGATCAATGGGAACTGAATCGACAACACTTGTTTGTTGTGCCAGAGCCAAAAGTGCCTTCCTCTGTGAGCAGGTCACGTCCGACAAGATGCTCCGAGGAGTCAAACGACAGCTCCGCAGGCCACTGAGTCTACTCCTACATTTCGATATCAGAAATAAATTCAAAATCGCATTTGCAATTAACTAGAACGATATGAAGTTAAATAAATGACGAACAATTGAAAAAGCAGTTTCAACGAATGCGGCCAGCGTTGAGAACTGAGCAAAGCAGAAAGCGACTGAAGGAAGTGTAAAAGGGAATAAAAATGAAGATAAAAACCAGTATGAACCAGGTGTACATAGTCTAAATATGTGTACATGCTCGTAAAGCATTTTTTTTGCTTGAGGCAAAAACAGGAGTGTGTGAAGCGAAGACAAGAGGCAATGTGTCAAAGGCTTGCCAGCCTATCATCGACGAGCACTTGCATCACATCGATGTACCTAACGCCAGCCCAGCGTAGCTTATAAATTTGTCGCTTTAAGGTCTCTCTCACGTTCCCCATAAAATCGATCCGCCAATCACTTGGCCCGCTGGATAAATGTTCCAGCAGACACGAGCCAGTAAACAGACTTTTTCACACAGAGCCAACGATCGTTCATAGATGATAAATTAACATGCTGCTTCCCTCGTCCTCGAGCGAATTCTATTTCTTCGGTGGTGAAAAAATAGCTGAGTCATTTGATTCTAGCAATTTGAGTATCAAGTTGAAGGAGCTCCAAGAAGCCAAACAGCAGATACGATTCGAGGCGAGCAGGCTGCAATCAATGAAGAAAAAGACTCGATGAAATTTCATATATTGAAATATTCATATCGCATCTCTGTCCTCCGGAGTCTGCGTTTCTATGGATACGTTGAAGTTTTATATTGCTTCTTGATGAGATATCGGGTCCTTACCAATACCATAAACCACAAGGATTCGAGGACTGGAGGTGAAAAAAGGTTAGGGAGTTGCGAGGAAGAAAATAAAATATATATTTCGTGGCTCGACTTGGATTTCATCGATCAACTGCTGGTCAACGGGGATTCTAGGGCAGCAAATTTCATTTCTGTCACCAGGTCTGCTCGCACCAAACGATCGTCAGGCTAACCGTTATTGGGACGGTAAAAGCAACGTACAAATTCGCGTTGGTCCCTTCTTGCGAAAGAAAAGTGGCGTAGGGATATGTGTGTGCTCCAAGCTCCAACACTGTCACCATGCACGCGGGGGTGAGTGGGTTATAGTCGAATGGTGAGGCTGACAGCGCGGTCGTATACCCTCTGGCAAATATTATATTCGTAAGCGAAGAAAGAAGGACACTCTGTGTATATATGGTCGATGCGTCTCGCTTACTTTCATGCGCTCGATATACATATATTGGTTTTTTGCTGAACGCAGAGCTCTGTGATTTATTCGTAGGTGGGGATCGGTAGCAGGTGGCATCGTAATATTCTGGGAACTCGTTCTGTGTGGCTCCTCCGATCTCACTCCCCGCATATATCCACCTTTTTCCCTCTTTCTGGACCCTCCTCGAACGCGAACGAGAGCTGGCTGTTTTCCGTTGGCGAAATTGTTTTTTAATATCGAGGCGAAAGAAGGGCGAAGGAATTGCCATCGCGGTCTGGAATCTCTCGCCCGAAATGTATTTGTATACATATAAACAGAGAACAGAGAAATAATGACAAAAAAACCTAAAATAAAACGAACGAGCACAGAGTGGGTTCTGCGAGGCAGTCTTGGATGGCATGCAAGAGATACTAAATATTCTCGTGTAAAGTACGCACACGATGATTTTGAAATTTATTTTTTACAGCGTCCATATATCACGCGTGTATCAACGTTTAATCTTTTTTTCCCCGAGGTAGTTTCACATTTTTTTTTCCATCACGAAAAACGATCGACAAAAAAAAACGTTTATTTTTAAATACGTCTATAGGTATAACGACGTACGTATCGTACAAGTATCGAACTTTGGGCTTTGGTACTGCGCGAGACTTTTTGCCCTACTTGCCTCACATATATACCATATAGAATGCACAAAACGCTCTCTATACGGTCGAGCGGTAAAGGCACGTGATAAAACACACTCGAGGCATGTACGCGAAACGAGACTCCTATCATTTTCCATCCTGAAACGACGAGGCGCCAGCGCGATATAGAAATGATGGAAAAAAATATAATAAAAAAAATGAAATGGAGCTTATGGGAGCTCGCAATAGCTGCATAGTGGCAATGTTCTTCGTTCCTTGCCGCTATATACACGTACAAACCCTTCACATCTCCGCACCTCTTTCTTCCGCGCGCGCGACCACTTTCTATCTTATATCCCGTTCCATATGTAAACCTCAAAGAATAGCTTATTCTAAAACGATCACGAAACGCTCTCCCAGCCCTCGAGGATATATGAACGAAATCGCGTTTTATTTGAGCGAGCCCAGCAGATACGAAGAACGAGGTGAGAGCAGGCCAATAGGTGCAAGAGAGAATAGCGTCGAGCGCGTGGAGAATGATCAAAAACTTCGACCTAGCCACAGCCTCGCGCGTTTTGCTCCTTCATTTCCATACTTCCATTTTTCGTTCTCATCTCTCTCACTCACTTCTTCTCCATTTTTCATAAGCATTATAATCATCTGAATTTTATAATCTCACGCTTTTTTTCGTATAATCATTATCATTAATTTAATCGTTGCCTAATTATCGAAGATCGTGATATTCTGCCATAAAAGTTTCTGCGTTCAATCAGTATCATGACCCGTTACGTTTTCTTATTGTTATTGTAAATTTACTTTCTTTTCGATTATATTATTCTGGACTGTCGTAATATGAGTGATTGCACGAATAAACTAATTACTCAATCAATTAACTCTGTCGTTGTTCTTTCTTGTTATTCCATTTTTCATCTTTTCATCAATATTTCCAATGGTATTCTTGGCCTTATTCTTCGTCCACAATGGACGCGTTCTCATACCTGTAAAGTCCAATATCGATCGTTCAAGGAAATACCTATTCACGGACTATAATGATTTAAATTTCGAATGCAAAGTAGGTTGAACCGTCGGAGGGAAAAAGCACTCAATCAATCATCAAGATTATCATATTTTCATGCTACAATTTTTCGCTTATACGATGAACCCCATGCGCGCAAGTATTATCTCTCGATATCCTCCATTTTCGAACCTGCTCGTTTTAACGACTCGACGCTGTAAGAGCTATTCTCATACGTTTGCAAAAATGAAACTTGATGCCAGAGTTCCTTTATAATGGACGAAGAGGTATTTCAGGGAACTTTACTTTTTTGTGTTGTTGATTTTATATACAGAAACGAAAAACATTTTGAATATCATCTTGAGTGGGAGCAGGGGATGCAGTTACCCGTTGATAACCATTGGTTTCGGATTTCCTGGGCTATGCCCGCCAGGTACTCGAATGGATTTAGTGCTCACGGTATATTTCATCACTAAATTTTTCCTCGTGACATATGTCGAGAAGTCAACGAACGTTCTCCCACATAAAATCGTAATTTTTCAAAGAAATTGTGAAAAAATACAATCTTGCGTGTTACAGCAGCACGTCAGGCCTCAGAACCCTTATCAATATTTCTATCGATACGAAGCTACGTGGGAATTACGAATAAATAAATTATGAATATTTTTCCGCCATCGGAGCAATTTTATTCGTCGAAGTATTTTGGATCCAGTCGCCATATACAAACAGGCAATTGGCATTGAATATGTTTATTTTTACTGTGGGTATTCCATTTAATTTATCGATCCCTATAATGAGTTTGATGTGTGCCCTGGATATTGATTCATTCGCATATTAGTGGTTTTAGCGAGCCGGTTATTGCGAGGAACTGCGTCAATAAAGTACGAGCGTTAGTGAGAGGCGAGTATAACGTGTGTAAACAGATATTAAATATAGAGAATAGCCCTTAACGTGTTTGTGTAGATTTGAGGAGCGTTCGGCCGGTTAAAAGTCCCAATAATTTTGTCATGAACAACGATGGGCTTGTCGTGTGCCAGTATGAAGGAGAAATGCGCTAGACCATAGCCACAAAATATGATTTCAAACGAGAGCTAATTGAGGGATATATTCTTCTCTAGTTTTCCCCTAAAACTGACCGACCAATGAGGACACTTTACCTCAAAAAAGTTTCGTTAATGTCCCTGGAGGATATTAACTATTGATATTAATCTAATCGATAATTCGGAGAGATAGACTCGGACTCTTGGCCCATCTAATGGATTTCCGTGGACAAAAAATACAATCCAGAGCAAAGCAGTGAGTAAAGCATCGAAGTAAAAAGTGCGAAATAAGTGAAGCATATTCCCGGTGGTCAAGGCCCCCTATTCTACCGTGTCGCGGCGCGTTTCCTTCATTTCTTCGCACCCTCGTCCTTTCATATCTCTATACCACTGTGTACATGCGAAAAGTTTTACTTGGATATTTATTGCTCTCTTTTTCGCATCGATAGGTTGCGTAGAAAGATACAGAAACAGAGAAAGATGGGGATAAAAAGAAAGAGGGGACAAAGGGAACGCAATGGAGAGCGACAGAAGTGAATAAAAATAGAGAAAAGCGGAACATGTGAGAGAGCGTCACTGCATTACTGAAACACGATAACAATACTCGAGAGACCCGTCACAGGGGTCGGACGCGTTCACGTTTCCACAAACTTCATTTCGCTCGTACACGATCACCCAATGTGCGGTGTCACAACGTTATTTCTAGGGTTTTGTGACAGTGTTGGTCTCTCTCATACTCGCTAACCGGAGAAAGACCGAGTGACCGAGAGAGATAGAGGTGGTGAGAGGCTTTGCCGCTACCACCGCCAACGACAATTATTAGCCATTGTCCTCCCAGAAAATTCCCCCGAGGTCGAATTATCCTCACCGTCTGTCTCCTCTGGTATAACGTCCGTCGTTCACCCGCTAGTCGGCACACATATTTACTGCCTGTATACGTATACATCAAGTGAATGGACTGCAACATTTTTGCTGGCTATATACGACATTTTCCGATGGCAGCTACGCGTCGCTGCCTCTTGGGATCGCCAAGCTCTCACTAAATTGAAAGTATTCCCGTGTGTCGTGGACCACCGTTCGTCCCGATATCGGCCGCCAAAAAGTTTGCTATTTCACGACTAAAGACTACGCTCCCTTAACACAAAAGATCCAACTGCTACAAACTTTCAAGATTATTATTCAAATAACTGCCTGAGTCGATCATCAAACGAGCCAATTTTTAAATAAATATCCCACACAGTAAAAAATTATTTGAAATTATACGCGATCGAGAAGCATCCTTAAAATATTTGAATAGATATTGAATTTCAACGAATTCGTCTGAATTATTAAAACTGCATCTGTTTCGAAGAACTTCAATAATGCAACGTCCCAGTTCCATACTTTATTCCAAAAATTGCATTCGATTCATTCACATTGAAGCAAAAAAAAAACAAAATAATTCATCCGCAGTTGTTACGATTTTACAATCTTCAGAATTTCTTGTTAATATTTCAACGCAAATAGTCTGAGCTCCATACATTTACCAAATTCAAAAATAAAAAACGCATTTCACAATATATTCCAGGGAGATGTGAGCCCTTCGGTCTCGTACCGTGAGTTACGAGGAGCCCAGAGGTTCACAAAAATCCAAATAAAACATGCCAGAAACAGTTTACTTTACTGTATTCAATAAATACGTACGTCTATACATAAAAACTCATCTATACATAAATATCTAAACCAAGAGAGAAGGGCACAAAGTGTGCAGCAGCAGCAGGAGGTGCGAGAAGGGTGGATACAGCGGCTTGGGAGAGTATGAGTAACGTTAGACGTATATGAGGGATGTTGAGACTGTAGAGAGTGGGGGAAGCGTAGGGATCTAGTGCACAGGACGTCGCACTCTCATTCATATTCATATTCATATTCGTGCTCTTGCATTCGTATTCGAGAACTGAAAATAGTTGGGCCATATAGTCGCGGAGCTGCTTACTATACGCGGATATGCACATAGTCAAGGCAACATCGGTACATCCCTATTTATGTGTATGTGTCTCTGCATGTGTTCAGAGCGTTTTGGTATATGTGTGAAATATGTTGCCATTCTGTATATACACAAGTGTCTAGTTATGTATATGAACTCTGTAGGTAAGTGTACTGGAGTGGCTCTATTCAAGCATGCCAGAGTCGCAAGCGTATGCCACCCTCACTAGCGTACGTGGTACATACGCTCTGTGTACCTAATACGCGAAGGAAGATACACGACTCTCACGAATTTCCTAGGACGAGAAAAGAGATAGAGAGTTTCTCTGTGTGTGTGCGTGTGTGTCTCAGAAGCGAGAGTCGTCTCGCTCGCACCCGAAATTCGCCACTATTTTTCTCTCCTTTAGCCCAGTGCGACTCTCTTCTTATTCTTGTGGTCGCCCTTTTTCTGCCATACCTTAGTCTAAGCTATACATATATGTATATATTTGAGCCATGGAACGGACTGCCCTAGCTCCTTTAGTTCGCGTTCCCGACACGTATTCTTCCGGTCATCCTCTACATCTCTTCCACCTCTTCCTGGTCCAGTTTTCTCGAGCTCAACTCCAACCAAAGCTTCGAATGTATGACCGATATATATATACATGTATATAGGTTTCTGAACAACGTCCATCTCTCGTACGATATAGTCGACGGCCTCTCACACCCACAAACATACATTAGCCCGTGTCGGGATTTACGGAAAGAATGGAGCAACGTCCGGCAACATTTTGGCTTGCAACTGTCGCTCCTTGTATCTCGTATTGTCTCTTTACTAGCCTCGACGAGATTGTACTTATGTAAGTCGGTATATAAGGCTTTGTGTTTCCGTAACAAACCACCGACTAACAAGTCATCGTTGCGGCTCGCCGCAGGGTTTTTCTTCGCTTTCGATGCTTGGAAAAAAGTTCTTAATCCGACGTTTTCATCAGATGAAAATTTATGGACAGGACGATCAAGTCCTGCGGGAGTGCGCAATACGTTTCGTTGTTTCGTCATGTCTGACGATATTTTCTCTCGACAATTGCTCCTGAAAACAATATTTTCGACATCGTATTGGCAAAACTCAATTTTTCACATTCTCATTGTCTGGACCCTAAGAGCCAAGGACGAGATTCGTTTGGGTGTGATTTTTGGCAAATGTATGACGCGGTTTGTTTTCGAGTGAGTAAGCTTCGACCGTGCGAAGTTAATTCTAATCTACCGACACGCTTTAGCTCAGATCCTCGATTATAGACCAGGCCGAATCGAGACTGTGGCTGCGAAAATTGACTTTGCTTCACTTCCGGTGTCGGCATCGGCTTTACGAACTGTTAATTCTCCCTTCTCCCTCTCTCTTTCTTCTTCTCTTGTTCTCCTTTCGTCGCTCTTGCCTTTTGTCCCATTTACCAATGAACAGGTCCGATAAAACCGAAGGTCTGCGGGATTTTCGGAATGTTCCGGTTCATAGGTTAGGGCAAGTAAAACGTTGAACTGTAAGTACGAGTAAAAGGGGATTGTAAACTTGGTGAGTGAATCATGAAAGAGAAGAACGGAGAATTCATAGTACAGAGAAAGAGGAAGTGGCTTCGATCTGTGGTCGCAGCAGGGTGAATTCTCCCCCTCCCTCAACCCTAAGCGTTGTTGTTTCGATCGTTATATACATATACGCTATATAGGAGCAACGTGTGTATTAGCGTATTCGAGTCGATAACGTGCTCGCAAGCCACTCGATACTATCGTTCTATATTTATATACACAGGATTCTCATGCCCAATACAATTCAACGTTGCCCGAGAGAAGTGGCTGGGTAACCACTTGAAATCATTACATTTCATGCATTCCTCGGCCCTTCGGTCGCCCACTTGTTCATCAATTCTCCCTCCAAACCATTCTCGTATTTCCCCTCCCTCCCTCCTTCCTGCAGGCTCACTTTATAATATCGTTTACGCATACACTCTGCATATTCCCATTAGGAAGCCAGTCACGAATTTTCCTCCCTCGTCATCGCTATATACACCCACGCCAAATATACAAAAACGAACGTAGATACGAACTCATTTATGGAGATATCAGTAACCCCTGTACACATAAATATACGCATACACAAAAATCTATACACGTGCTGGTTGACAAACGTTGGTACATGGAATTTCTATGGACCAAGCTTCACGAATCCTCCACTTTCACGATACTTTCCACTTTTTTTTCCAACAAACGTAAAAAAAAGGAGCATTTGTTCAAATCATCCACGAATAAGCATGCAGAATACATCGAGTGCAAAAATTTCCAATTCAATGCATACGTGGAATTCTATTTGAACGATTGCATAAGAGATTTTCTGGACCGTAACGTTGCATCGAATTCAATAACCTTTCGAGATTTTTTTTCATTATTCTCAAGTATGTCGAATGAATGAAAGCAAAAAAAAGTATTCAAAGTACGTTCGGGTCATGCGAGTTGAATGGAATTGTGATTTGGGCAAAAAGTAACAGTCTGTACGCATTAAAATCCATTGACGCTATGACAAACGATATGTTCAAGTTTCAGAGATCTAATCAAGTTCATAAAACGGCACTAGGACACTGACATGCATGAATTAACATTTCAGTACGAATTGCTGTCCTCAAAGCTTTCATAACGTCAAGATGTTGGTTTTTTTTTCATTTTCCATGAATTTTTCAAATTCGCCGCGTAATTATCAATCCGACACAATGATGTGACGTCGCGATCGGTCAATCTTGTTCCTCGTCCATAAGTATTCATTGACATATTACGCGATCGTGTGCATCGAATGACGTACGTGTCAAGCGCACAACTCGAAACGTCATTTCATGGATTCGACGCACGTGGATCGAAACACGTGCATTATTATGTACACGTCCATGTAAGAATTATGTGAACGCATGACGGCAATTTGAAAATTTTGGGTTAGCGAAGATACCGGTGCGTCCACGAGCAAGAGGGTTACAGCGAAATTGTATTCCACGGAATACCGTCATTCATATATCGGTATTTGGCATATGGTAGGCTCGAGAATGTAGGAAACAGCGTTAGATGTCTCGTGAGCGGAAGAGAAAACTGCGTGGCACGTGCGAGTCGTAATATTCCACGTGTGCCCTGCATACGAAGCCCTGCGCGAGTATCCATGTACACATACGCGTTTTCAACATTTACCTTTGCAAACGTATACATTCAAATGTTGACTATTCACATATATTTGTGTCTTGAGATAAATGTGTGGGCGTGTAAAAGGTAAAAGGAAATTTCCTGGGCTATCCGGGAAAATGCTGGCAAAAAATTTCCACGCGTTGAAAAGAGCTTCAAATTTGAAACAACGAGACCATAAGCATGAAGAAGTTCCGGAGGGATGAGAAATTTCGCGAGAGTGGTTCGAAAGATCGCAACTCAAACGCTAGAAACGTGAGGACAGACTTTCAATATGTAACACGGCATTTTACATTGAATTTTGAGAATAAATAATATTTGCGTTTCGATACTCGTGAGAGTGAACGAAAACAAGCTGGAAAAGCTGTGAAAAATAAAAGCGTCGAGACCGAATTCAGGTTAAGTTTAAAATTCATAAAACGACGGAGCGTAAGCAATATTCTATGTGTATCTTTCGTGAGATGGGGATACGAGCTGTACTCACTAAATTAAATAAAGAACGTGGAAGATGTTGGCTGTTACGCAGGTACGGACTAAAATGTTTCTTAAAAGCTCCGCGGAAACTTGTCACGTTCATTTGACCTAGGAAACTTGGTTAATTAACGTAACAACTTGACTAAAATAACAGTTGACGTACGAATATATTTCCACTGAAGGGAAATGACATTCAGACAAAAAAAAAATCGTCAACTACAATCGTAGAAAAATTCGTGAACTATTTGTATAACTTCTGACTTACCTGGCAAAACGATGTTTCTAGGCTGCGAGCCTTCATCATCCCATTCGATATGCACGCGACTCTCGACATTCACAATCAGACGCAATAAAACGTACCAAACGTAATGAATACGAAAAATAAATTTGACGAGAAAATGAATTTTTGTAAAAATGCCTACGTCATTGAGATTCGCCGAGTAATGATTATGCAACCTCGAGAGGCTTGAATTTGTATAAATTCTTAATGTTGACCATGGTTTTTTGCGTATCATTTTTTTCTCTATACTTAGTTAATATTTTGAGGGATTCTGAGAGGATTACTGGAATGGTCGAAGCTGTAACTGTAACGTGGACGGAGCGGTAAGCAGCGAGCTATTACGCGGGGATCTATAGAGACACAATAATGAAATATAGGGAACATTGAATCTCATACGAGACGCTTATGAGCCCCGAGAGAGATTGAACCCTATGGCTGTTCTTTTCTCTCCTCACCTTGTGATCTCGTTTGGCTCAGAAGATGATGCTGCTTCTGTTTTTCATGGTTTTCAGCAGGGCCGGTAGCGGGAAAGACAAAAGTAGCGGGTGGCTCGTTTAGAATGAAGGCGTAAACCTCGAGCGCTATCAACCAGGTGGAGTTATGTTTGCATTACGAACGTACGTATACGTATAGAGAAGATGGTGAGTCATGGGATTGAGGGAGCAGGTTTTGGTGCGAGTATTTTCTCGTAGCACGCATCATCCCTGTGGTACACGGGTCCGACGCTAGAATCGTAAATATTTATCAAGTTTATAGAGCCTCGGGGGGATGCGTGGCTACATTGTCGAGCTTCTCCGACGTTATAACTTGTCTTGTCGTTTTTTTTTCCGCCTTTTTTCCCCGGGTCCTTTTCTCAAGGGTGCCCCGCACTCTAGGCTTTTTTTCTTCTCCATTTTTGTTCGCTTTGTTTTATTTTTCACTTGGCCCTTTTTTATAATTCTGTGTGATGCTTTCGTCATTCTACTCGGTCTACGGAACAAAACGAAAAGAAGAGAGAATTCGCGGAGACCGGCCACGGTGGATGAGTGAGACACATTTTATCTACGAATATCTGTGTATGTATATATGTGCAGACATTAAAGTTGGATGAAGGTATACATATACGTAACTACTTGGGAAGACCGGTGTAGCTCGTAGCATCCGAGCCCCGAGGGGCTTGAAACGACCCCGTTCCGCGACATCGCCGGCCGGCGACGCCGAGGCGCCCTGCTATCTCTCTTTTGCCCAGTGCACAAGTCCCAGCCCTCCGCTGGCATGTCCCGTCCCGGAATCCCTTAACGAAACGTTCGCTAAAATTTTTCCAGCAAAGCCTCTTGCCACCCCCAGCCCTTCTCGCCTCTACATTCTCTTTTCTCTCCTGGCTCCGTTACTTCCATATCCTCGCGCAGCCTTGGCTTGTCGTCGACGACCCTCACGGGCACCCTGTGCACAGCGCTCCCTTTACCCCTCGCGTCACCAAGGCCGAATCTTTCGAGCACGCGGCAGAGAGAAGGTTAAATTGAATGGGACGGTCGTGATTGCCCGAAGCACGCAACCTTCTCTCCTCTTCATACGACGTACATCCTTCGTTCCTTTCTATCGTCTTCCCTCCACTTCTCGCTGGCTCTCTTCTCATCTTCCCTAGTTCCTTTCTCTCTTGGGGCGTTCTTCTGCAATTTGGCTATTCTATGTAGCGTCCCTCCTCCATCGACGGAGTACCCTCGCATAACTGTAACTCCACTTTTTCCTTGGGTTCAAACAATTTCGTATTTCCGTTTTTCATTAAGGTTTTACTCGTTCGCTTATAACTTGCTCCTCCAGGGATTCTCGTTTCTTTTTATCACAAGCAACCTCATTTCGTTTGCTTCTGACTGAATGTGTGAACAATTCGAGTAGATAAAAGGGATCGTTCTGGAGATCAAAGCATACACGTTGGGAGTCTTATTATTTCAAGATTATTCTGGTCTCATCCAAATTTTAGTATTTGAACAGTCTTTTCGTCGGATCTTTCTGACCCTACAATCATTTGGCCGAGTGAAAATTAGTGGATTTCACATTAGTCAACGCGCCACGTTTTATCAAGGTCAATCTTGGCTTCGTTTCAATTTTTTCCTCCACATTTCACAATGAAAAATGCGGCGCCACTCACAGAGGCAAATATAATTCTTATTGCGATTAATTCGAAAATGTTAGCACGAGCTCTGCGCGATTCTTTTGTTTATCAACGGCGGCGCGTGAACCTCAATACAAACAATCGGGCTTTTGGCGCTACGATAAATTTTCGTGAATGATCGTTAATTGCTGCTCTCGTTACAATCCCAAGAGGTAATAATCACGCGGTCGTTGCACGCGGCCCATATACGAAGCCGGAGAGCGAAAAAGGGAAAAAGTGAGAGCTTTCTTGTGTTTTATAACCGTTAGTTTTTCCCGTCCAATCCACCCGCTCACATAACGCTTTTCTATAGCGAAACCTACACCATGCCACGTAGCATACGCTTTAACAAGGCAAGAAAAAAATTATAAGAAGCGAAAGAAAATACCGTTTGTTGGTGACGTCGAGGGTGCAGGTGTGTGTGTGTGTGTGTGTGTCTACGTATTGTGTGTAGGCAGAGGTCAACCATGAGGAAACGGAAAATGGCTTAGCTCAAGGAAACACAGAAAATGAGCAAGATTAGAACGAGAGGGAACCAAGAGAGAGAGAGAGAGAGAGAGAGAGAGAGAGAGAGAGACCATTTCCGTTGGGCGTTACGCTCAAAGAAACGTGCTTGCTGGTATAACTCGTTCGCCTATCCTTACAACTACACAGAGTTCACCGCGCATTTTACGTTCGTAATGCCAGGCTTGCGTGCTCCGTATCGACTTTGACCCCTACCAATTCCAGCCTGCGGGTATAACTCCACTTCTATTATTCTCATACCCCCTGGCTAGAAAAATAATACTTTCGACTGACCATCGGAAGAAATGCCAAGCAGAGAGTAGTATAAATCAACCATTCTTTCAATATCCCATGAAACTACAACTTGTTCCAATAACTACATTCTTAAGAAGAGAAACCCTTTACAATCCTGAGAAAATTGATTGTTTTTCATCGAAGACTTCCCAGAGATGTCAAAATACTAAAAACAATTGAGTCCTTGAGCAAAAATCCCAAGTTTTCAAAATGATGCGATTTTTTCATCACCTTTTGGAAAAAATTATGAAAAATTGTTCAGTTCCGAGCATCTGGACGGTTTTTCTCACTTGAGCTATTGAGAAGTTTTAGTTCTCAATTAAAAATGTTTGAAAGTCAAGATCCAATTTACTTGAGTCATCCTCTTAATTGGAACAAAGTTACGCGCTTGTAAATATTAAGAACTATTCGTAGTCTTATTCAATTTGTTTATATAACTTGCATATTGGAGCATCGACTCGGTATACTGCTTGAGAAAAACTCAGAACTCTGTGTCGCATCCTCGCGCTTGCTTGATTGCACAATGACTTTCATTAATTCGCTCTCTGCAACAAGCGACATTGTCGCTATCCTCCTTTCCACGCTATTGATGCGAATTGCAGACGTACATTTATAGCTATGCTCTTGACAATATACACCATACAAGTTGATTAACAGTGCTCAGAGCTTAATTTTCCAACAGTTACGCGACTTATTGGATTTCGCACGAAGCGCTCCCCAATTAATATCCCTGATTCGTTTCTCTTCTCGCTAATTCATCGGGTCGCTGGAAACTGATGAGCCATGCGTCATCAGTACGTCGCTTCGGCGCTGCTTTTCTCGAAGAACCTTCCATTCCGTTAACAAGACTCTGATTGCTTCACACTGTTCCACATATAAAAATGATTCCACGTTAAATCTAAAGAAATGTGTAAAAATGTAAACATTTTTTACGATTTTCTCGACGCAGAACTTGTTCAGAAGTTCGACGCACCTCGAATGCAAAATGACAACGTGGAAGTTTTATTTTTCTGATGATGCAAAAAAAAAACATAATGAAAGATTTTTTGAGGGTCGTTGGTCCAGAATTGCAGCAGAGATTTGTTGATTTTCGTAGTGCGATTGAGAGTTCCGAAATGAATGGAAAGGATGAGGCGCAGCAATTAGAGGACTGAATTGAATCAGAGGACGAATGCAAGTGCAAAGGGGGAAGCACGAACGAGCTGCAGAGGGTTGTGCTGGGATCATGATTGAGTGGATGACAAAATAAGAGCGACAGAGATTCGCATCGCAGAAACATTGAGCCCAAGGGTCCTGGTTTGCCATATAAGTCAGGAAGAAGAAGAAGAAGGAAAGACAATTTTCCTTCGGTATTGCTGTATTTGTTGCGTTAAAAAAAAAACATGGGATATGTTCGAAGGCCTTATAATCGCAGAAATCGCTTCCATGGTGTCCCCCTTTTCTATCCGTTAGAAAGATCGCCTCCGTATCTTTATTCGGGATTACCGCAGCCTTCCGCTTCTCACCCCTCGCTTCGAGAACTAAAAGTCTAAGAATGTTGTCCGAAGAGGAGCAGGACACGTGAGAGGCAGAAGTAGAACAACAGCGGATCGAGTTGTATTATCAGAAACAATCTATAGCAAACAGTAGCAAGAAAAAGGCAGTGGTTTGCCCAACTGGCAGAGGGTCACGGGAAAAAAGAAATAAGAAAAGATCTTTGGAGCAGTCGCGCGAAAGAAGATCAAGTTTTGGATCTTCCGCCTCTCGGGGGAGATAGCCAGATAATAACCTTTTCCCGAATAGTATGCGTCGTAAAAAAAAAAATGTTTTTCCGAGGTCGAAGCTGTTGGCCCAGAATTCGATCGGCACGGGAGAGTTTTCTGGACAAGCACGATTAGCTTTAGGGATTTTTCCTTAGTAATGTCGCGGCTGGGATACTAATCGAGACTGGAATGTCATCAGAGGGGAAAAATATATATAATAAAAATAGTAAATCACCACCGTGGAAAAAGAAAACCAGAAAATAATCGCTGTATCAATTGGAAAGAAAATTTGGTCCACGGTGGCTATTCACGTGTGAGGGATGAAATGTATCGAGGAAAAGCTTCGTTCGAACTTTTTGCAACATTCTTTTGGGCGCTTTTCTAAAGAAGTAGTCGGAATGATGTTCAGAAATAAAATCGATCCGAATTCTGAAATAAGAATCAACGATATCGAAAAGTCAACAAGGCACGAGGTAATTTTGATGATGACCGCGTTTCCGCTCGAGCAGTGACATACTGCGTGCCGTATAGGACATTGGCTTTCGCAATGTTGAACATTTCTCCGTGGCGGCCAGGGTTTCAGAGGATTCAGAGATTCCGTTTGGCATTCTCGAGAGAGAACGTGGAGAGTTAGGTCCACGGTCACATTGCCGCAAGGCCCCGCACGAGATGGAGGTATGTGTCTGGATGATCTGGGCCACGAAGAGCGCTTTACTATTGGGCAGTATATATTTGATATTGTATACCGAGGCAGTCTTACCTAATACGAGGGAATGAGTGAGTGGTTGTGCGTGGGAGCAGAACGAAGAGAAGCAATTATGAAGGAGAGTCAAGAACAGGAGAGGTCCTGGCGCTATGATCCATGGTGACAATGGTTCGTGGGGTTTCTGGTCTACGGGATTGTATTCCCTGGTGGTGAAAGTCGTTGACGTTCTTGACTCCAGATTCCATAATGTTTTGTTGCTCAGCCTGTTAGTCACTCTGCATGTATATATGCTCTGGTTGTAGCAGAGATCCCTTCTCTATTGTTAGACCCTATAGCAGCCTGCTTAATGTTCACTCACTCACGTAGTAAATTGGCGTGTCATAGCTCAGCCGTCCCCCTACTTGTGCCAGGTATGTGACGCTGGTACAGTGAAACGACAAGCATCATGCATATATTGCCATCATTAATCATGGCTCTGTATTGAGTGCTTTCCATTCTCGTACCCAGAGCCCTTGAGCCATGGGAGAACGGTTACCAAATATACTATAAAGCTATCGGTTGGGCATACTCCGATAAAAGAGGGGTGAATGGGGAGACGAGTGAAAGAGAGTGGAACGTGGCACAGAGGTATAACGTTCATAATGATGCTCTTGGAGCATAGCACCGATGTTGCAAGTGCTTTGGATCAAACTACCAATTGCATCCTTCAATCTCTCACCCAACAATTTATGCATCAGCCCTCCGGCTGCTTTCTCGTGCCTCATTAATTATCACACATTCTTCAATCTCCTCGAACACGAGAACATCTTCCCTGGCAAATGTTTTCAATGTAAAAACGAAGGTATTGAATTTTTCATACGTATTGACATCCACCCAAATACGTTCAGTTGGCAAAAATCGACTCGAGAAAATGCCCTCAATGGTGATTTTTGGATCTCAGGCTACCGATGCAATTCTGCAGAAAGGAATTCGCGTTGCATCGACCTTACTTAATGTTCGCTAGCAGCAGGCAAAACAAGCCCCCTGAGAATAGGCCAAAGAGAACAGAGGCAGCAGAAGAAGAGGAAAGAGCCTCGTCTGATATTCAAGTCGATCTCGATTTCAGCAAAGGTTCAGTCACGTATTCGGGGTACCAGAAAAGAAGCATCAGTGGAGGAGATGAGACGGAGTATGCGGAAGAATGGATGAAGGAGATGGGAAAGAGGGATGGTTCTGGGAAAGATGCCAAAATTATGAAATCAGCAGTACGTGAGAAGGATTCTGCACCGTGAAAGGTGGAATGCCATTCGTACGTTACGATGTAGTATATATATGTGAACGTATTTATGCCTCTCGTTCTTCTCTCGCCTCGGAAAAGAAAAAAGACTTGGCAAGAACTTCCGTCGAGAAAATACTAAACGTGTGAGTCAAAGAGTACGAGACGAGAAAATTCGCATTACATGTAAATTGACGTTCCTTTATATTTGTTACTTTTCAATGCACCACAAAGTCTCATAGAGCCAAGGAAAAATCCTTTTTCACAATCCAGAATTCGAATCAACTTAATCATGATTTAAATAATTTTTTAACTCGAAAAATACATCGTAATAAATTTTTTTGACGAGGTGGATTGTATTTTCATCCACGTTCCCCTCTCTCTAGATCTTTCGAGATGTATTAACTGGAGTCCCGAGAGTACCATAACCTCGAGACGACGTCACAAGCTCGGTCCATTTGTGTATATGTGTGGCATAAGGCATTATAGCATTCAGTCCTAATATTTATGGTCTCTCCAGGGATATTGCTAAGGGGTATGCTACAAGGTTTATATATAATCTCGTAGCGAAAGTCTCGACTAGTTCCAAGTTCGAGAAATCAAGACTTGGATGCAGTATCATGGACAAAGGTCGCTCAGAGAATAAATTATTAAGTTTGAAAATAGCGTTTGCCGGATGGGGAACACGCCGAAGGTATTCTGCTTCGAATTAATAAAGTGTATATACAGTTTCGTCTTCCTCTCATTAGTAATTAATTACTGTATAGATTCATACACGCTCTTTGGCATGCACGAGAGGTTCGCCAAGCGCTTCGTCTAGTGACGGAATTCGAGACGGTGTACGGTGAGCGAATAATGAGAGCGTAATGTGAGTGATATCAAAGAAAATTTGACTCGGTGAAAGTCAAGGCTTGGGTAGCCAAGCGCATGTCAAGAGATTTGGGCTCGAAGGGGTGCGTGTCTCGTTGGCAGAATTCCCGAGCTTTTTCTGAGAGGAACAGCGAGTTGTTCAGTAGTATTTTTCTCATGTGTGGCACCCCTTAAAAGAGCCTGAAGCTAAGAACGAATATATACAGTTAAAAAAGTGTATGTATACCGAGATGTATTTCTATCCATGAATAAATGTGCTCGAAACGGAATGGCAGCCAGAAGAAGAAGAGACACCAAAAAGGGTGAAAGAGTTCTGTCAATCTCGTCGTGGTGCGTACCACAGTCTCGAGTGGAAAACGCTTCGGGCCCTATGCTAATAAGAAACACGAGTGGAGTGATAGAGAGAAGCGACACGGAAGAGAGAGCAAGGAATCTTCGGTAGAACATTTTTCTAGACCCACAGAATGAATTTAAAAAAAAAACATAGACAGGAAACCCCATGAAGAGCGCTTAAATTTTTACAAAACAACGAAACGTAAATTGTACTACATTTCACTGTCAAATCACGCGAGTACGACATATCGTTTGCCAACAATCGATATACATATGTCATGCCGAGAATCCTAGGCTGAGAGGGTTGAAGACCAACGGTGAGCGATGGGTACGTGAGGGAAAAGAGAATTTAAAGGGATCCCAAAGTTACAAATGATATCTTTTAAGGCATGCAGGTACCGTAAGATTTACTACGAGAGAGCGAGGACATTTGAGCCAGGGATGTAATGTGCCACACGGCCTAGCTCACGTACCTGCCATTTTGAGAATCTCCAATAAATTCTAACAACTTCTCCTTCTCCTGCAAATAAACTGAACACGTTGTGCTATTTGCAGAAAAAAAACTCGTCAGGCCTGCTGCTCTGTTCGTTGAAGAAGGAACCCACGAATCGGTGAGTGAAAAGGATATTTTCAGCTTGACGAATTCTCATTGATTCTTTCGAAATCTTGATTCTTGCGTGGCGCATGCTCATCTCTACGTCATCAGCCGTTTCAAGCGTTTCTCACAGATTTGGAGTATTTCTGCTGAACAAGTAGTTACAAATTCCCGAATCACCCATTCCCATCCCATAACTCTTTCACCTCATATAAACAACCCTTACAAGCATATAAATATTTGATAGTCTTCGAAAAAACCATTGAGGCACGAAGGAGTAGCGAGATGTGATCTTGAGATTCTTCCCCCTGTCAGTCGCTTAGCGCCGCAGGCCTTGTAACGGAGGTTCTCGAGACACGAAAGGGTGCGACGTGAACGAATGAGTGTTTTTTTTCCTTCCGGCAATCTATTATATATACGAGTACACCTTGTCCCTCATTCTTTGCACACAGTCTCATTCTTGTCTACCGAAGTCTGCAAGAAATTAAAGTATAGCATAAAGAATAATACGCGAATCTGTCAGAGCAATCATAAGGTCAAGAGGAGACAGTAAAACATGAAACGTATGAAAAACGTTCGCCCGAGCTTCTCGCAGTGAAGATTGTAGATTTTTATCTCTTTTTCTTTCGTCTTGTTCAACAATTTCTTTCCCTTTCCGGGCTTCGCCACATTTTTATAAGGCTCTTTCTCGCTTGCTCGTAAACCAACGATTGTACACACGCTCGTACTTTCTCATCGTGTACAACGCTGTAAATATATACCTCTCTACATAGATACGACACGTGTGTGTACAAACTCCTTCGGAAGTTTGTCGCAATCATCATTTGTCTTCGTACCGACGTGCTCTCATGTGCTCCTTCGCTATTTCTCCGACCTTCCCTTATCCTCCTTTTTCACTTCCTCCTTTCTTTCTACCGCTGTGACCTTTTTTTCATTTTTTTGCCATCGTTATCCAGTATTTGTCCTCTTCGGACAAATACCATGGCCTCTTTCATCGGGAATCTAATATTATAAATAAAAATATATACGTATCGATTGATCGCGTACATATCGAGAAAAAATACCGTCGAACATTACGATGTGCACGAAGTATTGATCAGCTCTCGTACACATACATCAGAGATTTTTTATCAGCATTTCTTCGAGGCTGATTGTTTGGCGATGGAACGTGCGGTGAATTGTTTCAAAGCTCCGACGATCCGATGAAACCGAAAGGGCTCGAAAACCGAAAAAACCAGAGAAACCATGAAAGTATTTGTATCGTCTCCGGCTTCGGGACTCGTAAGAAATCCGGAAGTTTGGAAAAACTGTTTTGATACTGTAATTAGCACTAATAACAATAAAATCGATTAACTTGGAACCAACATTTGTCAGGAGGCGTGACAGACGAGAAAAGAAACCGAACAGATCATGCAAAACGAATAGACCAACGAACAGGGCCAATTGTCAGGGGCAGGGTGATGTATCGCCGATAAAATATCAGGAGGTTCACGACCACGAACCGGAACCACAGTAACAAAAAAATCAACCCTCGCACGCATTAGTCATTTGGAAACCGTGAAACTTTTGCCTGAACGAGATTTTGGCATAAAAAAAAAAAAAAAAAAAAAAAAAACAGTTGCTTTTTTTGTGGGTAAAGTCGTTTTCCCATCTTTGTCTATTTCATGGTGGAAGCACGTAGACGAGCGGAGGTTATTTCGGTTTAATTATATGAAAAGCAATCGGAAAATCCAATCAACGTGTAAAATTTTCGTTTGACATTTATTCGAAAATCCGCGGAAGAGAAAGAAAGGAAGATAATTGCATCAAGTATGAAAGATAATACAATTTTCACGACGTAGCTTAAATGTACATATTCGTCGGTTCAGTGGTAGAGACGTACGTGTGTCCCGGCATCCGCAAGCTCGAATAGTGCAGGATAATATTTGCATAGGAGACCGGGCACAGATCCGTGAATTCCCATATAGAATCCTCGGTTTGGTGCACGTTGCATGAACGAGATACAAGTTCTCAAGGGCAAGACACAGAGAGAAAAGCGGAGGACTAGACGCTCAGAAGCGGAGATCGCAATGATCTCACCCAAGGGAAATAACTTATTTACGAGAATTCTGGTCTCTGGTTATGCCATTCGTAAACGAGGAAAGCAATAGTGCTCCGGGGCGGGTTATATTGCCCACAGAGAGAATACGATACAATGTAGAGTGTGCGAACGCGCGGCATTGGGACGCGGCCGATGTTATTTCGCGTGTATACCGACTTCGCCTCGGATGAACAAAATCGGAGGATACATACATATCGAAAAGATCGTCGAGACTCCACCAGAATATACAACTCGCTTGGTTACGTACAATCGCGTTACCCATTGTTTACGAGGTAACCTAGAAACGCTCGTTTCCTCTATTTCGTGCTCAAATTCCGAATAATCGACTCAGGCATCTATATACGTCATGATAGTGTTCGGAGAGAATAGAAATCGAACAAGTGTCGTTACGAAAAAGAAAACCTTGAATTTTGGGCGTTTTTTACTCTGCGGAACAGAAACTTTCATGGAAATTTATTTTCTCTTTTACTATTCATTTGAATCAGTGGAAAAGTCATTGCATCGTTTGAGCGAAATGTCATAAAATCTTCATAGATTCGGATGGTCAATGTGAAAACTGGTAAATCAATGGTAAATCATTGAATTACGAACCGTGCGTCCGCCCTTAAGATTCTCGCTCCATTAACATTAATGCGTTTAGAAAAGGATTCTGTGGAGCATATGTGGCCGATCGATGTGTCTGAGCATTAACAGGTGTATCTACGGCGACTCAATTGCGGTCGAGTTCCTAGCTGCCTAACAACCGTGGCAAATTACTATCCGTACGTTGGGTCCTTCTCTCGCCCTATTCGCCGATGCTTACCAACAACCGCAGCTCCGACCTTTTTTTCTCCTTAACTGCTACGTGTTTTCCGCTGATGAGCTCGATGACCTTGGTTAATTAGTAAGAAGGTTTCGTAGACTTGGATTAGCTCGGGTAAAAAAAGGATTGAGGCAACCGTCGTATGTTTATCGGATTCCATAATATGCTCCAAATGAAAATAATGTACGAAAAAAAACACGAATTTCAGTCGCTGGATGAGAATTCCAGACTCTGGTCGCTGCGGGAAAGTCGAACGTATAAAAATTATCAATTCGAACTGCTTAAGATATATTTATAGTTGAAATTTCCAACAACGTTTCAATGTATCGATCGGCTGTCGAATTTCCTTAATTTCAATGAAATTAACGTGAGTTCATCGCTGTGAATTCTGTGAAGGATCAAGAGACAAGAGAGTTTTGCTATAAAAAGAAATGGTGTCAGAGAATAGACCACACGGTGTGACAATTACAGTCGATTGAAAGATGGCGACAGCGTCGAAATATCAAGTTCGTATAACGTCGAGCACGTTTCATAGACACAGACTGTTTATATGTATAGCCGTGGCAGGTGGAACTGGTTACAAGGTACATGCTCGATAGAGGGCCAGGAGAGCCAGCAACTTGATCAATGATCGCGTCCTGGTCGGATGTTGTCACGATACTCACGTAAAGGTGAAGGGAGTTGAAGAGAGTGGGCGAGGAAACGTCAACGTATATCCAACGATAAGCCGAGATGGATATATAGTAATATAGAAGGGACTGCGTTATACCGAGCATGGTCTTCGCAGATTCAACGCGAATAATCGATTCTCATACTCTCCGAACGTTATACAGCTGAAACAAGCCCACAAGCTTGCATATAACATCGACGTTACCTCCGGCAGTTTGCCCATGGCTTGCTGGTGTAAGCCCTTCCCCGCATCACGATCGTTTTCCGCTGGTACACCCCTCCATAGTCTTGACTACTTTAGTACTTTTCCCACACTTTTCCTCTCTTTGGTCGCACTCTTTCCAGCTCCGCTTCGCTGTCTCCCTCTCTCAGTCTCGTCAGTCCGTAATCGTGTGCAGTGAAAATCGAGTGGAGGGTAAAAGTAAGTGGATAAACGGCCGAAGCTGCACCGTATGATGCAAGTGGGAGAGAATAAAAAGAACAAGAAGAGGCAGAGAGTCGAAGTAGTATCGTTGTGCATAGTCGAGTTAACGATATATTTTTTCTTCTTTTCACCGACCGTTACAGCAGTACTTTTCCCGAGCGAGTAGCTGCGTGACGATCGTTATTAAAAAAAAATATATATATGCGAATAAGGGGCTGGGATACCGAGGCTTTTCTCGTCTCTGTGTTTTTGGCTTCGTGTACGTATTCGTGCGAGCACGAATTCGTGTACGCACGTATGTACGAGCAATACGTCGATGTTTTTACAGTGGCAACGACACACGTAAAAAAATGCTCTACTCTCGTGGTATCAACCGTTTGATCGTTTCGGCGCCCCTTTTTTCCTCCCTTCCTTGGAGCATATTTTATGCGTGAATCGCACGAGCCATCATCACCTTTCGCTCTCGCGTTTTATTCGCCCCTCTCCATATACCGCCTCCACCACTTCTCAGTTGTTTTTTTTCTTCTACAATGGCCTGCTCCACGTTCTAATGCAATCTTCGCCTTTGCCAAGACTTTATCGTTTTTTCCATATAACAAAGTTCTAAAATGCTTTTTATTTGCCATTCGTATGGTTTTCCGGTCACAACGTGAAAAGAAATGCGGAATAAGAAAAAACAATGGAAAAAATAGACACAGGGTAGAAATCCGACTTCGTTACTCATCCGAGAGTAAGAAAAGATAAAAAGAAATTGAGGAAAAGCCAGAGAGTTCGTAAATTGGAGGATAAAAATCGCGGTGAGCTAACTCGATCAAAGTCAATCTAAGACAAGCGAGGATCGGCAGGATGTGGTTATACGGAAGAGAGGCTGGCTTTCGGATGTGCCGGGTCACGTTATATAAAGTTCTATACATACAGGCATACACGAACATGTCGAAACTCACACAAAATAGGAAGCAGATATACTGACAGGCGAGGACCACAACCGGACCACGCAGAAAGCTCTGGGAAAATGCGACGTGAGCGAGACAAGGCTTTCCAGGCGGACAGCGAAGAAGCAGGAGTGTAGGTAAAGAGGTAGAGAAAAAAAATGCTCCAAGGAAAAAGGGTCGCGGTTTGTTAGCCTTCGGCTCTCGTAACACACGTCACTCCGTCCACTGACCATTCTATTCCCAAAGACCTCGAGGGACTTGTTTCTATGTCCAGGAAAACGATATTCCCATAGCCTATAGATATCAACTCTGCCGAGCTCTCGTTAAGGCTCAGCGATAGTCGCATGAATTAGTCTCCCATGATCGATTCTTATGGATCGCGACTGATCCTTCAAGACTTCAAATTTCTTCAATTGCGAGCAGATTTTTTTTTAAGCTCGACAATTCAGAAATTACATTTAGTACTGAAGCGAAATAGATTCGACTTCCTAGATTCCATGCATAGCCATGCAGAATTTCCGGACCCGCAAGAGGAAGCAAAAGACGAAAGCAATGACAGGAACATTTTTGAACAACGCTTCGTTGTTAAGTCGATTCCGATGTAAATATTGAAAGACGGTAAATTGGAATTCTGTATCGGCATCGAGTTAGAGAAAATGGAAATTTCAGCTTCATGCATTAGAAAATGGATGCGGTGTCCGGCTGTTTGTTGATAAAAAATCGGGGATTGATAATTATTTGCGAACGATGTAATGAGGTTTATATTTTGGTCGTGCAGCCCATTCACAGTGCACGCAGTGTTTTGCATCAACTCTTTATCCGTCGTTCTCTCTCATTCGGCTTATTTATTTATCCACGAGCTATTGCCGTCATTTATTTACTGTAACGCGTTAATCCGTCACGAAAAACGAGAGAAAAGCTGGTGGTGGCTGGAAGCTGCGCACAGAAGAGGGAAGTTGGACCATTATATACGACACGAATCGCGCTTGACCGAGAATATATGCAAAAAGCGTATATCGCCATTTTGCGTTGTAGGCACTGACGCAATTGGTGCGGTGAATAGAGGGACTGACCAAAGTCCAGCTGGCGCAGGGCGATAGTTTATGCCCACCGACTCCACTGATAAGAGATTGCTCGCAAGAGATTGCCAAATGTGTCTGCAGGGCAAATGCCCATCCACCGTATATCTGTGTGTATAAATATACATACATATGTATAAATTGTTACGTTGGTATATAAATATATGTATAATGTACATATTATACATAATGTTTGGTATCTGTCTGAACGCATGTACGTGTTCCATGCTCTTTGCGAGGAATCGCGGCCAATCGAGCAGCCCATATTCTCTGCCGGTTAACTCACCTTTCGTGAAACTGACGTCACACCATACCCCGTTATCGAAATGACCAACCGAGGCAATGCAAAGCCGCTTTTGGGCTGTTTGTACCGAAGCGAAAAGAGCATTAACTCGCGCGGTTCTTTGTATTTTTATTTTTCAACGTTTATTCACTACGGACGATTCTCCATTTGTACTCTTTCGCCCAATCCTCCAGCTTGTATCTGCAACGCAAAATCCATTTTCCATGTCGGCGTCCGCATTCAATTCGATCCTCTTTCGCAATGTGTTCTTTTGCCCTTGTATCTGGTCCAAGCAAACGAGTTCGCGTAATCGTTTGATTCACTAGCCTAGTCCGTGCAGTTTATATTTGCATGGGTTTATCATAGTTCACACTTTTTTGTCAATCTTCTGGTTCCTTTCCTTTGCAACGTTGTCTGTTCACTCGTGGGCCATTTGTCTCATGTACCAGGTAATTATCAACTCAATTATCATTATGAATCGATTCTTAAACGTTACAAAATTGCTCTCATACATTGATTTATCAACTCGCTCCAAGTTGCTGGTAAAAAAAAATCCCGCCATGCTTGCCTCTTCTCCCCAGTATATATTCTTGCTCGTGGGTTCTCTGGATTCTATCAGAAGTATTAAAGGAACGAGTAGAGTGTGGAAAAGAGAAGATACAGAGAGAAAGAACATCTGCGTTCGCAATACTTTTCGGCGTGGCTTCCTTGAACCTTAAAGCTTGTTCATTGCCTCCTTGCACAGGAAGCTGGCTCGTTTCTTCCACCTCCTCGACTCTTTTAGAACCTCTGTAAATTACCCGATAATGCACTTGCGGCCTTATAATTTACTACTAAAAAGTGAAAGTGGATAGGGCGAGTGGAGGCGTATATATAGATCGATAGGGCATAGCCTCGTAAGAATTAGAGAAGGAACAAAAACAAACTGGTGAGGGAAAAGCAAAGAGACCTATGTAGTCCATGATGTATACCGAGGGATGAGAGCCGAAAGAGAGTGGGCGAGCGATAGTGAATTGCTGTGAGGACGGAGGGAAGAAAAGGCAGCAGAGGCAGGAGAAGAGGAGGAAGGGGATTCAGGCTCGCAAAGGAAGCAGCGGGAAAAGAGCAAAAGCAAAAGAGGAAGAGGAAGAGGAAGAAGATGAGGTGAGGGAGCGATAAGTGCTTGTAGATCTCTGGGAAAGTTTGCGGGAGTGCAACTCACAAGGAAGAATATATATGTGCGGAAGGCCGGAAGAAGAAAAATGGCTGCTGGAGGAAAGAACGTTGTAGCTCTCGTGTTAGGTAAAAACCACGGACTACCATCCGAATCTCATATGTCTCAAAGGCTCTGTGTATACTTTGTACAACGTAAAAATAGTGCAATATTGATATGGAAAAGCTCACAGATTGCCATGCATGCATGGCGTGGCAGCTTGCAGTTTTGTCCTGTTTCCATTTTCATTTACCGCACAGACTCCCCTTACTTTTACCGGCATCTGCAAAAAGACGCGACCGAGCACCTGTTTGACCTCTTTCGCAGAGACCGACCCTCATTATCTTTATCCTCTAGTTTCAACCATCCACCATGGAATATATGCATACAACCCAGCCTCTTGTTGGAAATCTTGTTTTTGTCACATACATGTGAAGAGAGCACATACTAAACTTCCAAGAGTACTCTACTCCGATTATCATAGACACAACAAGCTTTGTGCGCCCAAGGTAACCAACATCCAAAGAGCTTTGAGTGGTGGCGATCTTTGTACCGAGAACAAAGTCCTCGAGGTACTAACAGAGCTTCAGAAATTCGATACAATTATACTTAAATGCATAGTTCCACCAACTGTTAAATTTTACTAAACCATCCAAGTATTTCATGATTCCCCTAAACACTTTCCAACTTCCAAGCCTTAGCAGTCGAAATGAATTTATATCATAAAGAAATTCATGAATACGCAATAAATTTAGATGGCACGTAGGCGATCGAATGAGTTTTTAAAGCTATCGTTTCTGTTCGGCAAAAAAAAAGAAGAAAACTTGGTTTTATAGAGATTTTTCCGTGAGAAAAAAATACGAGAAAGCAAACTTTATCATCAGTAAACAACAAAAATCATTTTCGGTTTTTCTTACCACCGTGAATTTTGGTTACACAGTTATTTACTTTCTGGATATTTGTTCCTAATTGAATTTGAATATATTATTGAATACAATTATACATTTTACAATCGATATGCAATTTTCTATTTTCGCGTCGTCCATAATTAATCCTACAGTCGTACCTAATTATGTACAATGATGCATATACGCATAAAGCTGAATATAATCGTATGCATTTGAAGCCGAATATATATAATTATGTGTTCTCAATTAGATCTGAAAGCCTATGTAGCGCCTAATTTGGATTTGAATAAATACAATGATTTGGACTCGATTTTATACAAAAAAAACCAACTGCGATATGAACTTCATTTCCGGGGTTCGTACAGAGGCTGTTGATACGTTTTTCCTAATTATTTTTTTATGAATTATTCAGCAAACATTTTTTTTTTTCGTCAATTNTTACTTTCTGGATATTTGTTCCTAATTGAATTTGAATATATTATTGAATACAATTATACATTTTACAATCGATATGCAATTTTCTATTTTCGCGTCGTCCATAATTAATCCTACAGTCGTACCTAATTATGTACAATGATGCATATACGCATAAAGCTGAATATAATCGTATGCATTTGAAGCCGAATATATATAATTATGTGTTCTCAATGAGATCTGAAAGCCTATGTAGCGCCTAATGTGGATTTGAATAAATAGAATGATTTGGACTCGATTTTATACAAAAAAAACCAACTGCGATATAAATTCCGGGGTTCATTTCCGGGGTTCGTACAGAGGCTGTTGATACGTTTTTCCTAATCATTTTTTTATGAATTATTCGGCAAACAATTTTTTTTTTCGTCAATTTTTCTCAAGATGAAGGATCTGCGTATAAATTTTGTTACAGAGAAATACTGTAACATGGAGAGAACTGTACACAGAAACGCATACGACTATAGAGACGTATACCGTGAACTATTGTTCACATCCAAAGGTCGAAAGCATTATTTCATCCTGTCAACGAGTCGAAGGTTCAAGTAAAGAAACTATTCTTGAAGTTCGGTGCAATGCAAATAGAGACTACACATATATGTTTACTAGCTTGATGGAGATTCAATGGGAAGCATCATCCATCTTATGGCACTTCCATGTACTGTCAGTTATTCTTGGGGATTGAAAAATATTAGCCGGGAGCTCGAGGAGCAAGGCGAAGACGTGTACGAGATTGCAGTGATATAAATACGTTCCAGGTTGACTATACGTACGGAACAGAGAACGTGGAATATGTGAAACATTCCAATGTACAAATAACCGTACCGAGATGCAACACATAATACAAAAATAGGACATAAGAAAAAAACCACGATCAAGATGACAGTGCAGCGAGCGAATTTCGTTTTACTGCACCATCGCTCTATTGATCGCCCTCCGCTGTTTGAATCGGAGCACTTAAAGCATCCCTCGAGTGAGAAATGTTGGAGCTAATTGTAGTTCAACGAAAAGCTATGCCACTCACCTTTTACTGTTCATATATGCAGGCAACTATATCGTTTGGATCTGTCTCTCTGTATCTGTCACTTTTGCCCTTTATTCGTAGACTCGTGATTGCAGGGAAATTTATATGGAATCAACTTTTAACTCAAGGGTGCGTTGTAGTATGTGCTCGTATGCACAGAGAGCAAGAGAGGTAGGGCAGGGAAAAGAGAGCAAAGCAGAGCGAGAGATCGGAGGACAAGTCGAGTGAGTTTCGATGGAACTCTGTTGAAGTGGTTTCTCACACCGATCATTTGAATTTGCAATGCTAAAATTGACGTGTGTGTTCGTAGCTCATATTGATTAACATTTTCTCGCTTATTTACATTCGTATTTGGTACAAGGTATTAGCATATTTGCCCAAATCCGCACGAAGAGTTAAAATATGACATTGAGAGAAATGTTGATACGACATGTGCCTGCGAGCGTTATTCAGTTTGTTTTATCGGATACGGAATTATCAACATTGCAGTCATTCTCTTTGATGAACCAATCGAACGAGACAAAAAGCAGTTCGAGTTGTTTGTATAATTCTGAATATTTATAGCGTTCATCAAACGTCACTGAGGTTTGGCAAGTCTATGAAGTTTGTAATCCGTCACTATACACCGCTGCAGACTTCATGACTGAAAATTGATTGGCGAATAAAAAAAAATGTTAAATCATAGAATCTCGGAAACATATTACTGTCTCGTGAGCATAAGAGTCGAGGAAGGACTTTGATTAGAAAAACGTTTTGCTCACACCTAGATTGAAACCTGTCGACCTCAGAAGAAGCGCGTCGTATAGTTTCGTGAATGAAAAGGCGGAAAAAGCCGACGACGATGCTAATATCTTTCGGATAATCCTTTGCCCAGTGGGATTGGGGTCAGGAATCAGTAATTTGACGAAATGGGGCTGAAAGAATTTCATAGATATAAATCCCGAGGGCACGTTTGAATGCTTGGATTGTCGTGACGAAAAGAAACCAAGCACGATTGCGCGAAACTTTACGAAAAATATAATTTGAACATGATTTAAACAAGATTCTGCTGGATCATTGTAGGGAATACTCCGAAGACAGGTATATAAACAAAGCTTTAATAGTACAGCACGTAAATCAGTTACGAAGCAATTTCAAACAGCGAAATTAGTTGAAATATTAATCACAGAGAAGCGATAGCTCATTGGGAATAGATTGATACAAACACGAGACGATAATGTGTGTAAAGTGTAGATTGTTGCGAGGAACTAGCGGTTGATGATCCTAAGTCAATTACGCAACATGGACGTACACATCGGTAGAGGGAATGCCACGCCCCGAGGCATGTGACATCTAGGCGGCAGTAGGGAAGGGAATCTTGTATCGGTAGTGCGTGATTGCTACAAAGGGGATAGTCCAGCGTTGGACCGAAAGCCTTAAGGGTGTAAATTGCTG
>JBAJMU010000003.1:2655644-2744989 GCA_037952995.1 Hyposoter didymator
GGGCCAGAGGGGGGGGGGGCAGGCTGGGAGACAGTATCGTCGTAATCGGTATTGAACACTTAGAGCGACGACTACGGACAACGACAGCAACATGGGAGTTCGACAAGGAAGGATTGACCTCTGGACACGAACACGTAACAGAGTCGAATCGTACGAGCGCATAATCGTTCGTAACGGTACGAGCTTCGATGCACGAAGGGTGCACAGACGTAATAAGCCTGAAGCAAAAGGAACCAAGTGAATTGGAAACGTGTATATCCGTACGCGTGTGTTCATCGCGTATATATACGTATACAGTACGATCAATGTTACGCGTGACACGTGTATTCTACGACACAAGTTTATCTCATACTCGTGAAAACCTTCGGAATGTCTACAAGGACGAAAAACCATAGAGGAAGTTAAAATGAGATTGCGAGACAATAAGAAAAGCAGTATGGAGAGGAAAAGACAAGGAAACAGATCGACGAAACGGTTGTATAGGCAAAAAGAAAGAAGCAGGAAGGAGACGAAATCTCAACGAGACGGGAAAGTAAGAATAATCAACAATGTTGAAGTAATAATCATAAAAAATTTTCATGACCGTTAATGGCTCTGGAAACGTTTCCTCAAAGATTAGAAACTTGAAAAACCGTGAGACGCGTGTTGGTACGGAGTTTTTTGCTGCAAAGACTAGCTACCGCGAGAGACGGTTGCTAAATTGCGTCTCTGAAGCTCTATGCGGCGGGGGAATGTTTTATATACGAGAGATATATGGGGATGCACGTCTACCGGGTGGCTGCTATGAAACCACGTGCTCAAACCTCGAAGTATAAATTCTAGTTTTCATGGCCGGGCATTTGTCTGACGCATAATTCGGAGAGTCCATTCTCCGTGAAATCCCTGCGATATTCCACGCGCATCACTTCGCTGTATGTAGAGAATGAAAGAGAAAAGAGCTCGACGAGGGAAGTAGAAACAAGAAAAGCGAACCTGATTTTGCCACGTACTGTGGCGTGGGTTACTTGCTCAGATTCCCGCTCGTCAGCTTCCGTCCATTTTTGCAACCTCCTCGGCTTCGCTGCTAAATTTCACGAGTAGCTTGAACCCCATGATTTCCAATAGTGCCTCTGCCCTTCTTTCTCTTCATTCTCCCTGCAATTTCCTCGATCCTTTGTTCTAACTCGTTTCCACAAATTCCTCGATGGCTCGCAGAAGAACGGTAATAATGCACATATTTGAATTTACATTTCCAGAAACGTGGCGCAGCATCTTTTCCATATATCCCGAGTGAGCGAGTTTAAAGTGTATAAGTTGAATCGGATAGTTTGTAAAATGGCGTAAGTTAAATGTCTCGCACATCATACTCGAGCGTTGATGCCCTTTTGACTATCCTAAGCCTACACAAATTGTTCCATATGTATGTATGAGTTCGGGCTTCCCTCGCGGAGTACGCAAAAAAAAAGCAAATTTATCACAGAGATTTGGCGGAGCTCAAGGAGGCTCGTGAACCACCAATTTATCTCCCGAAATACGGAAATCAGTCAGCATCTACCTAGAAAGAGCTACCGTAAGAAAATGGTGACTTTTATACTCGAGTGCTCTCCCGTTCTCTCTCTCTCACCCTGTGACCGAGATCTTCTCTCATGATATACATGTGTATACGCGCGCGTTTACTTCCGTCGAGCAGGTATATTCTCGACCTATATGCGTTATAAGTCACACACACACGACTACATCCGTACTCAACCGTCTTTTTGCTCATCCGAACATCATGCACATACGCAATACGTGGAAAAGTGGGTGAATACCGAGCGGACAAGAGGACGTGTGAAAATAGAACGAACTCGTATCCTCGACACGTTTCACCCTCTCTTGCATATACATGCCACATGTTGGGTAACTAAATCCACATTTTGTCATTCCTTTCTTCCGAATCCCGCGCGTATTTTTCGCTTTCACGTTTCTCGCGTCTCACACATATAAAGCACGTCCAGGTTCCTCGAACCTTAACTCGAACCCAAAAGCATTTTCTTCTCAAGTTTGCGTACTTTTCCTTCGTATACACGGCGAATAAGTTTGGGTGGGTGTGAGTGTGTGAGTGCGTGGAAATAGTGTGCGTAGGATAAAGAAAGAGATGCCAAATTTTTTCGAAACGAGCTCTCGCACCTTATTCTTTCGTTACTGGTGACACTCGCGCGACGCTCCGCGATTCGTACACAAAAAACATACTTTCCAGACTTATTTTCTCGAGCATTTTCCCTCCGCGTTTGTTTTCTCTTTTCCTCTCGCAACAAATAACTCTATCCCGTTTCGTTTCATTTATATCGCGTAACGGACGAAAACAAGCAAGTGGAACACACTCACCCTTCCGCAAGCCGCATACGTCGAAATACGTTTTAAATTCCCCGAGCGGCGAGAATGAGAAAAGTTTTCCATGGTAATAAGCGGCGGAATCACTCCCGGACAGTAGAATCACTAGCAAAAGCACCTCTAAAGTAAAGGTGTGAGCTCCGTTCGTACAACATTTTCCACTTTACTCTCGCTGGTCTTCCTCTTCCTAGTCACTCTGTCTCAGGCTCTCTCTCTCTCTTTCTCCCTTTGCTCTCACACACACACGATCTTAACCCATTACGTTTCTATCTTTCTATATCTGTAGAGAGACCTGTTATCTAGCCGTTTGGTGATCCAATCAACCTCGACTTATCCAGGCTATACTTTTCCACCGGCTAAAGAGAAAAGGAAAGAAGTAAGAGGAATGGAGAATGAAAATTTAAAGGTTTATTGTAATTTAACAAAATCGGAGAGTTTGGAGAGGCACTGGAATGAAAATTCAGCGACCATTGTGTGTCATTTTGTTGCAAATTAAAATTCTCCATCAAACTTGAAGAAAATAAACGTTTCGAGGAGCATGCATTAATGTTTTTCGCTATGGAACGTCGTGCGTGGTTGACTGATCCATTCCGCAACTGTTTTCCTGGCAGCTGCAAAGATTCTTATAACGCAAGCAGTTTTCGTTGGCGCATTATATTAACACATTGTACATTTTTTGTCATGCACTCTATAACGGCTTTTTTGATCCTGTAAAACCTGTCTCCGTAAACGCGACAGGACTTTTCACTCGTGGCAAATCTTCTTCATACAGCCTGGATTATTTCTGGAATATCGGTCCGCTCGCGTGCTCACCGAGAACGTTCTCTCACACCCTGCCACTGCCGTCTTTCCGCTAGTTATCTTCACGGAGCCGTGAAAGTAGCTGAGAGATAAGGCTCTTTACTTTCTTCGTCATCCTCGCTCTCTCTCTCTCTCTCTCGCTTTCTCTCTCTCTCTTTCGTTTTCTCCGCTCTTGATACCTGTCCGTGTCTCTTTCCTTTCATCTGTCCTTTTTTCGCTGAGAGTATAGCTTGGGCGTCCAGTGAACTCTTGCGGAAAGCTTAAGCTATTTTAGTGGGAAAATCTGATAATTAGAAAAATTATATTGTCCTTAAAATGTTCGAGGTGGAAACGCGAGAGCCAGCAGCTCTTGCATATTCTTCTATGAACTTTGTACTCGAGGACATATTCGTGTAAAAATACAAGTATATAGGCATACACCTGACAAAACTGATCACCAACTATATCCGGAATCGTCTATAAAAACACGCGTTAGAAAGATCGCGACAGTTTTAACAGTTAACCAGCATTTTGACATTTTTTTGTTAACGCTTTCCATCGGTATCCTGCACATCACTCTTTTTCATTAAAACGAGAGCCTCTAAAAATGTGTCAGGACTAAAAATAAGACAAATCAGTCGAACCATCAAATCGTATTCGAATGATAGGATTGCGATTTCAAAATCTTTGACAGTGATTGACGTTATACTGGAAACACAAATTCTATTTATTCCACGATTCAGTCAATCCGATGTTAATCGAGAAAACAGATTTCGTGTATAAGGAGAAAAATTGAAAAAAAAATGGAAATTTGAAGTTATTCGGGGGTTTCTGAGTGGATGCTGTTTCATATTATTTAAAAGACTCGTTACAGGCATGACTAGCCAACAAGCAGGTTAGAAAGTGTGACCTATAATAAAATTTAGAGATGTGATGAGCTGGAAGCTTGGGAATGCGGAAAAAGCGGAATAGGACTATCGCAGAGATTCTATACGTTGAAGTGAACGTCAGTGAGCTTTGAACTGCACGAGGAGAGTCACGAAAAACGGAACGGAGAGATCGAGTGTGAGGTGAGAGGCGGAAAAATAACCTTGGGAGCGTCTCGCCTGAAAGCTTTCTTTAAATGCTTGGCCGTAACAGCTTCTGGCAGTACGAGAAAACGAGCTTATATCCACCTGATGGGCATAGCTCGTTGTCAGGTTAAAGAGCGAGAAAGAAAAAGCAAGTAAAAGAGAGGGAGAGAGAGACATAGAGGGGGCATAGAAAAAAAGCAGAGAGACAAAAGCTGCTCACGTCAGAGGAGGAACAGTGTGAAGCAAAAGCTGGCACGAGGTGAAATAAAAATATAAAAAAATATGAGCAAAGAGGTAGAATAGATCTAGCGTGTGAGGCCTCCGAGGTTGGATCAGAGCTACGGTAAAAAGGGGTTTCTCTTGCACCGACAATCTTTCTCGTTCCTAAGTTCTCTCATCGCTCTCTTTCTCGCTCGTCTTCTCTTTTTCTATTTTACCGGTTGCACCCTTTTTTTATTTCACACACGAGCCAACCAAGGCCCTTTTTTTACCCTTTACCATTCTCTTCTCTTTCGCCGCTTTTCGCTTTTGACTGCCCATCACTCTGTGATTCTATGGATCTCTCTGTTTTTCTCTCACATCGAGACCAGACGTATATATACACCCAGCAGCTCCAAGCCTTTGCCACTGGCTTTTATTCGGCTTGGTGCTCGTATACCCCGCACGAAAAGCACCCGGGGTTTGCCAGATTAAAAGTGGGTATTCTTTAAAAGAACAACCCTCGTCGCGTCCGTGGATAACGAAGAAGAAAAAACAAAAACAAGAAATAAACAAAAACGCGTGAGCTTTCGAGATGGCTCGGTTCTCTTGAGCTATTCTCGTTACTCTCGCTCGTAGCATCTCCATCGTGTCTCTTTACTACGCACAGTCACAAAATCGTGACTCTTACTTTTCTCTGCTGTTCATATCGGCACCGTTCTCACTATCTCCGCACTGAGCGAGAATGAGAATTGAAAAATTACTGTCATAGTAGAGAATCGGAAGAAGACCTCAAATATTCGACAATTTTTATTGTGCAGCGGGCAAATTTTCATGAAAATCCATATTTATTTACATTTTCGAGATTTTATTTCTTTGCCATGAAAATTTCACATTATGCACGAAAGGGATGGTTCAAAATTCACTATAAAATGTTAATTTCAATAAATCAATTTATACGTATCAATTTTTCATTGACGATAGCAATAAAATCATTATTGAAAAAATGTTTTTTCCTCTAAATATCTGAACCCGTTTCCCCGATATTTCGCGCGTTTGCCAGTAGCGATTTTTTCTTTCTTTCTGCATCCGTTTGGGCAGTATTAGTCCGGAAACGTGAGGCGCAAATGACCTCGCACAGAATTTCGCTTCGTAGACATTCTCCAGAGATTTTTCGTAGCTTTTGCAGATGCCTGAGTGATTATTTTTTCAAAAATAGCACTGGACACATTGCAGTGTCAGGTGTCACCGTTATTTTCCTACTCAATATGCTAACGGCTTTTGAGACAATTTGTCACACGCAACAAAGATGAGCAACCGAATGTCCAATGAAAACCTGTGCATAACGGGATCGCATTTTCGTCACTTCCAAGTATATCGCTATTTTGTCACTTCTGTTGCTTCTTTTTTTCAATATCCATGCGTCCAAACTGAAAAATTGAATATTGAACTTCCGCCGGTGATGGTTTTTTTTTCTACGTGGGCGAGGCTTTCTTCCATGACTTGGCATCTGTGGGATAAAACATCGAACGAATGTTTCATTGGAAGTGAACACGATCAATGCGCAATCAACGAAATCCCTCGTGAGTCGCCATTGATTCTAAGTATTGTTGGCATCCACCATGTCAGACGACATGGTGGTTGGAACTTTTGTAAGCACACACTCGAACAAGAGGACTCACACGAGGAAGAATTGCAAACAGTTTTTATCGGCTGAATGACAACTTGTTAGTGCGAGGACGATGAAAGAAAACGATAAATAAGGAGCGAGCGAAGTGGGCGAATGATTAGATTTCCCCTGACAAACTTGGCGACTGAAAATGCGTGTATCTTGTGTGAGTGTGTGCGTATAGTTCGCACCTTATATCCATTCTATACAAAGCAGTTCTTTAGCGAGTTGTGCGCGACCTTGTCACCGAATTAGCGAGCGTACGACGCGTGTGTGTGGACACGCATTAACGCATAGAGAAAAGCCTAGAACTCGCTGAAACTTGAGGCCGAAGTAACTTTTAGACTATAATGGAATTAGCGGACCCTCTACCGAGATGTTCATCGTCGATCCCACAGGCACCGATAGGGAGGAGGTGGAGAGTGACATAACAACCCTGTTCCGGTAGAGACTCCCTTGCAGCGAAACGTGCAAGGGAGAGTTCTTGCCTTAACCACAATTGTCACAGATTTACGCTTACTCACGCGTCCACCCGGAGCTACAGTGAATCGGAAACTATTTTGTCAGAGAAATAGCACACAACCCCCCGAGGTTTATTCTCGTCTCTCACTTCGTCACAAAAGCTTGCTAGCTTTCCTTCGTCTCGCACATCTTACAATTGTGTCACTCCAATTTACTTCTTGATTGAATCGTTTTATCATGACAATGGGGCGTCAGAAACCTCTTGGAATCTTTTCTTCCTCCGCATTGTTCTTATCTCATCGAATCGTTTGCCCTTCATAGAATAAAATTATCAACGCCATCCATGGAGAGTTGTTAAATTTTATCGATAGAGGGACCGGAGGACTTGGAGATTTTTCATGACGGAGTGAAAATACATCGAGAAACGACGGCGTGGTGAAAAAATGAAGTATCGGTTCGTGCAAAAGAGATACACATTCTCGTACGAGCCGTGTGACACATTTCTGCTTCTCTGCTTCGCGTTGAAATTTCAAATCCAACCTGGCACTTTCATTCTCGTGTACAGGGCCAAGCAGAAAGAGAAATAAAGCAAAATGAGGGAGCGTAGAATATGGAAGTTCTGGCGAGACGAAGTGGAAAGCTACAAATGTTTCGTATGAGGTTCTCGACAACTTAAATAATTCATCGTGCTCACTCTCGAGGCGACGCGGCCCCTTATTGCTTCACTCTGTCCGCAAGATCTTATACATATGTATATCTGTGTGTCCACATATATTCAGACATTATATAAATGTGTATATACATTTATATAGCGGAGATTGAAGTGGAAAGCGGGTTGCTGGCGATCGAGAAGTCACAGACCGATAAACGAGCCCCGTGTGTACGCTCACTCCTTCCAGTGGTATAGCACCACTCCAGGCAGACGGCTCCACAGCCAAAGTTTCACAGGATATATAGGTATAAAGCACTTTTCATTTATTTCCTCCCGCTGGTCTCTCCCGAATCCTCGTCCGGTCCACCGAGAGTCACGCACGTGTGTGGCATATTAAGATCGGGGTAGTATCCTGCTGCCCTGCAGCTACGGGAATAAGAGCCCGTTGCCGGACCGAAGAATCATCCCCCAGGGATCATTTCGCAACCTGTTTACCTCTCTTCATTCTGCCATATCTCTTATATCCTACTTGGAATTTTATTTCTCGACAAGCAAGAAATTCAGGGACTTTTCAAACTTCACGTAAAATTATTGCTTATACAGACTCCGCATTATTCTTCGTCCATTTATTCAATTCTACAACTCAAGATTCTGCATCTCGCGATAACGGATCAGCATGAGCCCCCGGAAATATCATGTCATACTTTTTTATGCATGCAACGAAGAAAACTAATTGAATTGATTCGCATATATTTCGTTCGAATGCGCGTAATCTCTCCATTTTTCTCTTACTTTACTGAATGCTTCTCGCCTCGTTGTTCGATAGAATAATAGCCATTTCCGATGCAGACTCACCGTCTCTTCCCCTCGAATTATTATGACGTATTTCGTAAAAAGAACTCACCTGGAAGCAAAAACAAAACAAATACGAACAATTATTTTTACGAGCGATTTGTCAAAAAAGTATCATTAGTTTTATTAAAATGGTTGAACGATTTATTCGACGGTTATTACATTATTGCGAAAGCAGAGTGCTTCGGGGAAAACTAGTGTTTCTCGAACGAAATTTACTCGGATAAAGACGGAGATTTGAAGCGAAAGACGGGGGAAAAAATAGGGTGAAGGTAAAAGTAGACTGAAATCAAAAAGCCGTTCGATAACGATTCTCGTTTTTACGAGAACTCTGCTCCCTGAGCGCAATGACAAGATGAAATCTAAGGAGTAGCGCGAACGAGGGAGCAAAAGAGGACTCGACGAGTGGAGACACGGGAGCGGTAAAATGTTGACAAGCCTCATAACGAGAAAGTGAGAGTCGTAAAGACCTGGTTGGCGCGATCACGGGGTTAACTCCGTAGCTGTGGGATGGGATGAGATTCGAGGGTTGCCACCAATTCATAAATAATCGCGGGCGCACGCGAGTTTCACGTCAAGGCTGAAATAAATATAGAGACCGAGGTCCATATACTACGCTAGCTTTTCCATTTCGATTTGCAGCGTGAATATTTTTTGGGGATCTTCGTGAATGACGTCTGGGACGAGCCAAGGGTGTCGAGAGGGTCGCGGAACTGTCGTTCCCTCGTCCTCTTCGATGGACAGCTGGAGGAGTTCGATACACCGAGAACGAAAAAGAAACAAAAAGAAAGAAATACGCTTGGGAGAAACGTAAAAAATGGAAGGAAGGGTGGACAGCAACTCAGAATAAAGAATTATTTTAGGGAGACTGTGTCATTTATTTCCGCAGAGGGTTCAACGCCATCTAGTATAAATGAAATCTTCAAGAAAACTGTTTCTCTCCTACTACCAAGGATGAAGCTATTTGGTGTCCTCCCTAACTATCACCATTCCTCGATTTACCTACGAGAGAGGAAGGGACAGAATGAAGGGTCCGAGTGAACTGAATCAAACCGGCGCATTGTTAATTCACACAGTGATTGCTCGAGTCCATCGAGACTTCCATCGTTCGAGAACAATATTCCTAGAAACTGTACACGCCCATGTTATTATATTTCCTATACTAAAATAGATGCGAAAAACGATTGAAAACGCAGGGGAGCAAAAAGCTCGAGAGACTTATTAAAGTCCACTTAGTTTACTCACGAGTGGCTTTTCTCCATTTTCTATTCGCTCACGTATGCACGTGAGTAATAATAATCGTTAAGGTTTCGTCCCTATGCGAGGCTAAGGTTGATTATCTCGTCTAGGGTATGTCTCGTGAGCTTGATGACTCTCTGACTTGAGGTGCGGAATGACAGGAAAGCGGATTAGCGCGGGAAGTCGATAATAGTGATGAGTGTCTCACACGGCATTGCCGTTTTCTATTCTGATTTCTTCGTAATTTCTCTCATTTTTCTATCCTTCGGTTTTTTCTCTGATCCATTTAGTTCGTCAACTGTGCGAGCAAAAATTATGAGATTTGCCGGAAAATAGAGTGAAGTCAAGCTGGAAAATAATTTATGGAATCAGAAAAACGACATTTAGGTCGCAGCAGTTGGAAAATTTCTAGCACGTAAAAAATAATCACTTTTTATTGGAAATCGCATCCCCTGTTCGTCTAATATATCAAGAAGCGCGAACAAGTGATTTTGCTTCAAGTCCACGTTTGCGTATATCTATATGTCGGAAGAACTTGCAGCGGTTCCGCCGTAAGCACTTTTCAGACGCAGACTTCCTCGATTAGCATAGAGATTGAGCCGCAGCTGTTTATGTAAATGTATCGTATTGCGATGCTGTGTGTGTAGTGGAGCTTCACATGGTCCTTCAGCTGCTACTCGTCCTGCCATTGCTGGTTAGCCTGCTAGCATATACGACACGGACAAGCTTTTCGTCATTGTGTCCTCAGCATCGACCCGGACGTCGAGTTGACAGTTCTGAATCGTCGAGACTTTGATTCGAGTTCATTGGTTGTCGCCAGCGTGCACCCTACAACCTCTGAAAGCTTCGTCCTGAGTATGACAAGCTAGCTCTTCGAATATCACTGCTGAATCAAGAGCAGCGAGGGTTCGAGAGGCAGAAACGGAGAGTAAGTCATCGAGCAACGTGCAGTGACATTGGAAAAAGGTTTACGAGACAGAAGGGATAATTAGCCATGATTCGCATGTGAAGCACAATCACAGAGAACATTCTCAATTTACTGAGAAAAACTGAAACTGCTCGACAAAGTGTAGACGCATTTTTCCTAAGATGTCACTCGCAAGGAACTCGTGCATAAGAATTACGACCGAGTAACGTTTCATTTATTACATTCGAATACTGAGTTATTCAGCAATCGCTACGAGACTTCCAGGTCACGATAAAAATGATACGTGCGAAATAAGACTGTCACGAATAATTCTTTAAACCGAAGCTTTCGTACAACTTTGAAGCACTCCGGGAATGACGTCTGGCAAGGAAGGGTAGAGCTGGACTGCCGAGGGATTCGAGATTTAGAAAAAGAAAAAAACCTCGAATAAGTTGCGAAGGAAAGTGGACAATGAAATTGAATCTGCTCCCATGACATATGCACGTTCAAGGATCACTATAAAAGAGTTGTCATCCCACAAGGGTATTCGAGAACTCCAAGTAGCGTGAAATGTGAGAAGAAGAAATATTCGCAGTGATGAAAAAAGAAAAGATTTCGAAAGAAATTAGTGGAAAGGTCGAAAGTTACGAGCGATATAATGTAAAGATCTGCTGGCATATAATAAAATATTTCATCGAACAATTGTAGCCATTATACGATTGTCAGTTGTGCATTTAAAAAAAAAATTTGGCCCTATCATACGTATGGCTTGCACTCATTCATATAAACATTGTGGGTACACATTCAGCTGTATACATGTTGTTGGAAAATACCGTAATGCAATGGAGGACGATGAGCAACCCTTGCGCTTCTGTGGTCCGAAGCAGCCCAGCCAAAATGATGACGCAAGATGACCTGGGCCGCTTAATGAATTGGCTTATCGGAATTATATACGAATCGCCAATAATCAATTATACCTTTAGCAGAAGCAACCACTATGCCGGAGAGAGAGATTAGCCACTAACACTATCCCACCATGTACCAATTTATACAGTAGACACTGGCTGTTCCATGTCAGAGGGTCCATGACGATGAAAAACCGTAACCTGCCATTTTGAAATGTACTATATTTTCCTGAAGGTGTAGAGCTCTGGGGCAGGAAACACGGAGTGCAATAATGAGGTTGGTATCTAGCAGCAAAGTGCAAGGGAAAATGGTGCAGTTTGTAGTTTGGGAAAAAAGTTCGAACGTCCTGAATGACGAAAGCTTTCTGACAGTTGATGATGAAGTAAATGTTGAAAACGTCATGCAGGGAAGTCAAGGTTTGATAAATAAGCTGCTGGCTATTTTGACATCGAATTTCCCGTGTACCGTATCCACGGGTATATCTATAAAATAGCTGAGCCATTCAAGGTATAATGTACACATAGCAAAAAGCTTCACGGTCTTGGAATGGACTGGCAGCTTAATATTGGATTCGAAATACACATACGGGCTGAGAGGCCGCGGGAGAGAGATAGCACGTCCCTCACTCTCTTGGACCTCGCGTCAAGTCCCACACGTCGAATCATGCATATGTACATCCATATCTGAACACACGTACAGGCTTTCTCTTGCGGGAGAACCGTGCGAAATAGCGAGCTGCTCCGTCACGTCATTAATATCGGTATTAGCATTAGCATTAACGCGCTTGGTGTGCCGAATGCGCCGGATCGTCCAAGCGATGACGTCGGGAATCCGTACTCCGAATTACCTACTCTTCGCTCTATATCTCTATATACCCGTGTGAATACATGCGAAGTATATACCCGTGTGTATGTTTGTATACTTGGCTGGTAGGGGTGGAGGCGTTGGAGAGCTCGCACGACAGCTCTCGCGGAGATATCATCAACGTCCGAGATAGCATCCTGGTATCAGCATTCGTCCGACATCGATGCATTTGGGCATTAATATTTCGGAAACTAATGCATCGAGTGTGGACAAGTCATCCATGGCCATTTTACCGTTCGTCGTCAATTTCATCAGTAATTCTTCGTATCAAACGTTAATCTTGCAACGCAACACAAAGTTATTGATGATTCCATCAAGTTTTACCGAAGCTTGAGCTGGACAGATAATTAGTGAGTTTTTTAATGCATTCCGAAGTATTATCGTGTTCCAGGCGGCTCTGCAGTCTGCGCGAAATCTTCATACCCTGACGCAATTGTCATCTCGTTGATGCGTGCTTTGACGAGAGAATAAAAAAGATAAGGAATTATCTTGACAAACATGAATCCTAGGACCCTCTGTATACACTTGTTCTTATGATGTATGGGCATGAAGGAAAACAATGGAACGTGACCAACGCTCTATATGCGAAATATGAAGTGACGTGCGCTTGCATGGCCCTTTTGCGGACTACCAGCAATCCATATTCGGCCTTTTGTCTCATTCCATTTGGTTGGCGTCAACCACCGCGTATTATTATCCCGGAACCCAAAGAAATACGGAGCGTAGAGTGAGCGCCTCCAATAGCACTAGTGACCGGAACAAAAAATTGGAGAGAAAAAACACATCGGAGTGACCGTAACGGTAGATCGAGCGGGTGAGCCGAGTGGCCCCAATGGACTCAAATAACACGGTGGGCGCAGGGTGTGCATCCACGGGTCTATATATAAAAGAACATCTATCTATAGATCGTATACTGTCCAGTGGCACGTTGCGTAGCCTATGGTTACCATTTCAATTAGTGATCGACAAACGAATAATTGAATTTAATGAATGGACCATTATTAATGCAATATACATCGAAATTCCCCGATTTTGTTTCTCCAGGCAATTCGAACACAGTCAGCACAGTTTTCACATAATCGAGAAGAACACGACGAAGCGAAAGCTGTCGCAATTGGTTAGTATTGATATCTCAATCAGCTCGAGACGCTCGCGTCATTTTTGACGAAGCTACAATCACTTAATCGTGACTTATTGGATTGTCCGCCTCAGCGCGACGGAAACAACAGATAATTGTTATTTTTTTTATACCGACATGGAAGTGTCGTCGTGTTATTAAAGATTCTTGTAGAAAATACAGAAAAACACAAAGGGAGATAGTGAGAAAATGGTCGAGCTAAAAAGAATGAGGTTGAGATGGAAAATAGTTTGTGTCGCGGATTCGCTGACTATAGCGAATACGAAGGAGGGTTGCTCGTGCGTTGCTGCATGCCCGGCAAACGCTTCAATGTTCGCTGCACTATGGAGAAAGCCGCGATTCTGCGCTATGATACCGATGCACGATATATCGTCGAGCGAGAAAAAGGGAAAGAGAAAGAGGCCTGCATGCATGCACCCCATTAGTAATATGTGTATGCGAACATTGATACATGGATATAAATATGTGCATGTGTGTGTTCATTGGTAGAAAAGGACTACGTGACATTCTATGAAACTGTGTATATAGGACAGCCCTATTGTACCCGTGTCAAGCTGTGCGCATTGTTATGCAATATTTCGCGCACTAATTGGCCTGGAAATTGCTATTTCCTGAAATTACAACCGAACAAACTGCACGACGTAGATGGCGCTCAGCTTGGTTGGTTTCTCGTTCCTGTGTCTATGAGAAACACTATACCAACTTTCTATGTTTCTGGATCTCCTCCCACATCAAGCTCTTTCTTCTCTCCGTCCCTCTTTTGTCTGCATCGTACTCTCTCACCTCCTCTTTAGTCTCCTGTGCTTTAGTCCCTAATCAACAAGCTGTACAGCGATCTTCCTTGAATCCCTACACCCGAGTAGCTATTCCTGCCAACTATCTCCTCCTCCTCCTCTTCCTCCTCCTTGTCCTCTCCTCACTTTTACCCTCCGGGTCCAAGCTTCTTCGACACGGAACGTAGCAGATCTTGATGGTTGTCAACCACTCCGTTTAGTTGTTTTTCTGTACCATTCCCTGTTTATCAACGGAGATCTTACTCTTGCAGGCACATGGTTTCGCCCCATCCGTTCGTACCGAGCGTACGTGAGAATTGGTGCAAAATATCTGCGTGTCCTCGAAGCCGCACAAAGCTTTTTGGGGGCTGCTGATCCATTCGTAAGCCTGTGAACACAGCCTCGTGAGACTACTCTGATATTCTCGCTCTTCTCCTTCGGGAGCATATACTCAAGAAACAAAATGCACTACCTGCAGATTGCTGCATTCATTGAGAATTCGATGAACCGCGAGTAAAACTGAGAACTGTTTGAGCGATTGACGAGTCAAAAATATAGAATGCATTATTATGAGAAACGCAGCACGTCATTTTTTTTCAGTCAAATTTTTTTTATCTCATTCCCTCGCTTCCTCTCTCTCTCTCTCTCTCTCTCTCTCTTGTTCAGTCCAAAAAAAAATCAAATGAGAGAAGCGACGATAAATTTCGTACAAATGCCGCACGAAACGGTCTGGCAGAGTTGTAAAACCGTGATTTATTTACAATGCGAGGTAATTGATTTACTACTCGCGTGCGGCGTAACCAGAGGCCATACGTGAGCTTTTTCCCATTCGACTGCGGCTCTGTTTCTCTTCGTGCTTGCACTCTCCATCCTGTGACATGTCTTTGTTCATTCAGTTGGGTTATTTGTTCACCTGTATCTTTCTCTCTCCTTCACCCACTGTCACTTTTTTTTTTATCTCTTTCACAGTCAACGCATTTTTGCCTAACATCCATTGACCATTTCGATGGTCCCTCCCCCCTCCTTTTTCGGTCCCATCGCAGTTTTTTTCTCATTCAAAATTCTCCGGCCTGCGATTGGTGTCATTCACTCACGCGCGTGTCGCCCAAACAGAATTCTCACCAGGGATTAGCCAAGCACCTCACGTAAAATAATAAAACTGATGGACGTCATCCGGCACATGTCCCTTGCGAATTTATCTATACATATATATATATGATGCGCAAAATGAAAACTCGTTATCGTTGTGGGCGTCAGGTGCATGAGGAGGATAGCTCAAGCGATATTTTGTGGGCTCGCCGGATTGATCGTTTCGAGACTCGTTTGAACGACAGATTTCCATTAGTTATGTTTCTGACTGATGCCTAAACGATTCTTGCGTGTTTTCAATGGATAACACTCTGTTACACGAATTCCTCATAAAAATAATAATAATCTCGACTGAACGGACCATTATTACCGAGGGTGCCTTATATGGATAAGCGAAATCTAAATTTATGGGGTCATACAATTTATTCGCATTGGAACAATTACATACACGCATGATCGATCTTTGCTGCTCAAGGGCAAGTCTCCTGGAGGTGTCTGAACCGTTTCTATCGCCATTTTCCTCTACGCTTGCTACGTTTTGATAAAAAGATTCTGATCGGATCGGTGGAATCGCCTTTCGTGGAATTCCATATACGAATAACTGTCCCTGCGGCTTGGTTGGCAGTACGAAATATGATTTCACGTTTTCCGCCTGACGTGGCAGAAAAAATGAATGAATAATGAAAAATTATGGAATTTTTCATAATTAACGAATCTACAGATTTCGTTCCGTTCAGAATTGAAACCCCAGCGATCGCTCAAGCTCTTCGCTTGAGAATTATCTTTAATTAGTGATCCCAGCTTTTTCCTCGAAAAGCTGGATAGTGCGGCACGTATTCGAGTATCCATCCAGGAATTCCGGGAAAAACAGATGATCGGAATTTTTTTCAAACTTCAACCTATTTCGATTCATAAGCTCCATTGCCGTGAAAAATTCATCAAATTCGAGTCAATGCTTTTCGCGAGAAAAACGGCCAAACATGTTGGTGCGGTGTGATGGTTTATTTATTTAGAAATACACGATGGCAGCTTTTGGGGAAATAACTGTTATCGTAAATTACGAGTGCATGTTTGTATAGGAGAAAAAGTTGATATAAAAAATAAATTTTTCGACAATTTTATCGCCGGATTCACCGAGTGCGGCATTAAATCTGAACGGCAGGCATATCCACGCTCGCACATATTACAGTCATTACGATATCGTAAAATTCTTGTCTGAACAACATTTTTCAATTTGAAAAAAAATTCACTGATATTTCTGGCCATAAACCACGCGCCATAAAAAGTCGTAGTGTTTACATTGACAGCTTTTTCCATTGATTCACGCGAAGCACTCTCGGAGTGTGCAAGCTTTCTGGTTTACAGGAGTGTCTGAAAAATACGGTGGGAAAATGGAAATCAAAAAGTAACCCTGACGCATAGAGAGAAATAGAACGAGAAAGAGAGAGAGAGAGAGAGGAAGTGACTGCAGAAAGGAGAGATTTCGTTGACACCAAAAGACACCAAGTCCCGTTGGGATTTTCTTGTCAGCGTCCCACAGGGACGTGGTGATATTATTTCTGGTGGACTTGGCCACGAGTTCCCATCGTCGTGGGTCTGTCCACTATTCTAGTGCTACCTCGAATCTATTGGTATAAACCAGGATAGCCAAAATTTACAACCGAGGATCAGTGTCTTTACATCTTGCGTCGTCAGTTGTACCGCATCCAACATGGCACTAACGCCCTCCGGTGACCTGGTACTTCTTAATCCTCGTGTGCAGTGACTCTCCTTCTTGCTCAACTACGATCACTTGGCATTCTTGCGATGAAAGCACTAACCTTAGGATCTTTCCTTGCTCACTCACTCGCTCGCTATCAACTCTGTCCCATCTTTCTCAGCTACCACAATTTACTCAACGTGTATTCATCTTCAAAGTCCAAGTTCCTCTGGGGCAAAGCCTGCTCGAATCCGATCTAGCTACCAAGCTATAAGCCAAGATGAAGGCTACTTGCTCACGGACGTGTATGGCCCTTGGGATTCCGTTCTACAGGAGCTATCGTACAAGCTCCGCCCTTGACTATCCATGGACAAGATACTAATTAAGCTGAAATTCAGAACGAGTTGGAGTCTCAGCTCGGCACAATTCCGTTGAAAGCCTTGAGACGAGATTCACGACGATTTAACCCATGATGGTAATGAAAAGTGGGCACAAATGCTCTTTGACATAATCTCTTTTGCAATAAGCTACATTTCCTTGGAGAAATTAATTAGTGCGGAGCTTTATTGACTCGATTGGTTCAGCAGGACGGCAATTACGGAGTACGCCCAGATGATGCTCATCTTTTTGGAAGTATGTCAAAAGAGACGCGGACGAAATCTCCTGGTCGTTGGAGTCAAGGAGGAGACTAAATGATCGCCACATTGAATCCAACGATGGAAAACGATTTTTAAAAGCAATATTCTGTAAATAGAAACTTCCTCCCCTTTCATATGCCCCATTCGACCGGGTCTTTGAAGCGAACTACATCCCTAGACCATCGAAATGCTTCAACACCGTTCCCTCTACTTGTCCTCAACCTCAACTTCCGATCTTGCTCAATCCATCTCTCTCTCTCTCTCTCTCTCTCTCTCCCTCTCCCTCTCTCTCTTCCTCTTTCTCAACTTCTCTTCGAGGTAAACGCCCGAGGTAAACGTCCATTGAAATTTCCGGAGAAACTACCGGCTCCTTTCAATGACAGGCAGAGTTCAGACTGACGCTGATATTTCCAGCTGAAGAAAAACGGAGAATGGAGGAAATTGAGAGGTTCTTTGGACCTGTATCTCATCTATCAATGCAACTGCAGTCGAAGTAAGAGAAAAGTTCACTGCGCTGAACTCGTTTGTTCTCTAAAGATTTTAACATTTTTCCCTCTAAGTTTAAATTGTATTTCCGATCGATTAACCTGCGTTCGCGAAAACTAGAAAATTCGACGACAAAAATTCAACCAAACAAATTCTGTCCGTTTTCTAAAATAACAGCGAGTTGGACAATAACGACTTCTTTTTGCCGACAATGCCTTTGGAAAATATAATTTCATAAATAACGATTTCGAAGTTCAATATTGAAATAATAACTCATGGTCAGGAAAACAAAGTGGCAGCTCCTAGTCCATGAAAAACAAAAACCAGATTCATACATTTTTCTTTTTTCTCATTGTAACAATCTCCAGAAGCACGCATTGATTGTTTAGCCTGGCGAACCCCTTAACCTGAAATGGAAAAATTCATAGAAAAAGTGGAACATCGATCGCACACGGCTTTCCATCACTCTCGGAGTACTTTCAATTTATGAGAGGTCGGTTGCCTCTGCAACAAGAGGGAAACACGAACGAAAGATAGAAACAAACTCAACGGGCATCACGAGTGCATCGAATGCCATTTCTGTTCGGCACGACAAAAGTCCCTTCACGTGGACCATGGTATGTGTGCCATTACCGTAGAAAAGAGCAGAAAAGGGAAATGGGAGGATAAAAGATAGAGCTGGAAAAAAGGAAAAAAGATAAACAGTGGTGGCGGCAGCAAGCTGCAGGAGAACGAGGGAGAGATATGTTGCGGCCTCTGTGGGTCAGCGAAAGAATGAAATAGCTAGGGATTGAGCTTTCAGTGTGTTCTGCGCCTGGTATGTGGCACCGAGTGTCCCCCCGGTCTATCGCATTCTTTTTTCTCCTCTTCCACGCTCTCGTACCATTTTTCCATCGCAGAATGAAAATCAAAGCTTGACCGCGAAAGTACTCGATTCTCGTAGCGGGCAAAGATTTTCACTGTCCGGAATAGTGCGAGTACCAAAAAAAGGAAGCTGAGTTGCACTATTTCATGTACCGACCATTTTCAAGCTGATGAGAGGCTGTCGCCTACTTTTTTTTTGTTTTGACATTCTACTCCGCAACATCAATTTCTCACTGCTCACGGTCATCCTGCTTACCATGACAGCAAATTGTATTACAGAGCGAGAAATCACGATTTACTTTGAATCCCAATTATCGCAGTCAAAAAATCGTAAATAACAAGAAAAATCGATAGTTGAACATTTTAACTTTAAACGTGAACCTGCAGATTTTTGAAAATGTTCGAAATTCCGCGAAATCCTCGATGGTTACAATGTGAACAAAAAGTAGTACAAATCAACGCAAAATATTCGAATATCAGAAGGAACTGTATCCGATTTCCGTGATTGTGTGATTTTCCATCCAGGAAAATTGGAGCTTTGATGATCACGTGACGGTAACGAAAGGAACGAACGCGAAAAAACTGCAATCGCGATGGTTTCATCGCAACCGGATATTTCACGTTCAGGGTAAACAGTTGAAAATTAAAAACAGAAACAAAGTTAATTAACGTGTTAAAAAAAGATGCGCATCATTTTGACGCTCCATCCCCGTGGATGAAATTTGGGGAAAAAGTGGAAGTGACATATTTGTACAGCTCGTGTATACAGCATGAAAGGTTGACAAAAAAAAAATCCGTTTTACTATTCCAGAAAATACCCAACGATTCCCCGGTCGCAGATTGAATTGTTTTTGTGCTTTGTACAGAAATGAATAATCGAAAATTTGTAGGAAAAATAATTCAACATGTAGTAGAGACTTGGTTAAGAAAAAAAACTGAGAGTCACGACTGGACCAGGGTCCTCAAAATTGTTTTCGTTTGCTGCAGTGTTCCAAGTTTCCCCAGTGAATCAGCGCGTTTCCTCGTGCCGTCGCGACAGCGTCCCGAATTCACAATGCTTCGTTTTTTCTTTTTAATGATCGTATTTTTTTCTCTCACTTGAAATAATAAAAGACGTTTTGAATGCCGGAGGAGATAATAAAAGGTTCGAGAAGAATGAAAAGGCTAAATCGTTCATCGATGAAGGTGATTTTTCTTCTTGGCTCATCAGGCTTCTCTCTCCGAATCGTTTATTTCAAAGCGTAATTAACGATTCAGAGTTTAGGTTCACGAGGCAATGCGATTCGTTGCAACTGTGTGTATAGCTACGAATGTTATTGTGGCGAGTATCCAAGCTCGTAGGCACGAAGGGTTTAGGAGTTTACTCTCTCGTTAGGAACACACGACGAGGAGCGTGTGTTGCAACGTGAGTGAGAGGCTTCGATGGGGCAAGTTTCTGGCAGGTTCGAGGGTGGCATAGGGAGAGAGTGTGTGAGGCAGCAGCTTTCGAGAACGCGAGAAGCTCAGGGACTGTAAGGGACTATAGGGTATAACGCTAGATCGGTTGGTGTGCGCTGGAGAGACCGGTTGTATGGCGTTAGGAAGGACGAGGTCATATTTGCAGCGGATGTGGAACGATCGTGAGTTCGTATCGTAAATGAAATCACGTATTCGCGCTCGTGGAACGAGAACACGTAACCTCGAGGAAACGTACAAAGCAGCTATATATTCACTGAAAAAGGAAAGAGAGACAGAAAATCTGTGGCCGAAGGTAAAAAAGGGGTTTGAAGGGAAGCAAGAAGATCAATGTAGAACGAAACCTCAATGTGAGTTGCCATCACATACGAAAAGAGAAAAGCAGAGAGAAACGAAACACACTCGAAAATAAAAGGGAAAAGCTTAATCAAGAGTTCCATCAAAATTCAATTACGTGGATTGAAAAACACTACAGAAGCCAAAAACCGAAAACGAAAGGACGAGCCAGGGATTTTTAGAATTGGGAATTCTATTCCCCAGTGCCTTGCATTCCGAAGATTTTGACCAAATTTTATCAAAGTTCGAGTTCAAATTTGGAAAAAGCCCCGCCGACAAAAACTCGGGAGCAATTTTCATGTTGATTACCCATGAAACAAAATGTGAAAGCTTTTGAAAGGTTAATGGAGGTTGAAGATCGCAGAATTTGTCTCCACTCAGCCTCGAGCTGTCTGCAGTGTTTCTTGGAATAATAAAGATCTAGTGAACTTTGTTAACAGACTCGGTTTTCTCGCTTCTGATTGCAGAATAAATAAAAAACGTAAGATGTGCAGCCCAATTCCTGTGGAGCAGCAGCAGGAACGTTTGTAATTCTTGATATACTCGATTGCCATCAGCGAACACCATGCGCTGCAATAGGGAGATATGGTAGTTTGTCGCAAGGTTTAGCGTGACATACGCGGCGGAATATCCTACGAAGCAAAATATATATTCGCGAAAGTGCATACCTATGTACGATTGCGAAGTGAGGCAGTTTGCTAACTTGGTAATGCAGTTTTCATCGAGAAAGTTAAGGGCGTCGAGTCTGCAAGAAAAGTCGCGTGAATGGAGAAACTTGACGAAAGACGAAGTGAAAGATAAAGAGAGAGAGAGAGAGAGAAAGAAATAATGCAAAAGTCTTGGGGCAGACGGGATACGCAAACACGTATCAAAGTGAACATGCACCGATGGTCAAAGAAAATTTACGAGAATGAGAGATTGTTCAAAATATATAGACATAGATTAGCGAGTGAGAGAGTTGGCTAGTTTTGGTGCGGAGAGAAAGCAACAGCAGGGGGGATTGACAAGAAAAAGAAAGATCGAGTGAGATCGTGCAAGTGAACAGAATGAAGCCGACGACTTGTTCTGCTCCCGGTAAGAGATGGGGGCGCGAGTGGTGCAAAAGTGAAATTTTCTTCCTACCAAATGAATAAATCTGGCTTTCTCTTCCCAGAGGTAGCATCTATTCCTCTCCCTTACTCATACCATCAGAGAGTCCGTGCGTCACGTGTCTCACTCTTTCCTACCCGTTCTTCGTTTTTCCCGAAGGGTTTTCCGCTTCGTGCCTGTGTATACTTATAAATTCATTCTGTACTCCTCCCGAAATCCAAACGTAAGTCTCTTCCTTTTTCTTCTTCCCTCAACTATTTTTCTCGACTTCACTCTACAGCTTATAATGCTCCGACGAATATATCCTCATTCTCCATGTATTTCCAAGGAACAGAGTATAACAGTGAGTACGAATTTTTCTACGTAAAATCGTAAAATTTACTTTACAAACATTTTCCTCGCACGAAGCTTCGTTCTTTTAGCAAGAATAAAAACTTCTTCCGCCTCGCTTATCCGGTTCTCTCCCTCGCCCTCCTCCCTCCCGCACTTTCCATCGTGACTACGTTCCCTCGGACCCATCTCAGTACAAGTTCATCCTTCATCCAATGTTTTATTTATATATTTATATTCGTTCCTTCAACTATTATTTTCGAAGAATAGAAAATCGTCAGCTCATAGATGTTTCCATTCCTCCGAGGCCTTCCATTTATACTCTCAGACCGATCCGATACTAATCTTTCAATTCCCGATCAAAACTTATTGAAAGTTCAGCCACAGTAATTAAAATTAATCGGTGGAAGCTTCTCCGTTCCCTAACCGAGTTATACAAGAAACCGATGGTTAGCTATAAATGTCAGCCTGATAATACGCTCGTACTACTTGCTGTGAATGTCAGCGATGCGTCTGCCACGTAATGATGTTTATGTGAGGGGATTACAACGATTCCTCACGAATAAACATTCCTCTCTGTTAAGGGCAAGTTTTGTTTTCATTTTACAAATACCAGAGTGCCCTCGTTTTTTAATATTTGCCTTGGAACAATACCTGCGATATGAACGTCCGCGATCATCATTTTACGTTACATTTTTTCTTCGTCACACACGAGTCTGTTGACGAGGACTGCCTGGGGAGTAATAAAAGCAAATGGGAGTTAGAGTAACTGTCAATGTAAACATACAATAAATACTGTGAAATAATTGTAGAGAAATATAATCGCACGAGAGACTGATGCGAATCGTTCGATTCTTGTTTCCGACGATCGGCGCAGCTAATTGTGAAAAATAATAAGTCTGGAGGAGTCGGTGGGGTACCTGCTTTGCGTTGACCACCTGCGATTGAGTGTCGATACGGAAGTCACTTCGCTGAATTTGCCTTTGAAAATTAATATCAAACGTGAAAATAAGTAATGCGTGTGAAAAATCTTGGAAATCTGCTTGATGCAGGCAGATTTTTCAAACGTAGCTTTCGGAACATGTCGATAAAATCTCTTGCTTGTTCACCGGTTCAGTGGATCACGAATGAGAAAATATGGTTTGAGAAAGTTGGAGAGAAAGAGGTGGAAAGCTGACAGACGAAGAAATAGACATGAAGATCAGCATCGGTGCAGAGACTCGAGACTAGCAGGCTTCGCCAAGCAATGATAAGAAGTCTTTTTTTTGTTGTTAGACATGAATGTTATAAAGGCAAAAATATGTACATAGGTTGATATATCGACAGGTAGCCGCAACGAAAATACGAAGCCATCCGTGAGGAATGTCAGCGGCAGAGATCGTCTCGGTTGTCAAGATGAAGTCTGTGCAGCACAAAATGTATCGTTGAGTGCGTAGCGTTAGGCGATAGGATGGCAGAGACGAGAAGAAATAAAAAAGGATAGAGAGAGGGCACGAAGGAAGAGGCTGGGCGGGGGAGAGTTACATTGACGACGAAATGATATTCGACCGATCCAACGTAGCATCGGCATCTTTGAGCGAGTCAAGTTGCTTTCGAAAGCGACATCGCAAGCAGAGTTGCAGCAGTTATCACAAGGTGGATTTATATATATAGATATTTGTATATATGCACAGTTCGATGCACAATTCTCTTTCCGTTTGGGGATGGAGCAACCATGCACCTTTCCACGCGAGTAAACACCCGCGATTTCCCGCAAATATAAACATGACACAAAAAAATGTTCACACATCTAAACATCGATCGTCTAATAAATATGCTATGATATAATAATGTATACGTGTTATTAAATATAAACGGTATATTTAGACCAGGAAACGTTTGTTAATTAAACAGTCAATGTGTTAATTTATCCTTAAACAATATATATTCAAATATATATTAATTAAAAATATCGTTTTTGAAAAAAATTCGTTTAAACTAAATCGGTGTGACGACACATTGCAACTAACAACGAAATAGTAAATGTTGTGTCGAGTTTGCAATCGATTGTTTTTCGTCTTTTTTGTTATTGTTGTTGTGGTGTTGTTACATTGTCCCAGGGATATATAGGTACGCTGTGTGTAATTGTAAAGAGGCAGCAGCGAGACAGAAGAGAGAGATAGAGAGAGAGAGAGAGAGAGAGAGAGAGAGAGAGAGAGAGAGAGAAGAGAGCGAGAGAGAGAGAGAGAGAGAAATATTCGAGGAAGACAAAGGGCATATACGTATATAAGATTAGAGAAACGTTTACGACATATACGCACATATCGTAATACTATGCCATATCATATATATGTATATTAATGTATTAGTATAGAGAAAAATTCTACAGACTATATCCTAATTTGCAAACCAAACAAACGAACCAACCTCCTCGGAAAGGCCTAGCCGAAAATGTTCGCGGGACCCCTGTAACAAAAACATAGATAAATCATAAGAAAATCATAGAATAACGAAAATAAATAGCTAACAGACGTGACTTTTCTATATTTTTTGTTTTATTCATTTAGTCACTTGGTTCATTTTTTTTTCTAGTCGCAAACAATCGGGGTCGAACGCAATCTTCGATCAAAAACGTTGTTCTTAATAAAATTACGTGTAAATTATGTGAAAAAAAAAATATAATTGATAATTTTTCTAATACATACAGGTCTGGACGACGGAATTCAAAGGGAACAAACTAGTTTTTTTTTCAATACAATATCACACGGCCTCCATTTGACCCTAGCGATGAATCTACACAAATACCGGGTTTCCTAAGTAAGCCCTTAATTTTTTGCATCATATCTTCGTACATTGTGTAACAGTGTAGGCGTAGAGCGTCTCATGAGTCTGTTTATAAATCTGTAATGACATGTGTCTTCCCTGTAGCCAACGCGATTAGCTCGTGCATTTTTCACCGCTTGGAAATGATTATAATTGCAATGGTCATTTTGGTCCAGTTGAAATAATAATTTCTACTGTTTTCCGGCTTTCCGGTTCATTTTTTCTTTCGTATCGTTCTACTCAAAAATATTGTTGAAAAAAAAAATCACCTAATGGTTGAGAAGATCCACACCCAGTTAATGAACTTTGGAACTCTCTGTAGGAGGGTAAATAACCCGAAGTTTTTCTAGTATGCCTCTACGAGGTGTGCACTTCTCCCTAGTCAAAGGAACTCGAATGAGGGATGCAAAGGGTTGGAGAGGAATCGGGGGAGAGGGACCCTCACCATAGTTTGTTGGCAAGTTCGAGAGCACCATATATCGGTCTATTGCAAACGTCTACTCTGTGTACACAGCATCCGGTTCATTGTAAGGAGAAGAAGCCACGATAGAGGCAGCGGTCAACACAATTGTGAGTTCGTTTTCATTGGCGCCACTGAGACTTAGGGCTTTGGAATAAAGCTTTCCAACACTTCCTCTCTCCCTCTCTATTTTCTCCCTTTCTCGCTCGGTCTTTGTGCAAATTACAAGCTACCTTTCGAACTTCATTTCTTTATGGATACGCTCCCAAATCTTCAAAAGAATAAATTCAAAAATTGGTACTTGCGTAACAGTCTATTGTATAATGTGTGATTCCACGAAATTGAATTCGATTGAATTCTAATAAATTATTCAATGCGTAGGTCAACGCGATTCCATCGGCTCAAGTATTTTAGCGACTACTCTTTCAATTTCTATCGCCACATCTGAAGAACTCAGTTAATTAATCGATGACGGATATGGAAAAGAATTAATTGCAATAACTCGAGCCAACCCGTCGGCAGGAATCATGAAACATTCATCCGTCTCACTGATTGCGAATGAAGCTCCAAGTCTATATCATACGACCAGCGAACGACGTGTCGCTGAGAGGAAAATTGTGCAGACGACACTTCACTCTCGTGCAAAAGAGATTGCGCTCTCCGGGCTGCGGTGCTGCCCCGCAGGTTGTGAGCGTAATGCTATATTTTGGTTGGTCGCGTCGACGTCGGGATCGACCGCATTACCGTTTCCGGAACGACCGTGATTTCGCGTTTCGTACTTTTCTGACTCAATATTTCTGATGTTAACATCAACGAAAACACGTAAACACATACGTACGGATTCACGAATGGACCGACTGAAAACTTTCCGTGTCTATCCGTTCACTTGCTTGCTCACCATGTCCTTTGACACGGTCACACGCTTCCGGACATTTTCAGACAGCAGGTGTGTCATTCACTTCATAAACGTACGGTTAACCTGACAATACCATTAGAGTTAATTGAACACGATAGCGCACAGCTGGTGGAACGTTAGTCCAAAAATGAACGAATCACTTTAACTGAATCGAAATGACCGAACGTTTACTGCTTCATTTGTACTTTTTTAAATCATTCCTCTCATTGCAGTCTGTCTGTTTTTCCTGGACAATAAATTGCTCATGAAATAAAGTGATCAATAAAATGCTTGCGACTCTGTAGCGTTCATTGATCTCCTTCAAGTAGTTCAAGCGCTTTTTAGTCAGACAACGAATATGGACGCATTCCATCGCTCGGAGATTTCGGCCATATGTTTCTTGATTATCAACGAACATGAATACCGAGAGAACGGCAATCGTATATCTGTGGATTTGGTCCGTCAACGTTCAAGATCTCTTTCTCGTATATTTCGAGTCCCTTGACTACATATGCTCACGATTTTTCGAGTCAGCTTCGCGTGCACTAATGCAAGCGAACTTCTTCTTGGGAAGAGCGGAATGTTGGCGGTGACTGGTCGTTCGCGTGTATATAAGAAGTGAAGATATATACGGGAGAAAGGGCAAAGTCCAAAAGGCACCATCTGTATGGGAGGATTTTACAGCGAGTGTACGGATTCTCAAGAGAGATCAAGTTTAAGAGGTTGGTAATGGGACTTGGGCCGAGGAGCGTACATGGATTTCTAGCGTGGGGTTTGCAAAGACGAGGAGACCAGTTGGTCGTTGCGTCATTGGCAGAAGCAACGGGAAGATCTGTGCGAGTGTGCTAAAGTTCGTGTAAACACATGTGCGCGGTAGTAGAGCAAAGGTAGCTGCAGCGTCTTCTAGATCGCGAGAGTTTCCGTCGAACTCTATATCTATATGAATGCGCAGCGATCTAGAGCACTGTGCGAAGAGAACGAGAGGTGAGCGTATCAAAACCCACGCAGTATACGTAGGGCACGGTCTTGCTAGATCGGGGAAAAAAGAGAAACAGAGAGAAGCGCGATCAGGAGCGAGGTCTCATAACACTTGGAAGCAGGTGGTGAGACCAGTCGCGTTGTCCTCTTATTGCCTCGCTCGACGAAAGAAAGTCGGTGAACTCCACCATTCGAGTGTAGGAGCAGTGTCGCAGTCTCGTTACACACACACACACTAAGTATCGTATGTGCCTTGGGAGACGAAAACGAGCAGATAGAGAGGAGCTTTGGAGGTTGAAAGAAAGAACGCAACGTTGGAGGATCGTAGGAAGAAGAAGAAAAGAGAGAGAGAGAGAGACAAGGGGGAGCAAGCGGAGGAGGCGATATCTGAACGTGCCGAGAGTGAACCAAGACGTGCGAAATAGAAAGAAGAGAGTCTTGAGGCCCTACGACCAACACTCGACCTTCGACACTCTGGTCGCACGTGCTCTAGATCTTTTTTCCACACATTCGATGTACATATATTTGGATGATCGCGTAGGTGTCTCTGTGGGTGTGTGTTTTCGTCCGACTATCCAGCCTGGCCTCTTGGCTTCGCACACTCTTCGTAGCCCTTCGACACCTTCGTTTCAAGTGTCGAATAAAGGGACGACTCGATATGTAATAGAAATCGAGGCTTGAGGAAAAAAATAAAAAGAAGTGTGGGAGCTAGAAAGAAGCCGGAAGAAGAGGACTGTGAGTGGAGCTTGAGAGAGAGTTGTACCAATGGAGTGTGCTAGGGTGAAGTTGAACGAGAAAGAGATCTCCGCGGAGCCTCAGCGAAACGATCTCAATCTTTTCTCTCATCGGTGCACAGCAACCAAACTCGATTTCCCTCTGGTCTTTTGCGGCGAAAAATACATATATTTTATAGATCCCTATCTCTCTGTAAATGTAAATGGTGAATTGCCAGAGTCGAAGAAACTGCGTTTGAAGTAAAGACATGGCCAATATCCTAGAGGATGAAGAAAATAATGAACGTCATTCGTGTGTCTGTCACAAAAGATCGAGAGACTTTCTTCACAATTAACGCACGTGCGGAGGATGAGAGACGTCCCAAGGTTTCTTTCATTCGATTCAATCTGCAGTAACGAGCTTGAACATTTCTTTCGTCTTTCCAAAAGCAGCCCATCAAATTGGAGAAAAAATCATTCAACTCATGGGAGAAAAATATCGTAACGATTAGTATTTTCCTTCCCGACGAACCAAAGTGTAATGCCAACTGTTGAAGTCGCGGCCAGAGGCAAACAAAACAACTTAAGAATCGGGGATATAAACAGTAGAAACGGCTAGAGGGATCGGTGAGTATAAGGGATGATGCTCAAACCAGAGTCCAAGAATCCGGCACTCGACACTCGTCGTCAAGTGGAACAAGAGTCAAGTTTATTCGCTCGTGACTTTGTTGGGTGACGAGAAAGAAGAAAAGGAAGGGAATGAGGAAAAAAAATAAAAGTTGGCGCCGTATCCCGACACTCTTGGTCGTCCCGGTTGTGGCAACGGACATCCCCCTGTCCACACCTCTATGGAGGGAGGAAAAGAAAAGGTTTAAGAAACGAGAGACAGATCAAAACGACGGAAGCATTATTGTTATAAAAAACAAAACAAAAGCAGCAAAAAAAGTCTGTTCTGCAATCTTTCGTGACCGAAAACTCCACGTCGTCATCACGGTACAGGACTTTCTAGTAAGAATCTCCAAGTTTCCTACCATTTTCCTCTTTTAGAACACAACAAGAATTTATTCATCTCGATCTCTCAATTTAACGTTCTAGCGTGTCACAATCGCGACAAATAATTGGTGTACATTGAAATAAAAATTGCAGGACAATATTCTCAAAAACCCGAAAACCTAAAAAATACAGGCGTTCGTGTCAAATATTTCGATGCTATTCCCCGTTCCGACCGAATTTGAAACTTTCCCACGACGCTCGTTCGACATACACGTTGAAGTTATGCACTTCGATTTTCACCAGTAATTATTTTGGTGTTTCTATAAGAGAAGCTTCCATTTTGAAAACCGTAGACTTAAAAATTTTTGTAGCCAAAAGCAAAAACGTTGATTATTGCAGGAATTTTGTATTTTCATTGAAGATGATTCGAAGATTATATGAAAGCAGGGAATCTGTACCCTTGAAAATAAATCTTTAAGGCCCTCACAATTACGTCAGAATTTTCGTAAATGTATGACTGTCGATAGTCTGGAATTGCGTGTGTTTGAGCAAGCAATCACAGACATATAAAGTTGTTAAATTACGTCGACGAATAACCGTACAAAAGCGAGGTCAGAGCCTGATTCCGAGTCGACTTGCACTTGAATCTTTCTGCTCTAATCCCAGCGAGCGAGTCCTCTTCACGAGCCAGCCTCTGCCACCATTTCATTTTGAGTTTTTCTGTGTTTCGTTTTTTGCTCTCTCTCTCCCTCTCCGTTACTTTCGGTACTCGCCACAGCCTCAAAAGTGTGGTAAAGTTTTCCGATTTAGCCGCTGGTGCACCCTAGTGTCATGTGTGCTGTGCCCTGCTAGCGATATAACTTTCCTCCTCTCGTCTATTTCATCCTCCGCTCCCACTGTACTTTTAACTGGTTAACATGTGTACGTCGCGTACACGATCCACCCAGGATTCCACGTACGTATCTGTGCGTGTAGCTCGCCGTTGTATATTGTTCTTTAAATGAGAAAATCCCTGGGTTTGCCTGACGAGCGAAGGAAAGAAAATACGTTACGACGGACAATGTTACGGATGAGCACGAGTGAGAGTGAATAAAACTTCCTTCTATACGGCCGAGCCCGTAAATCATTATTCTGAGATTTATCCAACTACTTGACGGCGCAGTTAGAACAAAAATAGTTTCTCACGTTTTGCTTTATTTTTATTTTTTACCAACCTGTTACGATCACTGTTGACAAAATTGGCCATTTTTGCCTCTACAGTACAGCCACGTAAACCATAAGTATGTCGCTTTTTTGAAAAAATGAAAAGTAATTATAAAGGTAGTAAAATTTGAAATAGAAAAGCTTCTTGTACGGATCATGCTTGCACGAAATAGTCTAAACTAAAAAAAGTACAACTTCATGCGTGTGCGTTGATATTTCGTTTTGTTCGTGAAAGTATAAACCGAAAAAGTACAATTCGAAACGTGCAGTAAAAAATCATGCTGCTTTGAATGTTATTCATTTATTTATTCATTTTAATTGTTATGTTTGAAAGATCGTATTCACGAGAAGGTTAAATTTGAAATGAGATTCACATTGGAATATAAATGAGATGATGTAATGATTAATCGATAATGAAATGAAGAAATAAAATGAGAGAAAGACGTCAAACTCTCGGGTACTGTTGCCTTTAATGCGTTCTCGACGGCTCGCTCGAGCCTTTTTCGCCAGTATTCTCCGAAGGGACTGACCTCGTTTCTATTCATCGGGGCATCGCGGGGCGGTATGGTTTTACTTGGTTGCTCTCTGTCTGTCTCACGACCAACGCCTCTCGTGAGACTTAGCTCCCGCACAGTCCCGCGAACGACGCCTTCGGGAGTAATTACAGCGGTTGGTCGCGAGAAAGGAAGATCTGAATGACGAGACAGCGAGAACGAGGAAACGATAGGGTGGGGAAAAGGGAAAAGCGAAGGGCGGAGCGATCGAGAGATGAGAGAGAGAGAGAGCGAGAGAGATGAGGGAACGAGAATAATGTATTAAAAGGGAACCGAGAATAAAATGAGAGCACGAAGAGTATGCGAGTTGGTTGGAGCAGCGGGCTCCGGGCTTTTATTTTGCGTGATTAATCTTAATTTTCGTGGAGGCATTATCTTTAATTAAATCATCATTGATTCTTTGGGCCCCTGGAAGAAAAAAGAATCGTTCAGGAAAGATAAATATATATATCTATATATTTCATGAGGCACCATCCAACGTTCCATGCTGCCGATATGCAGCGTGGGAGCTCGAAAAAGCCCACACACATAGCCCGAGTTCGAATCGCTTCAAACTTGCGTGGCGATTCACCGGCCAAATCAATTTGACCCACGTAGAAATTAATTATCAATTTACGATATCGTAAATAATGGTTTTTTCCCCAAGACCCTGAGCCTCCCGCGTTTCACCCGAAATACCGGAATGTTTAAGTTAAGTGCTGAAGGGCTGAGGTAAATATTAATGCTGCTAATCTCGCAATGAATCGAACGAAAAAAAAACCGAAATATCAACAACTCCCGCGATACAATGATATCTTTCGAATAATGCAGAATTTTTACTAATTATTTTTGCTGCCAAGCTATTTTTTCTTTACATTATACTCACCCCTCGACGTTTATAGAAAACACGTACAAAAATAGAGCTAATCTCCAGAGGAAAAGATCTCGTGAAATGAAAGATACAAAAAGTTTCAATTGGCATCGATTATTTCTATACCCATACGCCATATTACTTTCAAATAGTCTCTGCAGACAAGAAGCTCCCAATCTCACAATTACACTCACTTCGTGAACGTATCCGAATGTGAGGAGGATAAATAGAGGAATAAAAGAATCTCACATGCCCGTAAAAACAATAAAGGGATCGAACGCGGCGTCGAACGATTCGATTCATCGGACGTGAAAGGGTTTTTCTCCTTCCCTCTCTCTCTCTTTTTCTCTGGCTTCCTGTCTCTATCGCGCTTTTATTTTCTATTGAAGATTTTTCTCTTCAATTTTCCAGAGAGCACGTTACATCCTTGCACAGTTCTCAGGGATCTTTCTTTCAGGAAATACATATATAGCATCACGTGTAGAAACCGATTGAAAAAAGTGAATCTGTATATAAATATAAGGCTCACAAGTGGAATGAACCGCCCGGGTTCTTTGCAGTTTAGGTCGAACGCCCATTGGAAAATATGGTTTTGAGAAACGCGATCAAGATTGCTATCTGATTGGTTCGTGGATTACCTCCACCGACCCTACGTTCGAGCATATGCCCATAAAATACATATAACGCGATATGAAAACGTGAAACGAGATAACGATAAATTCCTCGATCAAAACAGCAGGACGAGAATGAATCATCAAAAGTATGAGTAAGAGCAGAGAAAAACTTCCAAAATGTCTACGAACATGGACGCAAACAAGCTCACACGGTGACTCCTTCAATTATTCCTCTCGCAGTGACTAATATTGTCATCACACCATAATCTATAAATCTGGGAGAGTAAAAAAGGGTGAAACCCAATTAAACCAGTTGAAAACATAATTCCCAACAACACGCTCGGTCTGATTGTTGTCACTGTATTTCCTACTCAACGAAACTTCGTTTCTCTTTTTGTTCTTTCCGTTTTTCTCTCTGTCCCTTCCTCTGACTTTTCAGCCGGTATTCCTTTGCTTTTCGAGAGTGTAAACGATATTTCTGTGTGCACACCTCGCAATAAGCTTCACTCCGCATGGTTTATATATATTTTATGCCATGTAATTGCAATTCCTGCTCCATTCTAGCCCCATTTTCCAGCTGTACATATCCTGATACAAACTTTATATATACTGAATGGATTTCGCCTGTATATTGCCTGCCTGTATGCACCGCATCTTTTGGTGGAAAAATCTATACATATACATCTATATTTTGAACCACGACGTTTTACCGTCGAGTAAACGTACCATCCAACATCAATTAAACTTCAAGTTTCGATATCTCGCAGCAAAACTCATCACGTGGTTTGAAGAGTCGTTTAAGCATTTTCAAACTACCAGCTGTACATAACGAGGCGTAGATACTACCAACTTTAAGAGTTGAGCTGAACGTTACGAACGTCTATGTGTATGAGTATTTATCGTGTTATTTATGATAGACTTAAGAATCATTTGCTCATGCACTTGATTGCTTGTGGCACGTGAAGTAGATATTTGTAAACACAGTACGGCCCGCATCCTCGGGGCCTGGATGGAACATTCACTTTGTATGAACGCCGGTAATTCATTATTATTCAAAAGCTTTTTCTCATTATGCAATGAGCGATAAATATGTGGAGATGAAAAAAAAATAAACAAAAAATGGAAATCACAAATATAAATGCGTTTTTTCCGAAAGGACACTTCGTTATTTTTAGAGATATTTTAATTGATATTGATTGAGCATAAATGACTACGTTATTCACGGCTGAACGCCCCCACAGCAACACACACGATATATGAATGAAAAGAAAGATTGATTTTGATAAATAGAGAAAGAACGCGAACCTTGGGGCTTCCTCGGTGAATTTTCATCGCGATTGTTCACTATCAGCACCTCCGGCATTCCACCTGAAGCGCAATTCCGAAAAGCGAGAGAGAGGCAGAGGAAAGAGAAAACATTACATAGCTGGGTATATTGTGGTGTATATAGGACACAAAACGCGACAAGGTAAAGCTTTATCCCTTATCGAGTTCACCCATTCCCTCCACATTGAATTATGACGCTCCGCTTGACACGAGCGATATTTTTTTGTTCCTTTTATTTTCCTTTTACTTTCTCAAAAGGTCAATCTGACATGAGAGCGCGAGGTTGCGGACAAGGGTGATGATTGTTTTGTGCTCAGTGAGAGCGGGTCTACTCGAGTGGATTAACGTTGGATCGGGGACCGTCGCCTCTCAGCCATCTTTGTGCTCATCCGATCGGCAAATTAATGTATAAAGTGTGTTCACATATGTGAAGTACATGCACATAAAAATGTATATATATGGGAAATTAGTTCGCGAACTATTGCTGCTGTTGATACATTTTTCAACGGCAGATACGAATCACAACAGGATTCGGGTGCCGATTATATTTTGACCATAATGTAGCGATAGAGAAATAGTTCGTGGAAAAGCGATCGTCCAATTGGGTAATTGATTGAAATGGGACTTTTCATTCCGATAAAGCCCAAACGAAACTATTGTATCGTATTGCAGATCGACGATTGTCAAAGAACGTAAAAAGAAGAAGTAAAAAAGTAACTGCACTACACAAATGCCCCAAGTCGGATTTCATTCCTTCTTCCACTTCAAAGAGCAAGGTGACCCTGTTCACGCTCGCTTACACAGTGATAATGAGTTTAGAGGAGAGGTAATATCGATATTGTTGAACCGTGCTCGGTGGATTGAGTAGACTTGATTAATTGGATCTATCGTTGAGTTTGATCTGAACCGTTGACAATGACTTGAAAGCGAAAGAGGCTCTGCTGTTCTTTGAAAGGCTCCTCTTCGTTAATGTTTGTCCTCGTTGATCCCTCATACTAATGCGTGTACATTGTTTTATCACGATACATGTGTGACTCACACGGAGATGCACTTACGGACGTGGAAGATGCCCTTGTTTGCCTCGAGGGAGACGACAGTCTATAGACTCAACCTCGTTCACATATAATTCGCTCGCAACGTCGAGTCAGAGCCGCTGGCTTGGGTATACAATACAAACAGCTTAATTACACGAACCCACAAATGCAAAAAGAAAAAGCAATAGACTGAGCACGAGAGCACGAGAGCAAGGGAGGAAGAAAGAGAAAAGAGAGATGAACAGACAGAGTCAAGGGGTGCAGTATCATGATACACCGTCCTCAAGATCGTTACGATGCCACGAATTCGCCATTCTCTTTCCCTAATATGACTCTCACAAAATATAGCTCCAGCTCTCTTGCTGTTTTGTCATTCGACGATATTAATCCTACAGTCATTATCGATTGTACACGATTGACACTTGGATTATAAAGTCATAAAAAAAATCTAGGTCGTGAACAATAATTTCTTCCGATCCGGATTAGTTATCTCCTAGAGATTTTCCCCAACACCCAAATAATTTATTTCTACATTCAGCTGTCAATTAAAACCGTAAACTTACTCGTAAACCTCGCAGTTCTATTTAATATGCTCGTTTCTTCAATATTACAGATTTACGTCAAGATTAATTGCGGAAATGCAAGACAATTTAGATTTTTATTTAAATTCTGTTTTTCTTTGCGCAGGACTATTTAAAAGATTCAGATCATCCTGCACTTCTGAAGCTCGCGGTTACATTAATTTTCTATGACGTCAGAGTCATATTGAGAATAAAATTATTCTCTTTTTTGCTTCGTAATACCCCGCTAATTTATTCTGAATGACCCAAATAAAACTGGTATTGAAAAAACGTTCAGTTTGGAACTGAGCCTTGGACGAATTAATCAATTTTCCTCGAATAGAACATCCACTATGGTTTTTTTTCCAATTTTTATCTCTTTCTGAAAAATTTCTTTAACCATTTTACACAATAGAATTCTATACGGCGTCTTGTGTAACGTAATCAGCGAAAAGGTTTCATTGTGCCTTCGTGGAGGAGGACAGTATCGATCGAAAAATGAGGAACTGGAGACAGACGACGGGAAAGAGTAAGAAATGCGAAGAAAAATTGAGAAGGAAGGAAAAGGAAGAAACGAAAAAATCAGAGTGTGTGTGCGTGTGAGGGAGAGAGAAGGAGAAAGAAAGGAGAAGGAGAGAGTGTGTAATAGTGAGAAGGATTTGAAAGAAGATCGCGTGTCGCTCGGCAGGTAAAACCACGATGAAGGAAGAGGTTGGAGGTCTACCTGGCATATTGGTGTTGGTACCTTAAGCCGGAAGGGTTGCACTGGCACATGTAGCTTATAAGATCGCAAAAATAATGTATATCTGCATGTATATATATATCTATATAGACGAGAGCATTGTTTTATATATTCGCGATCGCTGTCGCAGTTGCTCCAGTTTTTCCGCAAAAGATATATCGATCCTCTCGGTTCTTCCCACTTTTTCATGATCATCTGTCTCTCTCGTCACGAATACACGAAAATCGATCTTACATAACACACGAAGCGTTGTGCGGTCGTTTCTCGTGAAAAAAGAATCATATCATCGTGTGCACTTTGATATCTCGTCTATCCCGAATGGCGAATCCATCATGAAAGAAGAATCGATGGAAACGCGGGTCAGGAGAAAAGCGAAAATAAAACGTCATAGACAACTGACACCAACAAACGTATTGATTGGCAAAAAATTGCCTAAAAATGCCCAGTCATACGTCGTCGATTCAGAACAAAGAAACACAAATATATGGAAATGAATTTTCAAAGCCATTCGAAAATCGTTTGTTCTTGGCTAAATCCTCGCTCGACTGAAACTTGACAAAAATTCCTCTCATTCACTTTTACGAAGTATTCAGAACGAGAATATGTGTCGGCACATCCGCGGACTGAGCGCCAAATGCCAATTAATACTATGTGCCTCAGGATCAAACTTAACTCCACGAAGCGGATTGAAGTTTACAGCAGTTTTCAAGTTATTAATTGATCATGCTCTAATTATCAAAGAGGATTGAAGTGTGCTACGGATTTCAAGGAATTCAGACCGAGCGAGCTTGATAATTAACGATCATTAGGGCCATAGACTTCTCAATTCGGTAAAGTCATGGTAACGACTACGATTACACAAGTAGAAACTTGGACTTCAACGCACAATCGGTGGATGCGATAAAACCGAATGAGCTGATGAAATGTGTATGAGGAACGAATGTTACAGTGACGAACAGATCGAATGCTGTGGGCGAGAGAAAAGAAGGGAAAAATTCCAAACATGTTTTCAGGAAGAGGAGCAAAAAAACGTTTTGCAGATTACTGTGATATCTGATTTGGAGAAGTGGCCAGGTAATATGGCGAAAAAAAGGTTGCATTTGGTCTTGTGCATCCCTGTGTGTCCGTTCAGAGGCTATTAATAGTTAAAAACTTGTCACCAGATGTCTCAGGATTTCTGTCAGCCGTTCAACCGGAGTGTTAAAAAATTCATAGACATGCTGCTTCCATCCTGGAGACCGTGCACGTCCGTTTTTATTTTTATTAACTCAGTTCACACGTAAAAAAATGTCTGTATTTTGTCACGTCTCCACACTTGCGCGTTTCAAACGTGAATGACATTATTGACAGATTTACCTGCAAAAATGTACACCAAATAAAATGTGTCCCACTTTTCTGTATCGAAACACTTATTGCCTCGCCACGGACAATACGAACGTTAATTCTTGTGGCAATAGCGACGACAGTGCAAATAATGCAACACTTTTGAAAACTAACTTTCGGAGTCGTCCAATAAATGTTTGATTTATTCTTCACGGCTTACGACGAAGTGACTGATCAAAGTTGAGAAAACTACTTGCGATACTCCACCAACGATATTTTATTCAAGCGCACGCGACTAATCTTCGATTCTGAATTATTTCACAGGTAATTCCGAAACGAGTTCATGATTGTTGCGCGCGGAATATATCGAGTGTAAGACACAGCTGGAGAGCATCTTACAAAAATTAACTCCATTTCTATTATCGTTTTTATAAATAGTTATGTATTTATTTTTGTGCTGGAGACTTCCGCGATAACGTTCGTGTATCGTTTTGACGATATTTTATTCAGCTCCTTTTTTTTCGGGACATCTATATTTACATTACCGTCGAAAAAGTGAACTCCGGAATTTTCCCAATTCTTCAGAATTCGGATTAACTTTTGGGCAACTTGCCCTCGTGGACTGACATTTTTTCCACGTCATTCCAATCCGTATATGGCAAGAAGAGTTTCTTTTTGCTGGCAAGTCTTTCTGTCGGCTTTTCCTCGCTCTTCTGGAAAAATTAAAGCCACGAGCTCGATGACAACCCCGAATCAGCATCAGAGGGTTGAAAAAAAATGGTGTAATGAGTTCCAGCGTTAAGGAGTATAGTTCGGTTTGGAAGCCTCCACACGCTTTGCAATTTCGAAAAGAGAAACTTTCCACACGGTTTTGTCGATAAACGGATCGGAAGAGCTTGAGCCCACGAAGTGGAATGGTGTGAATGGGCGCGATAGGATTTTTTGAAATCCCGATTGGCCAAACGACGTGGAAAATTTTCTATTTGAAAATTTGCAACTATAGCAATCTGACAGCCAAGGCGACTTGGTCGGTATTGCACATGCTCTAAAAACCTTCTGAGGCGATTACTGAGACACGAAATATTTTTCGGTAATTATATGTATTCATGCTCTGCCCAAATTTTGATACTAAGACGATCCTTCGTTTTTGAATTTGATATTTTGCTTAAATCCATCGCTTTACGTTATATTTCGACGATTACATTATTATAAACGTTGATGCAATTAATCAATGACAAATTTGCGTTTAACCGCGAGGGTTTGCGGTGCAAGCGAACGTTGTGCGTGCTGCGTCGTTGCACCAAAATAGCACAATGGTTAGAAATGTGAAATACGTGTGGTAGGCATTACGGATTTAATTCCCCAATTCCAAATCTCTTTGATGTTTAGTCTGCTGATCAACAGATCGCAACAACGACCTCTCATTACGTCACTCTGTGTTTGACATTCCGCTGAGTTTAGGTTCGCTCGATAATCATCGATATTTATACGTTAACGCGCTCGTCCTTCTGTTTCTCATTCCGTCAAATCCAATAAACATGAAACGATTCTATTGTTCTCCGCGACGATTCGCCGGTCCGAGAAAAAATTTAAAAAAGTGAAATCACGAGCAATGAAAAGTTCCAAAAACCGCAATCATTTGAAATATTTCAGATTCTTTGTTCAGATTTCGTATTAGCGAATATTTCTAGGCATCGTAGCGTGGGGGAAAAAACAATGGGAAAGATATCATCAGAAACGTGGCTATACATATAGCTCTCACTCATTGAAACAGAATCTACGCACCATACGGTTACGAGACAAAAAAAACCTGAACCACGACCAAAGAACGTCAGAGGATCTTTTTTTTCCCAACTGTCTGAACAGTGAAACGGGTACGTACTCTCTCCCCATTATCCAATGTCTACGATCAGATGTAGACATATATACATATCGAATGAGGACACAGACAAAATACTGAAGGTAGAGTGAATTAAATGAGGATTGAGAGAGATTGAATGAATTGAAAAATTCCAGGCTTTGATGGAAAAAAAAGAACAACGTAACAGACAGAGACTGAAAGAGACGTGAGGAGTCTTATATTTTTCGCTGACAACGAAAAACGGAATTTCGAAATTTTTCGTTAAATTCGTGGTACCAGGGACCCCGAAACCTTCGACTCCTCCCGTGAAAAAATATACGACAGGCCCACGATTGGTGGAACATTGTCCCAACGCTGCTGATCGACTACCGAGAGTNCCAAAGAACGTCAGAGGATCTTTTTTTTCCCAACTGTCTGAACAGTGAAACGGGTACGTACTCTCTCCCCATTATCCAATGTCTACGATCAGATGTAGACATATATACATATCGAATGAGGACACAGACAAAATACTGAAGGTAGAGTGAATTAAATGAGGATTGAGAGAGATTGAATGAATTGAAAAATTCCAGGCTTTGATGGAAAAAAAAGAACAACGTAACAGACAGAGACTAAAAGAGACGTGAGGAGTCTTATATTTTTCGCTGACAACGAAAAACGGAATTTCGAAATTTTTCGTTGAATTCGTGGTACCAGGGACCCCGAAACCTTCGAGTCCTGCTGCTTTTTTATTTCTCAATGTTTTATATCCGTAAAGGTAAATTTGCCAAGACAAGAATGTGCAATTTCAGTAAATGAAAATAGGAACCAATTCGCGCTCTAGTTTTCACAGTCGACACGAATATTGGAAATAAAAAATGCTAAACGTATTCTCGCAATTTTTCCGTAGACGAATATGTGCATTCTTCTATCTCCGCTGACTTACATCCCTCAGAGGTATCTCATTTTGACCATTTATTCATTTTTCTCTCTTTCGCTTTATCCTTCCGCATACTGTGTGCCGTCTCAATCCGCTCGTTTCGGCTACTTCGCAACTTTATAGTTTTCTGCTTGCTTTACAAGCGTCCGATGGGAGAAGCTACTATCACCCCGCGGCTCGTATCTATTCGCCTGCGGGTCTCTATCCACAAAGTCTCGGGAGGGTTTTACGAGAATTTTACAACAGGGTGGAGGGGGTCATGAGGAGAACGTCTTGAGCTTCGCACGACCGAGTTGTTGGATATGCACAAACATATCTATAGGACGATACCTCTTCGCGTCTTCTCATCTCGTTCTTTGAAAGTTTGGTGCGCGTTCAACTCGGTATCTTGCTCGCTTCTTTATTCCCTGTGCCCCAGAAGCATACACTATTCCTAAAGCGCAATCGAATTCGAGAATTTTCTTTGGACAGTGTGTGAAAGCAGCTCGGAATATTATAAGAATTGACCTGCATGCAAACGCTCGACCAAACTTTTTACATTCGTCATTCCCTTTCTTCCTGATCGACTGAAATTTTCGTAGCTTATGTACAGATCTTTTGAAATCATCGTCCGTACAGCAATGCATTGCTAAGGAAAAAGTTTCCCTATCCAAAAATACAGAAATACCAAATTGCACGAAAATAAAAATTTCACTTGAAATTGAGTAAAAAATGTGATTAGATTATTTATTTTATCAATTCGAATGGATCAGCTCCATTCGATGCGAAAAACCAGACCAATTCTGGTTTTTCGTGTGATGTAACGAGACGCCACTGGGGGAAAACGAAAAAACGAAAACTCCAGACTAGCAGCGGTCGTCATGAGAAAAAAGAGTCAGTTGTTCGTTTGCTAATTGGCAGTGTATTTCCGCTGCAGATCATAAATTCCGTTAATAAAAATACAATCTGAAAAAAATATTGAAAATCGCACAGTTGATCGTTAGAGCAAAACTGGATTCTCAAATAAATATCTTCGGTGATTCTATAGAGGCAATGGATGTGGTATCATTATTACTGAAATCCTACGCGTTTCTTTATCAATCTGTGGGGAAATTTGAACAAGCGTCGCTCCGTGACGACTCGAGGGAAACGTCGGAAAGGTGACTAAGATTGTCTACGTGAAAGGATGAGCTACAATGGAATAGATACATGATAATGATGTTGATGATGATGAGTCCACAACACCACGCAGGAATTGTGCGATTTCGCGCTCGCGGGAGAGCTCAATCTCCACAAGTTTCCTCTCTCGCTGTTCCATCTCCCTCGCTCGTTAGGATGCTTACCCCTAATTGGCCCTCGATACACGATAATCGTATCGGTGGGATCCCCGGTGCGTGGGATTGGCGGGTACAATTAACCGAGGCACGTTAACTACGTCGTAGTGTATACAGCCTGATAAGGGAAGGGTGTGAGAAGGAAACTCATATGGGGTTGAATGTTCCGAGTATTTACGTATACGCACACGTACACACACCGCATAATATTCCAGTCAGTACGAACACCAAGAAATTGGAATTTACACGATGTTCGTCGAGCTTTTATTCGAGGAAGCAGCTTCCATAAATCCGTCAATGCTCCTAGCTTCGTATTATGACGTCAACGATGTATACAGTCTGAGCTAATTAATAAGTACGAGAATCGGATGGTACCACTGACGAGGAGTTCTTCCTCCGAGGCTCGCCCTTTTCGTATAATAAGAAAGAACTCGTTGCTGCAATTTACTCGGGTAAAAAAAACGATGCACAGAGCTCACGACATCGTGAATTGGAGACGAGAAATAAAATAGAATACACAATTTGACAATTCAGGCCATACAGGAATTTCGCGTTTTCCCCACACTGAAAACCATATTTTGTTGGAAAAGATTGAATTTTGTTCGATACGTTCGACCAAACGTTTTTTCGAATAATTGAAAAAATTGTGTCATTGCAGCGAGAAATATTCAAGAAAGTCGTTTCGAAAAGCAAATGCCGACGATTTCGTTAGAAACCAAATATGCTGCCAAAATTTTGAAATTATCCAAAAATATTTAGTTTACCCTGTTCAACAAAATATCGACGATTTTTAACAAAATTTCATTTCCAGTGCATTTGAAATAAACACAAACTTTGCTTTGGCACTTTGCATTGTGTCTCAACGTCATTTACTATTTAATTAATTATCTTCATTCAATCGCTTTATATCTGCATTTCTATTGTTTGTAATTTCTCTCGTTTCCAGATACCTTTTATGCTCGAATCTTGAAAGCCCGCTCAGGTTCGCTCGCTGTTCATGTATTTCATGAGAATTTCAACGATTACAAATAATATTACTGGGTCTAAACATAGAGAGCTGTAGCGACCCTGGCAGGGTAACCCTCGCTCCCTTTCTCGCACTCTAATGTTAATAAAGCTGCTAATAAACGTCCTAGCGCTGCTTTGGCGTTGGCAAGCTTTTGACCTGCGACAATTGTTGAAATTATTTCACCGCGTCGCTCTCGCAGTGATAAAATTGTTTGCGGAAATTATTCATCCACGAGATTTTAGTAGCCCTGCTCTTTTTTTGCCTTTACAACTTCATGACAGAAAACAAATGAGAGAAAAGAAAGAGGATATGAAAAAGAAAGCAAAGAAAAAAAAAGTATATCACGAGTTTTATTCTCTCTCGCCACTGTGGCATGTGCTGTGCCTTTATTGTACAAGTCTCGCCCATACTTGCTTTCTCCTTTTTCCATCAACCCTTGGTTCTTCTTGTTCTCCTTCCCTCATCTTAAAAAAAGAGAATTCCGTTGCCTCGAGGTTACCTATATGTATACGTGCGTATATACGTATCTCAACGAGATGGCCAAGTTTTCACCGGAGTACATCCGAAGAGAATCGCACGGCGGGGGTAAAAACTTTCCCTGCGGTATCCTCCAGCTCGCGGCTGCGCTAAGAAACAGACGTACACTCTCTGGCGGTACGAGACACAGCATCGCCGAGTAAAAGTCTAAAGAAAAGAAAATTCGAAGCACGAAAAGTTTATCGAAGAACCAATCGCTCGATCTTTCGATTCAGGGTTTTTATTTCGAAACTTCACGACTTTTGTAATTAATGATAAACATATTCCCATTTACAATGAGTATTATTTTCATCAATCCTGACCACGACAATTGCTTACCATCTCGCTATCGCGAAAATAAATAAAAATGTCTCTAACGAGGTCTGTGTGCAGACTGCACTTTTCTGATGATTTGTCGCAATTCTTTCAGCAGATCGTAATTGCTATCGTGTAATTACAATTTACTCAGAGTGCGAATAACTATTGTGTATATACTTTGAGATCTCCATCGAGCGATAGCGACATGTCCTCGAGTATTAAAACTCCGAGGTGTGCAAAAGCTGCATCTCTGTATACTCGAAAGTGCAAAAAACAGGAATGGAAATCCCACGATCGAGATCTTATCGCTTCGCGGTAAGAGTAGCGTGGCAGTTCTTTCGCTTCACATGAATTATTGATGCTCTGGCTCGTACTGGACACAGATCTCGAGGTAAAAGAGAGAGACGGATACACCGAGAGAGAAAAGAAGAACTGGGTGCTTTCACGTTGGTATCTATGCAGTCAGGCCAACGCGGTTCGAGCCCACGCGCTTGGCTGTGCAGACACGTATACTTTTGCTACTATCATCGGACCAGTGGCATTTTTCTGCACCTGCATGGAAATAGGCTATCGTAGCAGCCATTACGTAGTTAAATATTGAAATACATGAAAGAAAACATGGGAGAATTCTATTCCGAAGGGAAGGGAGGATTCACGAGGGTCGTTCCGATACGGCGCGCAACTTTTGCCATAAGAACAATCGAGAAAAACCGAGGACAATGAAATTTCTTGGACTTTGCACGGCATGCATTCTTCAACAAAAATCACCATGTCCCAGTTGCGAGACAATTTCCCTCCGACACCTGGAATTATTGGTGAACCTTTCGAAATATCGTCTTTCGTGATTTCGATGAAAATCTGTATCGTGCAAAAACGTCCGGACCGTGAATTTCTTGTCGGAACTAATGGAACCCTTTCATTACTTTAACGCGGCAAAATATCGAATTCTTTGTCAAACAACAAAATATATCGAACTGAAAATATTATTCGCTGGACCTAATTGAGGCATCGCCGCGAAATCAATCGCCCATAGAATCAATCGACGTGTTGGTCGAACTTTCAGCAAAAAGACTTTCTGGGAAAATGTGTATTCCAACGAATTAACCAAGGACCCATTATGACGCTGCTCATTAGCTCCGATTTGAGTAATTAAGACGTGGATGAACAGTCTGTTATTTTGATAGGTATTTTATTTTTAAAGTACGGTTTGTGTAGCATGTTCATTGAAAATGAGTCGCGAGGTGCCTGATCGAGACCCATTGAGTAAATAAGCCATGATTGACAACGCCCGGGCAAACGAGATTAATTTGATTTCTTTCTTCTGAAACTGGAAATCATTCCACAAAGCCGACGGTGAAAAGGATGATGCGAAAAGTTGGCGGATGATTCACAATGGAAACTTGGTGGCCGATATTGAAAAATACTCCGCGGACATCAATTAGCGAAAAAATATCGTTTTAAAGTTGAATTTCGAGAACGTACGCGAGATTTTAGTGACTGAGATATTCGAGGAGATGTGTAGTCTGTGGAAAAATAGGTTTTCGTCGTTTTAAAAAGAATCGACAAAAAACGAACATTTGGGGAACGCGGAGACAGAGGGCGAGAGAGCGAAATCTTTGGCGGTGTCACAGGATATGAACAATGAAAAAAAAAATGTATTCGCAGTACTGGCAGTAGCCTGAGGCGAAGAAAAAGAAAAGTGTAAATATGAGGATGCAGAGAGGAGATGAGGAGGAGAAAAAGCTCGTCGGTGTTGCACGTAGAAACGCCGAGGAGAAGGTAGGAGAGCAGGAGATGCGGGATGAGAGAAAAGAGTAAATTGAAACGCGCGCGTGGTTGCCATGGTGTGTGGCCATCGGGCGAAACTGTCGTGCCAAACAATTTGCAATGCTGAAACGAAAAGTTGTCGAGCGTTACGAGAGGAACCCCAGAACGAGGAAGGCAGCAGGCGAGGGTTGGTCGGTTATATATATAGGCGAGATAGCCACGAGTGTAAGTCTCCAAGTCCAAACTGGCCTCTCTTTCTCTCTGTATTCCTCAGTCACGTTCGCGCGCTCGCTTTTTCTCTCTCGGTCTTTCGCTTTCGGAGTATGAGTGCGAAGGGTTGCTTTCGGGCTGAAAGAATTAAGCAGCACGATATAGCCTTCTCGGTGCTGGAAAGGGGTAGTTCCAGTCGAAAGTGCGCGAGGTAGTCGTATGGAGTACCAAAAAAAAACGAAAAAATGTACTGAGCGTTCTGTGACGGAAAATACGAAAGAAAATTACTTTGCGTGTATATATATTTGTACAGACGCAAATACGTGTATCCGTAATATATGTTTACCACTGAGCTAACGATAATATCGTAACTCTGCTAAAAACGTTGATAATTAAGCTCCCGCAACTTTGGCTTGCGATATACCCACAAAAACTTGTCCGGGAACAATAATAATCATAATGTTCTTCATTTTGCAGTAACGCGAGCACAAAGATTATTGCATATGTTGGTAATTTCGAGCTTCATACGTTAAACCAGCAGTTACAGTGAGAAACCCTCGATTTTTCGTGGCCCGCTATATTTTTTGTTTGTTTAAGTTAACACATCGGAAAATCGAGCTCCGGCGGTTGAGAATATGACGCGAATATAGGACGTGGAACTATTTATGATGTACGTGAACATTTCTTTAAATTACCGCACGCCCGGTGACAAATATTTATTCTTCCGGGAACGTTAATTGATCTCTCTTTTTCTTGACTTTTTTTTCCTGGGGTAGTCTGTGCGGCTCGAGCGAGGAACGATGACCAAGCTGTTTGGACAACGCCCACGACACACACAGCAGCTCTCTCTCTCTCTCTCTCTCTCGCTCACCCTCTCCCTCTCCTCCCATTGCCGTATACCTCGTTCTATACTTCGAGATGTATGAGTCATTACTTCGAATATTTGTGGCAAGGCAACATCGATTCAATTCAATTTTTCTCTTCAGTGGCCACGTGTGACTTCTGGAGAAACTACTTAATTTTTTCGTTCAGCAACCCTCGTATTCTCGCCGCATTTTCGAAGATTTGTTTAGTTTTCAAGCAAAAAAAAAGTGCTTTTGACTCAATTCCATGAGGCCGATCCCGTTGCATAAAAAATATTTAATTCATCGTTAAATTATCGATCGCAAGTGTCACAGAAGCTGGCGAATTCAAAGAGTTTTTTTGTTTCCAAATGGGATTGTTTGAATGTCAGATTTTTTACGCTGATGTTACTTATTGTGAGAAAAGTTATTCTTACATGCGAGGAGACCGATTGAATCTGTATTTCATGCGAGTCAAGAGCTTTTCACGGCTAATAACAAAAATAACGAGTTCAAAAGGTCGCGTCGGGTCAATATTTAGTGGAATGAATGACCCACATACGTATATGTAGGTAAGAACGTCTGCTGATTTAAACCGCGACCTCGCAGAACTCCGCCAGTTCGTCGTTCGACCTTTCTGATCTTTAGCATCAATATTATTATATATATTCGTCTGAATCCGTCGCAGCTGGGTACTGGACGTTACAAGCTCAGGTAACATGACCCAGGTGTTCCGGGCACGCGCATGTCGTCCTTCAACGATCGAGTCGATGGATTATATACGATACAGTCATTCGAGTGGTGGTCTTCAACACAGCGTTAACTACAACACTCAGAAATCCCATTTTCGCACGTCCTTTTCCGCCCTGGCATTCATTTTTTAACACGCTCAAAAAAAGACCCTTTGACGCTTTGGCAACTTTGTATGGAAGGCGAATGAGCAATAAAACTTAATAAAACATGGTGTGATACATGGAAGTTTTGTGAGAAACATGAATTTTATGTTTTTCGTGGACACATTTTTGTGTNTATGTCACACTTGCTATAAAATAGTATACGATACTTGTGCCCTAAGTTGTCTATTAATGCACGGCGTTTAGCACCCTCGCTGCGCTCGGGCGCTAACTTCACGCCGTGCAATAATAGGCAACTTAGGTCACACGTATCGTAATGTACTATTGCCTAGCCAATCGTTTCAAAAAATTATTTTTTTCTTCTCCCTACTCTCATGTTACCGAACGAGACTTTTTTCGTTTCCTTTCCCACCCTTCAGACTCTTACGTAGCCCCTGGTATCAAGGGCCAATATTTGGATTGTAACTCAAGGCCCTAATCGGAGCAATATATTCACGATGTTATACATTACGTGGCCGTGATATCAGGAGACAGGATACGCGGAAAGTGAAAGGAGGCGAGGCGCGAATGTCCCTTTGTATATACGCAATCGTGTGTACACGTAACTTCTGCTTCCGGTTGGGATATTAAATGTAGACACATGCGTTCTCATCGTTGCGGTTGATTCGAGCGTGAAGAGAGTTCAGCTCGTTGAAAAAAATACGAAGATATATAGATACACGCGTAAAAGGATGGATATGAAAAGAGGGAACGAGTGGCACGCGTCTGTCTGTAACCAGGGGAACACGGCATGTGTGTATTTGCCCGAGATCGTATTATGTGACACGAAAGAAAAAGGGGCACGAGTAATCTTGAATGAATAAACTTTATACGGTCAAATAAATTTCAGGGGAATTATAGTCGAGCATAAAAAAGCCAGAGTCAGCGACGCTCGTTAATAAAAAATGTTTACCCTCGCCATTACCAAATTGCGACCTAGTGCTTCTATCTTTTTCCCAAAATTTCTACAGGCACCCAATTTTTCCAGAGCTTTTTCCACTGAACCGAAACCCTGGGAAAGGGAGCTGCGGTGAGAAAATAATTACGGGAGTTCGATAGATTATTTATTTGTCCAATTAATCATCTCACTCGGATTCATATTTAATGTTTCTTCGCGTTTCTTCAGTTTCTATGAATTACACGGAACTGTTGGTATCAAAAGATCTCGATATGAAGGAGAAGAAACGACAGCAAGTTATCCACCTGTTTACGCCATTCATGCTTATGTGTGTATGGAAAATATTTCTATAGATATATATTCCATTTGTGTGTGAAGGGAGAAAGATTGCAGAGGAGCAGAGAAGAGGGAGCGCACGAGCCCGTAACCCCCTCAGGCGGCACCGACACGTAATTCGTCGACCACGCCTCGACGCCCGCAAACTGGGTACGGGTGCGGCGTCCAAACCATGTACCTTTGGGTCTATGTGTGTATAATACGGCTGTGTATTGTCAGTACAAACGTTCCTACGGCTAATAGACGAGAGTGGTGGGCGCTCGCGCGTACCGCACAATGGGCACCAATGCGTTTAAATGTAATACACGGCATGTAACACATAATTGGAGAACACGCTCGCGAAAACACGAGCCGAACACCAAAGTCACTAAATGCATATGCACACGTTCCCTTTCTATTTTGGTGTGTGTATGTGCTTAATTTGCTCGTGTATGTTTTCATACATTTGTATGTACTCATATTCATGTGCGGTCGCATAACACGAAGAGTCCAGCAAACGTGAAAGCGAATTATACTTAGCAAAGAGTTCATGGGCCCTTAAAGCCTGCGGCTCGATTACACGACCGAGCCTAAACGACCTATTGCAATTACTTGTACTTTTAACGTCCCTGGATACCACGATTCATGCACACGTTTATTAACCCGACAATCGATCGTCTGACTGCAGCCGGACTCGTACTACTGGCTTTATCTTATTTACAATCTCTCGCAGATTACATCGATCAGGTTTTTTTCATTGCTTCATCACGTATGAGGACGAAAAATGATTTAAAACAAAAAGGTCAATTTCGAATATTCTGTTTCGTGTGAGCCCAAGATTTATCATTATTGATGAACAAAGATTTCTGGTTTTTTTTGTAAATCAGTTTAGTCACACTGAGAACGCTTTTTTTTAATTCGTCGATGCCTGAAGCACGTTGAGGATAATTTTTTCATTTTCTCCAGCAATATTTTTAATTATTTTATATGTTGAACGCATTTTACATTCATGCACACTGTACGTTTTATGTATCGACGGTGTTACGGGAAATTGAATGGACGGAAATATGAGTTACACACATTTCCGTTTTATTTTTGATAGTAAAGTTTCTATATTGCAAGTGTGTTGTTGCATGTTATATTATGCGCGTGAATAGTGTGCGTTTAATGGTACGTACGTGGTCTGAACAACTACGGATTAATACTACTGGCAAATACGCGTTTATGAACCGTCGCCATTAGACTTTTGTTTTATTATAATTGAAATTTCATTTGCTTTTTCTTTCATCGTTAAAATCAACGCAATTCGTGTTGTAATAATTGAATTTATGGGGCATTAATGGATTTTAGTTGGGATGGCATCGAATTTCGATTTGATTTAATGAAAAGCTACAGATCCTCATTTTGATAGAACGCGACGATTCAGGTCCTATTTTGTTTATTCAACGGTGACATCTTGAAAAGTCAATGACGTGTCGGAGAAGCTCGTCTGGCCAGATACTGAACTAACTACTTGGTCGAGTCTAAATATTCTCCGAGAATGTCTCTAACGTTGTCGTTGACAACGATAACGAATTGTTCGAAAAGTAAAAGAACTCCGAAAAATGAGTTGAACAGAATTTCATAGTGTCAGCCACGATTTCACTGAGTGACAGTTTCGAGTGACACGAAATATTGATGGGTTCGTATGAACAAACAAAAAATTGACATGCATCTCAAACAGTGTCTGTTAATACAAGAGATTCTTTACAAGAGAGAGATCTTTCTCGATGCATCTGGAAAATTTCCATGAATGATAAAAACAGAAACAAAAAATAAATAAAAAAGTGATTTTTCCGGAAAGACCACCTAATTAACGGGTTTGATGAGTTGAAGCTGATGAAATTTATGCTCACAAACAGTCGTCAAAACATTGCAGTTACAAAAGTTGTCCGACGAGCGCGGGCATGTGAAAGACGAATTAGCTCTCATTTAGCCTGCCTGTGCATTCCGAGTAGTTTCTCAGACAATGCGACGACGATATTTGCATTTCGAAAAAGACAGAATATTCCACTTCTACGGGATGCAATTGGCAACTTTGTAAGCAATGGTTTGGTGAATTAAAAGTCATGGGATGAAAAAAAATACGAATGCTGCGACGTGTATAGTCTATGGGTAGATGAATGTTTATCAAGAAAATTTGGTGACTGACCTTGTCCGCGTACGATGACGAGGAACCCGGTGAGAAGCACGATGATCGGATGGTACCTCATTTTTCCACTTGTTTTATATTCAGCCTGTCGACCTGAAGTTGGCGCGTCGTCGTCCTCGTCGTTACTCATTCACACCTACGTTCACCCGAACACGATCCACTTTACCTTCGCCACCTGGTTCACCACCTTCTCGTCTTCTTCCCTGGCAGCCACTTCTTTCCCTCGCCAGCTCGGGCTTTTCGCACTTGATCACCGTTCAACGCTAGTTTCGCGCAGTCTTTGTTTTCTTATTTCTTTATTATTTTTATTATTATTATTGTTATTGTTATTATAATTGAACTCGCAATTTTCGTCGATTATGTTTTTCTCACTAAATAAGTTTCACGCTTTTTAGAGTTTTTTTTAACGCTATGAATTCATCACGTAACACTCGAAAGTACCACAAGAAAAAACAATCCAGTTTGCTGTTCCAATGATTCGCGATAACCGCCGAAAATAAAACTGCAAGAAACAAATAAATTTATTTACATTATTTCAGTGGTGTGCTCTGGCAAAATATAGGAGCACGCCTCTTACTCCCAATTTTTTACAAATCTTCTTTGAAGTCAAGAATTTATTGTAATTGTTTATTAAAATCTATGGAATTACGTACGAACTCGACGAATTCAATTACGTCGATATGGATTTTAGGTCCATGGTTTTTTTTAGGAAAATAAAGGGCATGCCACGATTTTCAATGATTGCAAATATGACACATCGGAGTATTGATCTTCAAATGCAAATTGGAATGGACAGTAACTTTTTGGATGACATTGAGCTCGAAACTTTTGGTGTATAATAAAAAAATCGAAAACCAATGGAAAAGTATTTTAAAAAAAACTGTGCGTCACAGTTTTGAACGTATTTGAAAATATATTTTTAGAACTTTCTATGGTGACTATAAATAGTCAATCGTTCTCTGAAGAGCACTGAGAATTTATTTTAATTAGCTCAGCAAAAAGCTGCGGGTGCTCAGTGAAAGTTTTTTTACAATTCGAAAACAGTTAACAGTCTCGGTGAAGGTGGAGAAATTACGATGTGAAAGGACCACGTCTTGATCGTTTGGAACAAATAACTCGAAATGGAAAACGAACTACTTGTTCGTCGTAGCTTTTGGTCTCCTCGAGGTTTTCTGCCAAAACGACACATTTCAGTCATTCCCGAGAAAGAGTATCCCCAGACTCCCGAAAAAAGAAAGAGATCGAGAGAGAGAGAGAGAAAATCTCGTGAATGGTCTTTTAACGATGAAGTGGAGACGTGGAAAACTCTCCAGATTGTCATCTCTGTTTTTTCTCATTCTATAAATACAAATGCAAAAAACATACGCATAGAATATCATATCGCGACAGAATGGAGTATTAAAATGAGAAAAAAGTGGGAAAATAAATGGAAATGTCTCCGGACTGGCGCATATATACTTGAAAGAACGATATGCAATCTACTTCGAGAAAGACGAAATTGTTCTCGTATTTGGAGAATGCTGCAGGCATCTCCGTCGAAATCAGAGTTTTTTTGCCGTTTTCGTGTTTCAACTTTTCACTATTATATCCCCAGTGTCTTCAGTGTCGTTTCTTTATTTCAATTTTTGGATGGTAAGCCCTGCAGTTTTACTCTATCTTTGAAAAAGAATCCCGACCCGTACTCCTTACGATGAAGAGTGCACGCGGAGGACAATAATGAGAAAGTGTCGGAGGTTTGCCGGGACAATTCAAAGCGAGAAAAGAGATTGCTTGCTTGTATACGCCACGGTTGTAATTCACAGTCGGAGTCTGGTCCGCATATTCGTGTGTTTCTACTACTGGGAGACTACTGTGTTTACTGGGAACCGTGAGATCAGCTCGGCCATGCCAGTGTTAAAACGAGGGAAGTGCATTTTACTCGGACTTGCGGCCTCGAATTCGTTCTCCCTTGGATTCGTTCTCCTCTGTCTGCCTCTTTCTTGCTCGCTCTTCATTTTTCTCCGCTTTTTTCTCGCCGCGTGCGAGTCTTTCTTCCACGATACTTTTCGCGCCACCTTGTCACCCTCTCCGACACGTTTCCGCGCAAGGTTCTCTCTACTCCGTCATCCAGCACAGTGAAAAGGTAAATCGACTTTTTTCCTTCCCTCTCTCCTTTTCTCGTCTCCATACCAGATGGGTTTTATCGTCGATGATTGATGAACCCATACGAGAATTTATAGTGGCCTGAGTTGCATAACGCCTACGTATGAATGATATGTATATTCATACGAATCCATACACGCAATCGAATTCTTTGCTCCTCATTATTTGCTTCCTTTTCTAACCCCCTCTCGCTTTTCTTCCGTCACATTTATTTTCCGAGCCACGTCTATTCATTGAGCTGATATTCGTCGATCAGATCCTATTTGATCGATACATGTTCGTAACTCCGTTTCCCGATAGAAAAAAAATCGTGAGTCTGCAAGAAATTGAGCTTTTTTTTTGTTCAGTACAAAATGAAAATTGATGCATAAACGTTAAAACGTGCACTTGCGCCCAGCCCCGAAAATTCCATTGCTGCCTTGATATATTCACTGTTTTTTCTTTTCTTTCCCAATATGACATGAAAATCGGGGTTGGGAAAATTTTTCCGAGGAAGCAAAGTTTCCTGTGTGAAGGAGCAAAAGTTATGACATTAAGAATATCACTTACGATCCTTTTCTTAGTGATGAGTTCCTGTCGCATCTGTTGCTACCTTCAACCCCTATTCATCGCTCGCTTCCTTATCGTTTTTTTTTCGCAAGCCTGTATATATTCTCGTCACTAAAATTTGTCCACGTCAAAAGATCTGTGCAACGCTTGCTGAGAATCTATCCATCCACACCACTCAAGATGTATAGAGATATATGTGGATGTGTGTCTGCCTGCATGTGTTCCTGCGCGCCCTCAGCCTCCACGATCCTGACAGCCTTGACATAATTAAATAAAATCTCTAAGTGATTAATTACCCGGGTGAATATCAGGCGATATGCCGGTGGACGTGCACTATGTAGTAGATCACATACATCTATACGCACGTATGTTGTCTTAGAAACATCCATTCAATCTGGCTACACACATCCTGACTAGAGCGATGAAACGCCCATCGTTAATACACGCTTTCTCCTTCCGTCGAGCTGTCGAGCTTTGGAGCACTTTACGCTCTTCCTCTCTCTCTCTCTTTCTGCTTCGCCTGCTTTTCTTCCGTCTTTCTCATCCTACGTCATATCTATATAGCCAATTGAAACGTCAGCTTTAGTTCCTGTACACCAGGTGTTCAAAATGCCCAGCAAAGTTTTTTCTTTTTCGTATCTCATCTTCCCCTTGTCCTTATAGCTCGCGAAACGATCACGTACCGGTTCACGATTTACCGTTCTATAATGATCGTCGAGGAAGAACACGCGGATGAGCCTGACAAGGAATCTGGAGACGATTTCATCGCGGAAATACGCAAAGTAACTCACTCGGGGATGCGACACCAAGTTTCTTGCCAACTTTGTACGAAGAAAAAATTTACGAGAACTTGACATGATTGAATTGGCACGGCTTATTAATTATCTCATAATCTGGAATGATCGATCGATGGAGAGTGCGAGTCACCATTTACAAGGGTCGCTTCCAACGGTGATATACGCGCTGGTTTTTATTTTATTCTTTCCAAATCGAACGAAAGTAAATGTCGAATAACCGAAAATGGGACTTGATCGTTTCGGGAAAATAATCAGAGTTCAAAAATTCGATCTTGTTCCTCCGAGCACTGACGAGGCTCGTGATAAATTACAAAATTCAGGAGAGATTGAAATTAATAGAATTAAAAAACAACGGAAAAAGGCTTTAACAATTATCAGGCCGTTGAATGAAAACGATTAACAATGAAAATTAATGAGAACTTGTGCTGCAAATGTCATGGCGAATATTCAAAGGAAAAACAGATGTTCTACGATGGAATGGAATGTTTGAACAAAAGCTTTGAAAATTTTGTTTTCATATCGATCGTAATTATGTAGTTCACAGAAACGCGAAGTTAAATTGTTAGTCGTATTCATTTTTTATTGCGTCGATTCGATTTTGTAGCCTTTGTCATCGATTGGATAATATTGCCGAGGGAACAAGGGCGATGACCAAATTTTCTATGGCAATGACCGCTGGAAAACGATCATTAATTACCAATTAAAATATTTATGGGTGCGTTGAAATATTTGGTGAGCACATTCGATGAATGAAATGTTGCAATATCGCTACTGTTTCCAGTCATTTTTGCAAATCTCGGTAAACGTCTATAAAAACAACAGAACCATGTGAAAAGGTAGAAACACAATATTGATACAGTCCGCGGTGAGGTCACGTCAAAGAATTGTTCCGTTCAAATTGTCGTATCGTTACCGAATCGCAATAATGAAAAAAACTTGCTCTTTCAAACGAATTGTGCGTGCACCGCGATGCAGGAATACGAAAAGAGAATCTGTTGCAATATGCAACTTGCTCTGTGCTCGGGAATGAATCCACCTTCATATACTCGACATAGAGAAGAAAAATGGATCACCGAAACGTCAACATAGATTGGGCATTGATGGTTACAAAAACTTTTTAACGAATTGAGTACGAAATCCCTTGATCCCTTTTTACTGCTTGTACAAGCTCTACGCTGATGCAATTTGGTCACGAAAGCACAAGAGGACACAGCTTTGAAAACACTCGCAGTGTAAAACGTTCAATAACGTTTTATTTGCCACAGAATTGGCTCTTTTCTTGATGAAGTAGTATGAGTTGCTGCTGCTGGGGAAATTGCGAAACATCTTCAGTGACAGTCGATTCCCTTGAAATGGCACTCGAAACTTGGATATTTTGGTTATTCATAATTTTGAAACATATATTCATCATTGTCTTGACGTCGATTCTACAATTCGGTTTCTAGGTCACGGAGAAATATTGGCTCGTTATCGTACAAACTTTAATGTCATCAACTCCCGAAGGCTCCCGATCGAAACGATGGAGACATTGCAGAATTTCGAAAATATTCATTTCTGTCCTAAAATATAAGAAAATATTCATTTTTCTGTCCTAAAGTATTGACATCTGGCGCCAAAAGATTAATGATCAGATTGACGGTCCCTGTGATTCGACCTCAAAAAGGAAACGGTATCACTTTTCACAGAGTTACTCGACCAAACGTCGAATTGGAATTCAAAGAGCTGCGCACTGCATAGAATATTTTTACAAATTGTAAAAGCCGTGGCCTCAAAAGCAGATTTGTGGGACGCTATCGAATTTTCAAAGCACAAAAATAGTGAATATTCAGAATGGATATCACGGGCGTTGCTTGAATTGATATTTTCAGAAATTGCTTGTCAACGTTTGAAGCGAGTTCTGAGCCCCTATATATGACGAATTCACGATAATAGTAATTATAATCTGGGCTGCGTTGAGTTACGAAAGTTCAGTCACCGTGTCATTAAAATTACGTCATTAATTATTTTATTTTGGCGAGGATTTAGAATAGAAATTTTTTTTTCAGCCCTGAAGTATTTTTCGAAAATTGCGGAGCGAAAAAAATTGAGATAATTTCGTATTCGTTGCCTTTTCACAAGCAATTTCGTTTGTGTCGATTTCTCTATTCACACTTTCGTTGAGCAGTATCGCAGTCACGATGCTATTTGACTCGCGGAGATTGCGAAAGCTTCGTTTCCCTATTTTCGTTTTATCCCCTCGATTTCTCAAGTTATTTAAACTTGTTATGTGGGTCAGTTCACCCTTAACGATAACGGTGTTGTGGGTTCACTCCTCTTGAGATATAAATATACTATCTGTCATTTGTATTGCTCTCATTTTGCGAGGTGTACCGCGGAGCAAGATTTCGCAGCGAGATTCGACCGTGGCAAAACGGCGTCACGTAGAAAATTGGACCATTCGTTCAGACACGGGGCGAGACTTTCGCGCTCCACCAGCGACGAGACCACCTCTCACACCCCATCGTCATTTCTGGTTGAGAAATATATCTTTGTGCTAGAACGCGACCGCTGTCGTTCCTCAAAACCCGAAAGAAAAAGATATAAAAATAGAAAAAGATGGAGAAAACGATACAGTAGGAAAGAGGGAAAGCCAGGTGTGTCGGGAGAGCCTGTATGTACGACCGGACTACTTCGGCAAAGCAGGCAAACGACATGCAACGACATATCAGTTTTAAAGATGAGAGACAACCCCGAAGAAACCGCAAAAGTCACGACGACATTTCGTTATCCCTCGTCGTTATTCTAAGTCGTTAAATCATCGTAATCGTCATTATTGAGTAATTGGATAGTGAATGAATGAAAATTACTATTGTTGTGATCCTTAATCCTGCATTGCACTTTTTCTTGACGTCGCACGTTAAACTCCTTTTTGTAAAGCGTCCACGGTTACTTAACCATCGATATGTTAACGCGATAGAAAAAAAAAGAACGTTACAGAAGGAATTATGGTTTCGTGTATTGTTTTTTATTGTAACGCGGTACCAAACGACAACGTTAAGCTTCGGAGGAGCACAGATAAAACTGACGTATGAGTCTGAACGCAATGAACCGTACCGGCTGGATATCTTTTTCCGGTTTCATTCGGGAAAACGTCAAAAGGATGAGGGTCTCGTTTTTAACGTTCCCATTCGACGTTTCAAGCGATTAGGGTTGATTTCGTTATTTTTTTTATAAGCGAAATAATTTATGATTTTCCGGTAGATTCGAAACGTCAGTCGCAAGGTCGGTTCCAAATTACGCGGTAGATATACGGCAGCTGCGTACGTTGCGTACGATACACGCGTACGCTCGCCACGATCGCGGGCTCAACACTGGCGGCTCGAGTTGCCCGGACCCCCCACTAGTTCTCTGCGCTTCCGAGCAGCGTCGCCGCGTCGCCTGACACCCCACCAACACCCGCGAAAACCCAAACTCTCGATCTCTCTCGATCTCTATGATCTCCCCCATTCTCGTTCCTGCTCTTTCTCTCGCGCCCAACGATCTGCCCTACGCCCCGTGTTCGCAAATCATTTCTGTGTGGATAATTCTGAAAGAATTATTTTTCGAAAAATTCCTATGGACTCCTCATGGAAATGACTGTCAATTTTCATTGAAATACTATTTTTATGATTTTTTAAACTGAACAAATTATTCATAACGAGTAAACAATTCGGAGCACTCGAAGAAACATTCAAAAATGTCAACGATAATGAAATTTTGTGTATTGCAATGAAAATAGAGTGAAATACGTAAAATTTGATTTGATTTAATTCGCACAGCTCTTGATATTCATTCATTGGTATCGATAAGATTGTCACACGAGTGCATAATCATTGAGCTGTATTTAAAGCCGTGCATAACGCTCCGATACCTTGAAAATCAACCTGCATGGTTATTGGGCAGATTCTATTTTTTCCAGTTCCGTAAAGTCGTCTTCATGCTTGACGAATATGAAGTAAATGGTTGAGGGAAATATGTGTGAGGGAAAAATCGTCATGTGCCGCGATAGAATCGAAGAGTCGAGATGAAAAAATGAAGGACATGAAATTATATCGCATGACTAATTTCGCGTGTTATTTGCCCTCCGATACATTGATTCATCAACAAAGAGACGAAAACGAGAAAATCCATGCGTTTATGCATCCACAATTGTCATGCTTCACGAAAGACATTTCAACATGCACTAATTTTCGAGAATAATATTGTCAGAAGCTTCGCTGATTATTGGATCGCGTGATGTATTATCGACGAGTAAAAAACGTGATTCGTCTGCGTGGCAATTCACACTGGCTGCACATTGCCATTTGCTTATTAATGCAATGATTATTTTCGCGAAATTCTCATGAGGAAGAACGAAAAAGGCGATTGCTTTCTAGGACAAAATATTCTCGGATGTCGGTGGGATTTATTTATGAGATCCACAGAGATAAAAACGACGTATATCGAACGGTGAGACTGAAAATGGCGTAACTTGGTAGTGGCGAATTGTAGGAAAGAGCCCGTTACGCTATTCGGCTTAATAGAATATTCAATATATTTTTTTCTGCCTGTAGGATGCAACTGCCCTTATGCATTACGCGTGCATTAGTCTCTCGCTGTTTTTACTCGGGACGCAAACACACGCGAGCGAAATAGTACGCCCGTCGAGATGAGGAATTAAAGAAAAAAAAACAAACAAAAATAAAAGGAATAAGAGAAGGAGGAGGAAGCAAAAGACGAAAAGCCCGAGGAAAGCGTTAAATGCCAACAGCGATGATATATAGGAAGGTTATAAAATGAGGGGTGCAGGGTGAAAAAAGCAGCGCGATAGAAAACAATATTCTCTCGGAGAATTATGGTAAATCAACCGTGGGCTCGTTAATAGTGGTGGGGTATATAAAATTTTATATATCTGTATTATATCCGGATCCGTATATACGCAGAGGAATATATTTACTATACGTATTTATATAGATATAAACAAGGATCAGGCCATGCAATAGAGTCCAGGAGGGTTGCCCCCGGACGAAGAATAGAGGGGTTCCATCCGTGGGGTTACATGCCTGTGTAGCGAGAGAGCAAGAGCGAAAGAGACAGAAAAGAGACGAGAGATCGAGGAAGGGGCGGGGGGGGGTGAGAGAGAGAAACGGAAAGTCAACATATATAGGCGTATATTTTCATTAACGAGTATATCAACCCTCGGAGCCGCATGGTGTGCATCCCTCAGGCACATTGGCGAATGCTCGGATGCATTACCTTTTGCACCGGACACACGCGCCATGGGGCTCATGCTCCCCTCTTCCATATTCTCTACCATATTCGAGATTTTCTCGCTCCCTTTTTCTTTCTCTCTCACACACACGCTACATATATCTCTTTGCGTCTGTCTCTTTGTAGATATACATTCATCTTTTCCATACAGTGTATATACGTATAAAGTTATATAAATGCTGAAATAAATATACGGTCGTTTGCAGCTTCTGGTACGCGATAACTCTCGGTGCTATGGATTTGCCGCCAGGCTCTGTCGTTATATTAACGGATTGTTGACATTTCTAGACGCCCAGAGTTACACATATCAATGTGAATGTCTCAGCGCTACTTAACGAAACAGCTAATCGATGCAATAAACAAATAACAGAGATTAATTATTCGAGAATTTATAGGGAATTTATCCACGTCCGCTGGGACACATTTATATCCACATTCTAGTTGCTTAGCCTTCGAGGCTCTCCCACGTCCCATGACGACGATTTTGACCAGTCATTCTTGCTCCCCATCCTGACTAGTCACTGGAGTGTTAGGCTGACGTCACTCTCGAGTCGCTGATGTGTATCCGGAAGAAGGACATATAGAAAGAGCAAGAGAGGGTGCAACGATCGTGACACATTAGTTGCCGTACCTTGGCACAGAACAGAGCATCACACACGTGAGTCAATATGCAAAATTAACGATCATGACAGCTCACGCTCGCTGAACTCTGAAAGATCGACAACCCTTACGCACGTTCTGCCATTTCACACCATGTGGTCGCCCGAGCCCGTTGCCAAAACACAACGCGATATTAATAGCAGCCAGTTGGTCATTTTCTGCGAGTTTTATGTTGACGCGAATCTCGTTCGAATAAACTTCGCACGAGTGTGTATACGAAAGTGAGAATAAACAGACATTGTTGTCTGCTTGGAAGTGTACGTCACGATGTAAGCTCCACGTAGAAGCTTCAACTTTGCAAAAGCAACTTTTGGACCCGGAACGAGGAATAACCAGCAGCTCCAATCACAAAGCCATTGGAATATGGAGATTAACTGAAACCACGTCGTCATTACATTTTGTCGATTGTGAGCATCTGAGCACCCAATCTGCTTATCAGCCTAATTTCATCGCACCCTTCAAAGTCGATCGATCTTGTTATAAATCGAGAAATAATTCAATGCCCGCCGCGTATAGACTATGGAACAGAATCGAGAGAAAAATGCTTCGCAAGCGAACCGTAATATTTTCACACCGGATGAAACACCGTTCGCTTCATTGCGGCTGATCTGACGCGACCCAGCAGCAGCAGCAGTAGTATGTCCGCGATATCACACTGTCTGCTTGGGTTTCGCTGTGTATCCGTATACATATGAATAAAGCTGTATATTTGGCAGAGGAGTATGGATGTACGTAGCAATATACGAACATAAACGATATTACTATCGACTCTATGTACGCATACATGTATATCCGCGGACTATCATTAATTAGCCGTTAACCAACAAATTGGGGGATAAACCGGGAACGCGAGCAATTGAATATTTTCAACGTGGCAGCAGCAACAGCAGTCTCGCCGATTTCGAGAGCCATATACTCTTTAGACGAAGAGAGAGAGAGAGAGAGAGCGAGAGAGAGAGTGAGGGTAAATGCGAGAGGGAGAAATATGACCGTGAACGCACCGACATAAAACAGAGTATATAACCAAAAGCTCGGTGTGAGTATATATATGGTCGATATAAACTCTCGCGGGGTAAAACGAGCAAGTGAAAGAGGTTCAGCGGATGGAAGCTCGACAGAAAAGCAGAGGCCTATGTGAACATGGTGTGCGTTCGTTGGTGCACTCGTGGTAGAGTGAGAAAATATACATGTGCTCGTTATACCTGCCACGAGAGCTCTATACGTATATAATCAGTTGATATACAAACTATATCGCTGTTCACAAGCTCGTCGTTCGTTTTAGGAAAATGAACAGGTAATCCGGCTCAGTAGAGATAATACCGAGGTTATCATCGCGACTATGTGAAAATTCATCACCAGGATCTTTCTGCGGGGCCAAAAGTATGTTTTTAAATATGTTGAAACGAAAAATAGCGACGAAGCCTCACAATTAGCAGGTGCATGAGTGAACTTCTCAGAGATCACGAATTTTACTGTTTGTCATAATTGTTTGGGGGGTTCACACTATGATAGCGTTCGTTGGGGCTTATTTAACTATTTTTCCAGCAACTATTGTTTGGAATACATCGAAAAAATTTGAAGCGAAGAAACAATTGAAGGAAAACCGTAGAAAACGAAATAAGTAATATCGAAGGAAATATCACGAACGGGTGTAATAACATAAGAAATCCAAGCATTCAATGACACCCTTATAACGAGCGAACCGTATCACGATCAAGATGTAAATCTGGAGATTTTCCAGGCGGGTAAGTCTCGGGCATAAGGAGGAAATTTGGAGTGTTTGTCGTGGCGAATTGAAATGGATGAATTATTTTGTGGGGAAGGGTGCGTGGGCAATATTGGTAGAGAAAGGATAGATGAGGGGGGGTCGAGAGGGAGAGAGCAGCAGAGAGTGAAAGGGTCTCGTGCAGAACACGAAGCACGTAAGCCTATTTCTGCGCAAAGTAAATATATAAAATAGCGACAGGAAGGAATCGCGGAGGTTTCGTGTATGTACATATGCAGCGCATGTATAGATTTGTATTTAGCGTGGGTGTATATATACGGTTCGGAAATACAAACAGTAACGTGGAAAAGCGTGTGCTTTGCGGGCAGCTGCACACGCAACAACGAAACGCACGCGGGCCTGAGTGTTGTTGCGCTGCATATATAACTGGATTCGTACAGCACGAGGCCTTCGCATATCGGTATGCGGTCCAAAACCATTGGGATTATAACGAAAGCTAATTAACGCCCCCTTTTTGCGGATATACACCGGGAGAGCACTTTCCCTACTTTGCTTCAACCCCAATGTACACATACACAATTACTATTACTTAGTCGTCCTGATGTACGTTCATATACGTTTGTATATGCGGCTACACATGGGCAGATAAAGGGCACAACACCATTGTGGCACAGATCCTGTATGCGGTGGGGAATGCAACTAGCCTCGCTCTGTCTCTTTCTGCTCCTCTTTCTCGTCCTCTCTTTCACTTTGTTTCTCTCTCGTCTCGTCTCGCCACACTGACGAACAGTTCACCACAGGACCGTACACGCTGCTCTCAACCTCTCTCTCTCTCTCTCCATCTCTCTCTTTGTCTCTGTTTCTCTTTCTTTTTCGTTCTCTCTCGAACTGGCTCGCTGCTCCATTTCGCGAGACCGAGGACTGTTGCCAAAAGGATTTCCTTGTCCCCTCTTGCGTTCCCACACCCCGGATCCGGGGCTCGCGAGTTCCGAAACCCGCGCGAGAGAGAATCGTCCGCCGGAAAATCCTACCTCGTTCACGGCTTTTCCCCAATTTCCTCTCACCCACTCTGCTAGTCTCATATATATCTATATCCTTATGGATTCATAAATACCCTTGTACGTTTTTAAATAGAAATATAATCGTACCACACGCAGACGTATTAAGCCCCGCCACTTTGGCACAAATAGTATTGTCGACCTCATTAATTCAGAATTATTGTGTCTAAAGAATGCATCATCGATTTTCAATCATTCAACCAAATTCAATTATCGCGCTCCTCGTACGAAAACCCATTTGTCATTGTGTGTTTCCATCCTCAAATGAACCACTGTTTTTCATACTGGAGTTAATCAAAACGGCTAAAATATTTCGTCTATTATATAAACTCGTTGTTTCAAATGCAATGACAACCCGATGCTGCTATTTTATTGCATTTTTCCCATGTTTCCTTGTTGCATTTCCATCTTAGTCTCGCCGCGAGTGTGAAATGTACACGAGTCAATTTATCGCTGTCAATTTGACGCTATGAGGAAGTTGATTCCGAAGTTATTAAGGTGTGCCATCGAGTTAATAAAATTTCACCCCCTTTTACTGAAAAACTGTCGAGTCAAGCCACCGAAAAAAGTGAATTATTTCGCATCTTCGATTCCACCATTTCGAATGTTAACAAGGTCATCTCGAGTTCTGCTAATTTCGTACCGGACAAAATGTCGACTCAATATGATACTGTCAGCAACGGAGAATAATTGAATGGACAAGGGAAACCAATTTCCAAAAACATTTTTATCCTCTATGCCTGACTCGATGTGCATGTCGCAGGGTGTCATCGAAGGAATTGAGTCGTACGGTTGACTCTCGAATTTCAACTCGGACTTTCGATTCTTGATGTATCGAAGAAATGTCAACTTTTGAGACGGTTCATAATTTTTCAAATATCATCGTCGTGACCTTCGACCTCGAGCATTTCTCAAAAGCTTCAAAATAGGATCATCTAATTTTATTGATATGTAAAAATTCACGTTCCCAGAACTATCAATTCTCCACGAAATTCTTGCTAACGACACACATTCAAAAGTACGAGAACGATCATTCTTGACACGAATGCGTACGAAACATTACGTGTAAGTTCTCAAATCGAAAACTCAGAACTTACGTAATGAGGAAGTTGGTTCGAAGGTTAATCCCAGCAGTAAATTGAGTGTTTAGAAGTATTTTTATCCCGAAGAATAATCCATGTATCTACAATTTTTATGTTGCTGTTAATTCGCTGTCGTCAACGGCATAAATTAACACAGAAGTTCTCCATATACAACGGAATGAAAATCTTTCCTCCTACACTTTTAAATTTCATTAATTAATCGAATTGCTCAGTGAAAAGTTGGAGCATTATTTACATTTCGAAAGGAAGCGTTCTTATTGCTAATGCTTCAATGCCTTATGCTCTGGTGAGAGGAAATTGGGACAAAACGAACAATTCAGCTCCACGAGAGCAAGAAAAAAAACTGTTGAATTCCCAGTCGATTTCGTGTACGGCGACGTGGCAGTTCGAAGTGTCGTTCGAACACTATTCATTGTGTTCTCAATCGTCCAGATATCATCAATAGCGGGAACGAAAATTGGAGAGAAACTCCGATTGGATCGAGTAAAAAGAAAACGAGTTTTCGTGCCCAATTCGTACAGGCAGCCAGTAGTTGAGAAAAATATAATTATTCACGCGTCGAATTCTCGGGTCAGGTGTGAACCTGGAAACTACATATGAATTTTAATATTAATCTACGTGTCAACATCGGTTTCCTGGGAGAACGAAATAGGTGAGGAGGGTGTCGCAGCCAAAGCGGTTTAATTTACACCGATGTAAGAATTAAGGCGCCAAACCAACGAACGAAAAAGAGCTCCGAGCTCTTCCAGCAGCAATCAGTCGGACCTTTCGCTCTATCTCTCTCGCTCTCTCTTGCTGCCCATTCCTCGCATATTTTAAAAGAGGATAAATACAATTTGGTCGACCGCTTAATTAAAACTTGTAATCCAAGCGGATAATACGATCAGGTTGAGCGACCCGTAGACTTTTCCGGATGGAGTATTTAATTTCTTACGGAGGAACATTTTTATAGGAGAAAACGACTAAGCTTCGATGACGCGGTGCACGTGTGTACTCTTCGATTGAAATCGATTACTGAGTCGACTGGAAATTATGGAGATAATTGTGAAAAGGTTTGTGAATAATTTCTGGCGAAACCGTTCGGAAAACGACCAATTTTTAAACTTTTCAATATTTCAAAGAACACCTCGCTCTTTCGATCGAAACTTTTTCATTTGCAGAGGAAATATTCACCGGCTGTTGCGTTGCTTTAAAAAAAAAATCGCAACTCCATACGCGGATTGAGGATTCAATGTAATAAATTGATAACGACCTTTTCCGAAAAATACCCATGAATTTTAATGATTTTGGAATTGTTGCTAAAGTTCAAGCTGAAAAGAAAGTAAATGGTGAATAATTAAAATCGTACACTCGACTGCTCTCTGTTTTAATGAATTTTCGCTCGACTTTATTGTAAACAACGAGAATATCAGTTGAATATTACATATTCTTTTTTTTCTGTATCGTGTTGCTGCTGTTTGTGACTTTTTCCATTTCGCGAGTACAGCATTCGATGGTTGGCTGATAATAAATTCATCAGGATATTAAAATCGTGTACAAAGAGAACCAGAGAACAAAAAGAGAATATCGCAGCAAAAAATATTCGCAGTTCAACAAATTTACAGAGCCCAGGGCCATCATTGTTATGCGGCGATCGTTGCTATATATATGGGACATTTCAATCACCTCCGCAGCAGCTTGCCTCCTTTGCCTTGTCAAATAGATTCGATTAGAAAAAATGCAGATGAAATATATAAAAATGACATTTCTCGGTTGTCGCAGTTTCCTGGTGTCCGCGAAGAGATGATTTTTTTTTTACTCAATATTAATGTCTGCGAAAAAATTGTTTTGTGCATTTCAGTTTTTTGTGCATGATCATTAAAAAAAAAAAATGCTCGGAAAATATGCTGAATCGTGCTGGACCTAGAGTAGCCTAGCCCCTTAATAGATCACGTGTAAATATTGACTTCTCAGCGGTAAAGAACAGTACTTGGTGGAGTATTAAATCCTGAGTAAAAAAAAAGAAAAAAAATCGATCAAACAGGTGTTTAATCGCAAGTCTTAAGGATCTTCTGGAAGTTGGTACATATAATTATCGTCGAGGTCGCTGTTTAAGAGAAGCACTTCTTCCAGAAGCGAAAGAGATAGATTGGATGAGACGAGAATGCCACGCCTCCGTTCACGCTTGGCAAAGTGTACCGACCATGGCTCCAACGGCCCATCAAGAAACACCATGGCCTAATTAGCTTCTAATACATATACATATATCCACATGCCATTGCCATGTGTATATACATACTTTTTTCTCCTGAGACTCCGGATCATTAAATGCGGTGGCTTCGGTGCTCACGTCCAGGGCCTCGTTAACTACCATAACGAGTGATGACAGCAGGTTATAATACGCGTTAGACAGAGTTCGAGTCTCGGAGCACGGGTTCAACATGCTTGACTCGTCATTTGGAATGACGAGTCTGTCGCATAAATTCTTGTAAAATTAGTAAAGTAAAAAAAAACTAATAAAATTCGATTCCGAGTGGAATAATTACGAAGACAATTATTAAATGATGGTTCCTGGATCACTGTGATTCACTTAGTGAATAACTTTGACAGCTTAAAGATAAAATACGAATACGAAATACATTTTTATGAAAATCAATAAATTTTCATAAAAATGAACAGCAGATTGTCATTTAGTTGAAAAAATCTGATTAGCGACTGTTTGCTTTTACGTTCGAGTTGAAGGCATACACCCGGTTGTACTCGAAAGTGCGAAGAAGAAAAATGAAGATCGGTCAGGAGAATATCGATCCAGAATGCGTTGAGGGAAAAAGCCCAACGAAGCACAGTCAAGAGGAAAGTGATATTCTGAAAATAGCCGGGAAGTGCACACACCTGGTACTTTCCTGCCTGATGGAATAAAATAGATGGAGACGTAAGCCGAAACCCGAGGAAGGTAGGCGTCTTTAGTCGAGGCAAAGAGGATTCGTGGAGAGAGTAAGGTGAAGACACTACTGCCGGGTGTGCGAGCGAGCATATAGTTCTAACTCCTTCGTTCTTTGCTTTCGGTCCGTCGGTCTTTCTTCCGTTTGCCTCCTTCTCTTTCCCGATTTTCTATCTCGTTCTTCCTTTCGCTCGCTGCCTCCTATTTTCTCCCTTCCTCCATCCATCCTCTTCTCGTTCTTCATCTCCCTCGCTCTCATCATCAGGTTTTCTCGCTTCCTGCGTATGGTCTTAAGGCCCGACAAGCTGATGCACATTTTGCGCCAATAATTCTGATGCCTTTAATGCTTTGCGAAGAACGCTTCGCAGATGAGTGACCCGAAGCTAATGGATGTGAAGGCCAGAGGAGCTGCTGTTGTGCAACAGTGCCACGTGGTCCTTCATATACGCTCAACGTTTCATACGCTCGACAAGCCCTAACTCATCGAAAATACAAAATAATTGAAAAACCAAGAATTTATTTGATTCGATATTTAAGCTGCACATCAAAGAGATAAATCTTGATGTGACGATGTTTAAGAGGCTTTCCCAAAAGTCGAAGGATTACCTATCGATATACAAAACATCAACCATATCAATCCAACTTTCACCATTATCCTTGTTCCGGAACGCTCATTAATTCAACCAACAGAAAAGTCGGTTTTCATCTCTGCCTTGTTTTCTCATTCGATCTGGTTGGTACTCCGGGCTGCTGTGCTGGGAGGTATTTGTTTTCGTATTACAAGGGTCCAGCCCTTATGCATAATGACGCATGTAGTGCAACGTGATTATGCTTGTGCACGAAAAAGAGGCCGCACATGGGGGTCTTTTCTCTACAATGCTAGAGTTCGAGAGCTCAGGTTGGTCTTACCGCGACTTATATACATAATAAATACGACTGCTAGACAGCGCCTAGCGTTTTCCTCACGTAACTCGATTTCCCGCGGGGCGTATTAATATTAACTGCTTAATTAATTAATCGAACGAGCGGACGGCCCCGTGACGACGGGTCTGAGGTCGTAACTACAGGAAGTTGGAAAGAGAAAGAGAACGGAACGCGGCAACACAGAGTGAAAGAGAAAGAGAGAGACTGTAGTGTGTCGGTCTCGCGTACTCTCAACCGACCCCTGATTTAGCCAGTACCAAGGGTTGTTCCTCTGCCCAGTGTCGGGCGTCGGTGGCTGGCAACCACGTCGTCTCGGTGGTGGTCGACGCGACGGTTGTGCGGTTATACGGGTCAAGAAGCATGACGTGTTCGAGAGACAGACAGAGAGAAGGAGAGATAGGAGGAGACGGCCGGGGAGAGAGAAAGCGAGAAAGCAGATAAAGGGAGAAGAAGAGAGCGCAGCAGTGACCACGCTAAAAATAGAGAATCAAGTAGAGAGAGAAACAGGAGGTTCGAAAATACATATCGTATCATTAAAAGAGAATGAAAGTAGAATCCTGGTCTCGTAAACTCTGTACATAGAAACTGTGATGCATACAATCCATATTGTAGTCACTTCTCCATAAATATTGATCTTCCTGTTCCTCGACATGGCAAGCACCTGATTTCCGACCATTATTCCTCTCACAGCGAAATTTCTTTCGCTGCAAGAATCTATGCAGCTCCAGTTTCAATCTCTTGCTTGTTTTTAATTGAAAATAAGAAAACGATTATACAATGAATTTTCCTGACTTGGTGATTAATATCTTCGTCCAAAGAGAATCCATGCTTTCAGGAAAAAGAACGGGAGTGCGGAGCTTAATGAAAAAAAATTCAGGTCGTTTTTGCACTGAGTGTACTAATGACTTGCAAAGTCTTGCAGATGAATCCACTGCTTAAAAGAATCAAGTTGAGGCAATATATACATTTGTATTTAAATAGAAATGTGTTCAACACTCGCAGCAACGAAAGTATTACAGCGCTTTGGTCTCTCGTAAAAGCACAGTTTTTCCAATGAGAACCCCCGTTTATAACTTTGTTCCACGAGAACGTCAGATTACATGAAAAATATACGTAGCGGACGGAAGGTTTCACCGAAAAAAAGGGTTATTAATTTTCGTAAACTCGACGATTATTCATGACACGTCGCGATATGATGAATGCTTACCAGTTCCACACTCGCGACTGCCAAATTTTTAACCATTTTATTCACGATTCTCCTTTTATGTACAATCCTGTGTGTATATAAATGTTTTCCACGATAGCGAGACGTGTGTATTGATTTACGAGAATTCAACGTAGCGACTGAGTTCTCCAGAACAACATTCACCGTTGTTGAGGAGCAGTAGATCGATAATTTATGCCGCCTAGATTTAGGGAAAGAAGTGGGACTGTCCGTGATAAAAAAAAAAGTGTAGTTAAAAAGGTATAAGGTGGCATAGCAGATGATGAAAGGAGAGAAAAAGGGGCGGAGAAGCGTGAACCAGCCGCGAGAAGTTTTCAATGCCGCCGTATACGCATGGCAGAGAAAACGAGAGCAGCAACGAGTTCCTTTGCTTTCTCTATCTCTCACATTCTACTTGGCTCTCTTTCTTTTCCTCTTGAGAATATGCGAGAATGTTTAAGAGAGCTTTTGGAGGCCAGAGTCTTGAAAAAAACGAGCTGATGGAAGAGCAAAACGAAAAAATATGTCCACAAACCCAGAAGAAGAAAGGTTACAGAAAAAGAGAAAAGAAAATACGAATTACGGTATGGGTACCTGAATTTTCTAAGAGACGTCTCAAACGAGCCAACCAAGACGTCACGGAGAAAGAGCTTTGAAATATACATTTTTATTCAGTTAAAGCATGAAAAATTGATGCAAGTACAACTCTTGTTAGTTGAAAAAAGGAAATATTTATATATATATATTAAATTCATGCCCTCGAGTCTTTCTTCAACCCTGACTTTCCTGACCCAGCCCATTTCTATGTATACCGAATGTACACATCTTGCCTAGATCATTTGGTAACAAAAAACATCCATTTTTAAAACAATGTCTCAATTTTACCCTGAAAAACAGCGTCGCACTTGCAGGAGATAAAAATAATTGAATGAATGAGCATTGTGCGATAAATGAATGTGCCAATTTCCACCGTCTAATTAAGTCGAAACTCCCATTGATGAAATGTTCGTTCTCTTTTTGAAATCAAATTTCATACAAACTTGGTGCTCGAAGAATATTCGTATTTCTACTCCAACATCTATTCACCGACGTCAATGAAAACACCGTTTTTTCATCGCTATACGTATAGACAGTAAAACTTTGGGTGCCTCATTTCCTCACCATGGGTCCCTTGGACCGGCGACATTTTCTGCTCGATAACATTGTGACAGATGCGCCTTTCAACGTCGAGTTACGTCGCTTGCACTTCCGCACCCCTAAAGATTCTTTTTATCCTAAAAAGTTTGTTTTAAATCGTTTGTCCGAATGACCCAAAACGGGGTCCCCATGACCCTTAGTGTCTATACCTGGGCCCAATGGAATTGCAAAGTACTTCAAAATTTCCTCGAAGTTTACCAAAAAGTATCAATTTTCACGAGGCTTTGATTTAGCAGAGAATTTATTGTGAATGATTCGTAAGGTGAGCCTTTTAAGAAGAACATGAGGGTTATTACAACACGATGCGGGAGTCACTCGATGTCTCACCCATAAGAAAAGAAAAATACGAACGATGAGTGGCGAAGGAAGAATGAAAAAGAGTATGTAATACAAAAGATGAACAGCTCGAGACTCGCACACGTACGTATTGTATAGACTGCAGAAAGAACAGCCATCGGCTCACCCGAGATAGTGTACTATTACTCCCCGTCGCCTTTTTTATCGGTTCTCTCATTCTTCGAGAGTCTTTCACCGGAAAGAATGAAAGGTGGGGAGAAAGAGAGAGGGAGAGAGAGAGAGCACGAAAGGGCGAGCTTGAGTGAGGTTGAGAAAAAAGAGAGGAAGACAGGAAAACCGACAGGCTCGCGAGCCCATCCGATAGGTACTCCATACCCTAGGACATCCGGTCTGAGTGGAAACGCGAGCCTGTATGTAAGAGATCCTCGAGTGCCAGGTGACTTTCTCAAATTACCAAGATTCCTTTGCGATTACATAGTGATGGAAATTCCAAGTAAATGGTCAATTTTACAATAAAAATTAATTACCCCAAGAGTTCGTACAGGATTCCTATTTTTATTAAAATTTATGAAGATTGAACAGAATTCTGTGATAAAAATATTCCAAATAACACGATGCACTGAAATGACGTGACTCCCATTCATTTCCAGCATCTCCACGAAGATTCTGGAATGCGCAATATAAAATAATATCGGGGATTTAATTAACGTGAAAATAACAACATGATTATATAAATGACGTTCCTCGTGTACGGATTTTTTCGTCCTACGCAGAAATAGCGAATTACATTTCAAATGAGGGCGTGGATTGATATATAGAAAAATTGAAGTGTCCTTGATGCTGCCACCCAGCGAACGGGGCTATAATGAAATTGGACCGCATATTATCAAGGACGGAGGTGAGTTCTTCGTTACAAATAACCGTCGGATCCTCTGTATAACAGAAAATATCAGTTCGGAGTAAGCAGAACGTGGGCATTCTTGGTGAATACGACAACGAGGCTGTTAGCAGAAGAGAAAAAAGTAGCGGATGAAATCCTTTTCGGAGCGACGATATAGACGTGGCCGAGAGCGAAATGTGCAGTTTTTTTGTTGTTATTGTTGTAAACACATGTCATGCATGCATGTCGAAAAGTATATGCAGATCAATACGTATACTCGTAGTAATGGGTAAAAGTTTGAAGCTACGGCTCGGCAGTCTCCCAGTTTTTACCTGAATAAGAATTTTACGTGGTTTTTTTTTTTAAGCTAATAGTCGCGTCGATACATCACATGCCGTGTGAAATGGCAATAGCATGCGTGCTCCGAGAAAAAGGGATTCTCGTCAACGGAAGGAAGAAGATGAAAAAGACGACGAGAGCCTGTGCGAACGTTGCGTATATTTTGTATTATATATTAGGAAGCAGAAGAAAAGTCAGGAGGTCGGTGGGAGCCCTTTCGTGCCTGGTAAACAAGAAAGAGCGAGAAAGTAAAAGAGAGAAAGATGGAAAGCCCGAGCTCGGCACAGCCTTGGCTCGTAAAATTTTAACGAGGTGAAATACGCTTATGGTCAGAGAAACGCCGTTCTATGTACGAAAAAAAAGAACCAGGAGAAAGAAACAACACCATCGTCGCCGCCACCGGTTTGTCTTTTTTACTAAATAAAGTGAAGTCGCGGAGGGCGGGCGCCTCTTTTGAAACGGTGCGACTAGGTTTTGGCCCTCGTCGATATAGTTTAACGGGTTTGGGTCACGCGAGGCACACGCGCACACTCAACCTCAAAATGAAACCCTCCGACTCGCATTTTTTGTTTCATCTTTTTTCCTCGACTTCTACTTCTCGAGCGTGTTGCCTCCTCTTTCTCAGAATTTTCGTTTCTGCTAAGTGAGGCAAAATTTTTTATAAAAATGGATTAAATTTTTTTTTAATTCGTAAAAGCGACAAAAATGCATCAAAATCTGGACTTTTTGTAAAAAACAATTCGCTTCGGCCAGAATTTCACTTTCGGTTTTTATTTACGTAGGTCAACTTTTTACTGCCATTTGAACGAAGGGACTTGCCGCACCAACCCCTTCCTGCCAGTCTCAAGATCCAGCTCTCGCCGTATCGAGTTAATTTTAATCATTCACGCAGCTTTGATTTGATAAATTTGACCTTATTAAAAAAGTTTGAAGAAAAGTGCTGAATGAATTTTCCACTACATGTCTTTTAGTTAATTTGCTCTTTGTAGAAGATTCAAAAGGCAAACGAATACGAGAGAGAAATTTGGAGCATGAATTTTCGCCGAACGTCGCATTTACAGCATTTTTTTTACAAATTCGGACGCGAATTCATTGACCCAAATTCACGTCGAATGAAGGATGATTATATTTTCCTCTAAACTTACAAATGGAATTCTGCACCGGAAATCGTACGTCAGGTCAGCAGACATGACTTGCATTAGCCTCATCTCGTGCGACGGATCATCCAGTGGCACTGGTTGAAATTGCGAGGGTTCGAACTGCACCCGGACAATGAGGGCGACACAAGATCATAATTCATTCAAGATTGAGAGTTTCATGAATAGCCAGACTGTCTTTTCGAGCCAATCGAAAGCGAATTGAACCCTCAATCCGTTTCTTATAAGAGGGAAAACATGAAAATGATTAAAACCGATAAGATTCTTTTTCGATTTGTTCGACAATCTTTTGTTTCTTACTTTTTTGTCTCTATGCGTCCCCGAACCCTTTTTCTTTTATTCCTACAGTAATCTTCGAGTCGCAAGTGTCGTTCACCGAGATATCGTTTTTCCTGAGTGTAATAACGATTCAAGGTAGAAATTGGCATCTCAACGATGTCTAGCGAAAAGGAAAGACTTGGCGCTGGAAATCAATCCACTCGAAAATCCCATAACGTCGCAGCCCAAGCAATGTCCAGCGATTGAAAGGACAGTGGAGAAGTCCGCTGCTGTGCTTTTATTTTATTCCTCCATCACGTCTATGGGACGTTCTACGCGAGGCGAAAATTTTTGGCAGCGAGAATCGTACCCTCAATCGCTTGAACCTCTGATTCCTAAGCCTTCATCGATTCTTATATTTGTTTTCTTTTGTTTTTCTTCGGGAAAAATGGTACAAGGGAACCTCACGTTGGAAATTTTCTTTTTGAAATGCTCTTGCTCCACTTTGAAAACCCCTTGTGTATATATGCACCTATTCGTTTTCCATATACGAGTGACTCTTTGGAATTGCACACCTTGAAGCAACCGTGCGAGTTCAACAAGTTGAAGCAGCTCTCGCTCGTTTTCTCGTTCGTTCTATTCTTCTTTCTCTTTGGAAACCGATAGCAATATATACATGGAGGCGCACATAGGAAAGCCGTTTGTGCTTACTGATACGTGAAATATTGAAAAAACCAACAGTCTCTCAGACGAAATGGAAAATTTACGTATTCGAAGCTGACGCTCCAGCAGAAGCGGACGTCAGAGTTTTGCATCAATATTTCAAATGGGTGGCGTAACGAAAAGCGAAGCCTTTTCAATCGATTATCGAGAAGAGAATCGATTTCGCGAATTATTTCTGCAGCAAAGTTGACGTTGATCAGTTGAATATTTTATTCTTGAGCTTCGACGTTACCGATGAGATGAGTGGCATTGAAAAATATGAAGAACGAGTCGCAGAACTTTGGTAAACGTTCCAAAAAGGATCCTTGCTATTTTTGTCGAACTGCATTCCGTTTCTTTGGGTTTTACTTGAGAGAAAGCCCTTCGTGAAAACTAAGTGTTCAGCGTTCGAATGTATAAGTATTCGAATAAATAACAGGGCAACAAAAGAAACAAGACCGCGTGCAAAGCCATGAAGAAAAAACGAAAAGAGTGGTAGGAAGATACGAGGACGTACGAACTGTTGAAGATGTCCAACACTCGAGATTGCGCTGTGTTGGAATAAACGTGTATGGGATATACACAGCGCAGTGAAAACGAGAACGAAGCTGACCGGGTGTGCAGGTTGAGGTGGAGCGTGAACTATATAACTGAAGCAAGGACGTGACACAGAGAGCTAAAACTATGTACAAGGAACCTCGTAATAAACCACGACGTAGATAATCGAATACACGACGCGTAACAAGCGTCGAGCTCTTTGGAACCACTGGATAAACGTACTCTTATATATACAAGATACATATATACAGCAGCGACAGACACACAGACACACAGAGACACTTATAAACAGAGAATATCCTCACATGCATCGCGTACGATGACAGTGGCGAATGCTGAAAGGGCTCGTGTTTCCTCTGCTGCAGCGAATCGCAATGGGTGGGGGAAATGTTGAACAGGCGCGTATACGACTGTGAGGATTGTTTCGGAGTGGGGGGAAAGCATGCTGCAGTCGCCGTCCAGCATCACAGGTCGCGAGACCTTCCCGTAGTGCCTCGACACACGTTGTGCACCAGCGGTAATTCAGGTACCATTGCATGGTTTGGTCAATAGCCAATTCCTATTTGGCGTTGCTCCAAGGGACCAAACAAACCGGCCATCGCCGCACCCGGCCACTTCGTTGCTGCTCCTCGTCGCAACGTCCGAAGGAGAGACAACTAGGAAAGGAGAGAGACCGAGAGAGAAAGAGCGAGAGACTGAGGTTGGGAGCAGAATCTCGAACGTGTCTTTGCTCTTCCGTGTGTACCAATGCCTAACCATGCACACGTAGACACCGGCATACTCGAAAAGGTCTCTTCCAATCGTTGAGGTAGCTTATGAAACATCAGAAAACGAGCAACTCTCCTCGTGGCATCTCTTTCCATAGCCCTCTGCCTCGACCGTGTGTGGCATTTTGTGGTCCGGCTATGAACACTTTTTTAGGCACTATTCGTTGCATATATACGTTTTGAGGCTTCGCAGTCAATGCCTTTTGTGGCCAAGATACCGACTCGTGCATCGGTTTCTCATGCTGTCGCTTTAACAATGTTGGAAGGACAGAAATTAAGGAACTACTTTTATGAAGTACGGAGCAACGTTCAACGATCGAAAATGATGAACGAACCGTTTGCCACGTCATACGCAGATAAACTAAAACCTACACGCATAAAGAACAAGCGGGGATAGTGAACGACTGTCGCAAATTCCCTGCGGCCGTTCCGAAACTTTATCCCGCAAGAGTCTCTATCGCAACCCTCGCGTTGAATATTTACAGAAGTTTTATGTAACTTCGCGCCCATGATATACATAGTACGTACACTTGAAGATAAAAGTACGCATATACATATTACTAGGCACTCCCGAGGGAGATGCATCGAAAGGTTGAATATCCTAAAGTGGAACAACGGTTACTGAGCACGCACACTAAGAAACCAAATGTCTTTGTATTTTTCACCATCTTTCGAATGTGTGATCAAACGATGCTTTTGATTGCCGAATAACGTTTTTTTTTCGGGGCTTCTATTCAGGGCGTGAAAAGTTAAAACCTCGGACGATTTTTTGTTGCTAACAATTATTACAATTATCATATTGACTGTCAACATTCTCAATGAATGTTCATTTTTTTGTTGATTTTGTTTAGATTCCTTTGAGCAGTAATTTTAAAACATTTTTAAAATCCAAATTCGAATTATTTTTGCGAGACAGTTGTTTTGGTCTGACAAAAAAAATTGATGAATGAATTATATAAACCTTTGATAAATGATGAGAAATGGGCTTAATGTCGTTGAAACTTCCGGGCGGAAGGTTGTAATCGTTCGAAATCCGGTAAAATATCTGATATAAAATTAAACAGGCACATCCATTCCTTGTCTCGATCCATTGGTAGTGGGAACCTCAATTCTACAATGCAGATACTGTTCGAATGGATGAAAAGGAAATGAAATAAAAAGGAAAGAGAAACGATAAATCCCTTGAATACGAGGCTCTCGTTCGCCGTGCCACCAAGTACCCAACATTTACATATACATTATTTTCTCTCTTTTTCTATTCGTATTCTTTGCACGGCCATGGAGTATGTCCTCGCGAAAAATTCAATTTCATCGTGACTACGAGGCTCTAACGTATTCAGTACGGAACCGGTGGTTTAGGCGTGCTTTAATCCATGTCTGACGGAGATCATATAGCGTCGACAAAGAGGTTGAGTTCATAAAATTTGTAATCGGTGCTAACACTGTCGTTTTATAAGCACCAGCGCGTCAGTCTCTACCTAGATTCTCTTTTTTGTTAATTTTTTCCTGCTCTATCCACTCGCCTCTAATCTTCGTTCTTTTATCAGAGCTGCACTCGCAAACTGGTAATCTGAAACATTGCGGGGCTTGTTTTTAACGAAACTGCACTTAATCGTGCATTTTGCTTGCATCCTTTTTTCAAATTTTACTTGTGCGTGGACGTACGCCATAAAGAAATGAAAGACTCGAGGATTTTGTTGCAACACTTTTTTTTCCTTGAACCTTGAGCTAAGCCAATAAAACTTTCGTCGCAGATTCGGAATTCTTGTTTTATTGTTAGGGGATTAACATTTTGGGTCCTGAAAATTCTTCATGTGCAATTTTGTGTTTTTTAGATAAGTTACTCATCGAATTCATGAAAATACAGCCAAGATAGGGAAATAACAAAATAAAAGTTAATTTGTATGACTGAGTCAACTATGTGAGCAAAAGCTCGTAATTTTCCGTTGAATTAACGAGACAAGAAATTTGCCATTCTTGAGTAATGAATTTTTCGTGACATGCCTAACCCGCCAATCGCATTGTGATCTTTCCGCGATAAAGAGGGGCTGCAATGCCCCAAGGACTGGTGTATCATTGTATTGGGGGTAGGGTGAGTGTCTCATACACGGTGACACGTAAGAACAGCAGAAAATCCATTTGGCGTGAGTCACGCGGACCGGCTGTTCGTTCGTAGATCATTAAGAGAGCGACACGCACCAGTCGATTCCCCGTAACCCGACAAATATCAAACGTATATATTTTATATACGTATCACACCAATAGGTAAGTCGAAACACGTGCACCAATTTTCGATACGAAGCAAACGATATAAATAATATACTCGGACCCTAGCCAGAGGACACGAGCATTGAACCAATCCCATATCCAATTTCTAATCACCCTGCACACTCGGTCAATACCGTCATTCAGTTCACAGACAATTTCCTATCCGGTATCTTATAAAACGAATGATCTTTATACCGCAATTTCAATCTACGGAAATTGATTAAAAAATCTTTCGTTTTTCATTCGTCGTCGATATGAGAGAATTCAAAAAACAAAACAAAAACCTGAAGAATTCTTCTCATGCGTGCAATATTGTTTTGTGACAAACTTGACGTACTTCCATTCAACGCGTTGGTACGTAGTTAGTGATGATGAAAAGAAGAAAAAAAAGAGAATTAATAAATAAACAAAGTTTGGATGGTGCGCAGGGTAGAAAATTTATTGTAGGTTTTCTGACCGTGAACAATTCCCTGGCGTGTAATTCGCGTTTCGTAAATGCTCGGCTATAACTTTTTTACGTTCCGTGAAAGCTTTTATACAGAGGGAGTAGGTGTATAAATATGTCGAGCCTGAATTGCAGGTGTCGCAGTTATGCGCAGAGAACATGCCATATATGTAAATCCATATGGAGATCCTTGTTGGTTACTCGATGTTGTAACGTTTTTTTTTTTTTTTTCATGGACTGGACCATTTGATTATGAATACACGAATTTATAAATTAAAAATATGCTCAGGCATAAACATCTAATAATGGATTTTTTATACTGATGAGCCTGAAATAAAATCGATGTTATTAAAACTTGGAACAAGGACTGAAAAAAGGAAATTTAATTTGAGGCACCAAGAGACTCTCAAGAGTTGCTTTTCGATTATCGATATTTCCATAAATTGTTGAATGGCGTGGTTTCCGAAAACAATTTCAAGAACAATGGTATCAAAGGCGACACTGTCGAATGAAAGTATTTTTGGAGAATTCAATTTTGTTTTGTACGCGAGCTAATCCTCCATTTAAAATATTAAAAAATGAATCGACGGTTTTATCGAAACATTTAAAAGAGCAAGAGATATTCAGTCACCACAATTGCTCGAGACGTGTGAAGAATGTCGTGAATATTAAGAACCATGGAAAAAGCATACATGAGTGGCGCTCGAACAGTAAATTTAAGCAGTGCATAAATATTTTGACAGTTTTCCATCGATCTTTTCGTTTAACCACATCACCAAGGTCAGTGCGAGAATCACTCAGACATTCATTTTCACCATGAGAGTTCACTAGGTCCGTTATTTCAACCTCAAATGTTTGAATATAATTTATAAAATATCTAAGCAAATTATATGACCGATGCATAGAGTATGGCTCGTGTCTGAAGCACACATTTATAGACAAAAACGAATGTGTATGGGGTAATTTGTATATCGAAGGTTAGTCATCCGCGGCAATGCCCTAGGAGGGTAAAAATACACGGAAGAAAAAACGTTCACCGTATAGATCAAGGGGGTCTGTCAAAGCAAAAGCAGATAATTTCATAGTGTCACGAGTTGGTGATATCTCGCGCGAAATCATTGTCCCATGAAATAAAAATGAGGGTTATACCAGGCGTGTGTTGATAAGTTAATTTCAATTAATTTTATTCTTTCGTCATTGGCGACAGCTGCAAACCCACTTTCCAGGGGAAAAAAATTCGATGACCAAACCAATCTTCTTGCGTTTGGTGTCTACAAAATTTAGACCGACAGAGGACGCTCCTAGCCCCTGAAAAATAGCTCGAAATAAAAAAACCAAAAAGATTATAAATTTTTAGGAAAACGTAAGGAGGAGCAATGGATTCTAAATGACCCAGATGCTACAGCTATTAAAAAAAAATATCGCATTGGCCATTTTTCAACAGTTTTTCGATCAAATGAATAGAGAATTTCAAAATTAAAAATCAGCTTTCAGAACACTCTAAGAGATGTCATTAAAAATGTCATCCCTGTTCATATAGAACTCGTTCTTTAAACATGGTCCAGTGCTCTGGGAAACGAACTTTTGTGCAGCTATGACGTCCACACTCTCTAGAAACTCGAGCAGCCTTTGGGATCCTTTTTTCATTGACACCGACAACGGCCCTTACTGCAAATTCAACTACGTTTGTCAAGGTCTTTTCCTGGCCTTTGACATGATGGAAAATATACTCAGTTTCAGGTAATCAACGATATGAAAGTAGCAAATATAGTCACGCGTTTATTGGCCAGTCCATATACATCCCTTTTGTGAGTTCCTCATATAAAAAAGCATCGTTCAAATCATGCATACACATATTTCGCTCATATACACAAACATACGTATACATACAACGACGATAAATTGTGCGTTCATGGCGCACATCAATTTTACCCTTTTGCTCGGTAGATCTCGGCAATTCGTTACGAAATCAAGAGACCGCGAGAGTCAGTGAAAATCTCACCGTTCCGAGCAGATACGCATAATAATATGCAAATTCAAATATATGTACGAGGCGTTCTGTGTCAGTCCTCGAGACTCAAATGAAAATGAAACTTGCGGGAGATGAGCAAAATACCAAGAGCGATAGACCAACTTTTCCATCGTGGAATAAAATAAACCGTAGACTCGTGTAACGTGATTGAAAAGCCCCAGAAATTATTTAATAAAAATACATTTCGCACAGTTATCGAAACTTTTTCATCTCATAGAGTTTTGAAACTTTAACGCAACTTGCACGTACACTGCAATCCTTTTTGTTATAAACAAATGAAAAGAATAGTGGACCCGTTTGCGTAGGAAGAAAATTTTATGCCGAAGAGAAGTTTGGGGTTGTTCCTGACCCCGTTGTCGAGTGTGCGTTCAGGAGGAGTGTGAGATAAACAATGACTGCCAAACAGGGCCCGTTTCTTCAATTTTCTGGTAAAAGAATCGCGGCGTGGTCGTTTGGTAAATTTTGAAAAGATGCTTCGTTGGTATGGAAGAGCTTGTGGAAACATTGTGAGCTCCATGAACCACAAAATATTGACCTTTCCTCGGACAAACGAGAACGTGTGCGTTTTTTTTTTAAATATTATAAAAACGTGCGGGCATGTATATGTATTTATACATCGGGGAGGATCATCAATTTTGTACAAACCTCTCTTCTCGCTTTAGTACACGATTTATTCGCCGTTCTCTTTATCCCGCTCTTATTCATGGGCAATGTAATTGGGGCGGTCTCACTCATTTCTCGCGTGACTCGATCGAATGTAATCGTGATTGGCGAGCGGTGCTTTCATAGCTATATAGCAGTTGTATTGTCGTTACCACTCTTTAATATCCCTGTACATATATACATCGAGGGTATAACCTAAACGTCGAAGAAGTTGTTGTTCAATTATTTCCTCGCGAAACTGCACAGTAATTATAGGAAATCCACAGCTCTTTAGCATAATGCACGTTCAGCTTGAATCAGCTTCGAGTATAACGGGAAAAAGTTTTTAAAAACTTTTTTCGCTATTTATACGTGTATATAGACATATATTCATAGCTCTATGATTTCGTTGATGTATATACATACGCGTGTGTATCTATGTGAGAGAGTACACGAGGATATGTGCGTGGGTGAAGGAATAAAATTGCGAAAAGTGTATCCGTGTTTGTACGCACGGATCGATGCAATCTCTGGTGGTGAATCTTTCTGGAAAATCGAGACCCGAGAACGTCGAACTGCTATTACGGTACATGGACTTTTCGCATATATAGAGTGTCGCACGAGCATCGTCGTTAACGAATTTCGTTAATGATATTAGCGCAACGAACCGAATTCGAAGCTCCTCCTACTCTATGTACATAGCGCAAAGATACATTCTATGTATATATACATGTCAATAATATCCTACACATATGTGCATCTATGTGTCGATATGTACAAAATCATTTATATATGTATATCTGTATACGTGCTGTAGCTGAAAATTGTGGTGGCTTGTTCTAATCCACGCTGGATATCTCGTTCTCTCGAAAGACATGCTTGACTGGCACGTGGGAGATAAAAATCAAACGAACGGGAGATCCCCGAAACGCTTCTGCTTATTTCTCTTCAAACGGATATAAAACCCTGTGCGTATATGTGTGGCTATGGATGAAAAAGACCCAGATAAAAGAGAAAGAGAAAAAGGGAGGAAACGTTGCTGGTTCGCTGCATTTCTACATCACTTACCGATTGGACAGTATCCACGTTACTCTCTCAGTCGTTTCCGTACTTTTTTTTCTGCGCTCCAAAAACTATTGTCGACTTCCAGAAATCCTTTTTTTCAAGTCTCTCCATTCTCCTCTCGTCCTCTCGATTCCAAAAAGTCAAAATAAATTATTTTGCTTTTTTTCATGTCCTGTGGGCTTTTTTTCTCGTTCCCTTTGAATCTTCAATTTGGAAACGAATTTTTCACATTTTTCGTGACCATAGCTCGTCCACGTTTTCAAGCTCAATTGATCCAAAACTTCGAGAAACAGGAAATCGGTTCTGACGAATAAACTTCATCGTAGAGACATTTATTGGAATGGACATTTTACTGTAGGCGATCTCATATTTGCCTGCGGCTGTAAAGATTTATTTATATTCTCATGACTCACCGAGTGACCCATGATTGTTGAGCTTCAAAGTTTTCAGGAGTTTCCTCGAGTTTAAGAATGCTGCGGTAGTTGACGCTGCACCAACCCATGACACAAATCGATACGGGAATTTTTATTGATTTCCAAAGTTAATGCTCCTAACAACCCGAACAACATCTCGTTGGATTGTTCACTAACAAGTTCTGATTTCATTTTATTTCTCGTAGAAACTCATGTACAATTATAACGCGGACAAAGTCGTAATTTGAAACTCTATAATGTTTTTTATTTGTTCATAGCCTTCATGGAAAATACTTGATGGAATGCATGAGAGCGAGATGTCAGTCCAGTTGGAATTGTCAACAGGAGGCAGACTTTCCAGTCTCTGGTCTCCAATGAATATTGCAATATTCTCAATGAACCGCAATTACCTCCGTGCCTGATGTGCATGGTAAATATTTGTTATGGGAACACGTGAAGCTTGAGGAAAGGAAAGGTCCATTTGAGGAACTCTCCCAGAAACACTGTAACGCTTGCTATGACGTCAATTACTAGAAGACCATCGGAAAATTAGCATCCAATACATTAAATTTGATATGCAATTTGCCTGCTGTCCTAATTATGTCACTCACTATGTATGCTGAAAGACCATTACTTTGACAAAACTTTGCAACCTGGACGTTCTACTATATACGAGGAAACATGATCGTCTGCTATCAATCTCAGTCGGTAGTTGTTTCGTGAGGCATGAGAAATAACATGGGAAATGTTATGATACACACTCAAGCGGTCTAATTATCGTGGGAACAGAATACGTCAGAATCATGGGAGTTGATTTCAAGCGAAAACGACCGTAGTACTCGAGGTCTTACGGAGCTCAGCTTTTGCGCTCATTCGTTCTCCTGGTCCTCCACCTGGACTCTATGGCAAATGGTACACGAATTCTTTTCCATCAGATCATCAACAATCGATGTTGAACGAAGTTATGAGGAAAATTCATTGCTTTCCAACTCGCGATTGAACGCTTCGGAGATTCGAACGATCGGAGATGTACGCGAAAAGTCACACAGTAAATTTCTTTCCTGCCAAAATTTCTTTGCTGTAATTACGTTTATGAACAACTCGTGGAATCTATTCAACAGACCGGGACTGTCGGACGAATCTGTTTGCCGATTAGCATAGCTGGAGCTTAGGTAGCTGGTTCAGCCCGCGAGGGATTCAAGGCGTGTGTACCTGTCAAACATAGAAAAAGAGGGAGCCTCCCGCGGCGATGCTTGGTCCGTCGAAAAGGACAACGGGGTTACGTTGATGGGTGATGTTCAGATTTCCGATAGACCATCTCGTAGTCAAAATGCTACGGCCAATTACATACATGCAGACATTTTTTTTTTTTTACTTCGATCATCGCTGAATCAGCCACGTGATTCTCCTTCCCTTCGTGTCTTTTGTTACGGGTCCTTTGTGTTAGTTCCGATTTGGGATCGCGCCCTCCGAAGGGCACAAACGTAGGGAACGGTACGACGGGCTCGTTGCCCGAATTTTTTTTTCTTGTGCCCAGAGATAAGCCGATCTACGCGCGGACATCGATATATCTATTGTATAAATCTCGATCTTTTATAACTGTCGGCTTTTCCAGATGAAGATGTCAAATTTTCGAACTCGAAGCTTCGCGGTATGCGGGTATTATGTCCGACACGATGATCCTTTTTGCTTTTGATACTAATCCCGTGAGAATGAAGCTGCACACCCTGCTGGTATTCGGTCACATGTCTAAACGTAGATACGTTTACGCAGCGACCTTCAAACCTATCTGCCAATCTCCTGTTCAATTGATTCGAATCGAAACGACAACAAATAAACATGATTCTCAAGTTTTCGTCCAAACTAACAAATCAATACAAAACGGCGTAATCTGAATTTTGAGTAAATCTCTACAGACGACGTTTGTTCATTTTTTTTATTTGCTTGCTCCCTCGAAACTCCGACGCCACTCACTGAAGTGCAAACCAATTTTCCGATCGCACAGTCGACGAAGAAACGTCGGGGATGGGAGAAAAAAAAATTATTCATCAACAAATCGTTTTTGCCTAATTTACTGCATCAAGGAATTGAGTAAATTCAATTGCATCGTTGGTACATTGCTCGTATTGTAAATTTTAAGTGCGTTGTCAGTTGGAATAATTTTCAGTTTCAGTATCGTTTGTACTGAAACTACGTTCAACAACGCTCGTTAATTAATTCGTGTCAATTAACAATAGTGGCCACTAATTACCAGGTAAGATGTAACCGCTGAGTAATATGAAAACTAATGATGAATCGATTCCACATTTCTGGATGGTAGACAGAACCAAACAAGCGGAAAGATTGCTCGCCACAAGATTGAAAAGCTCGACATGGAGAACGAACGGGATATACACGTTGCTCATGGTGACAGTAGTGAACCCACCACAGGACGCATACATGGCTTGTCAAATCTTCAAAATCCTCTTGGTGAATTCCCGCTGATTCACAGAGAAACCAAGGTTTACCGGCACGGTCTTCCGTTCGTACATACGATCATATAACGCTGACACAACGTTTCCGAGTTTGCTCGGGCAAGAGAAGCCCCCGTGCTACGTTGCACTTGGGACAAAGTGCGTGATGCTTGACGAGAGGCTGATATGAGTTTGCCGGAGCCTGGATATGCGTTTGAGAATCATACACAAATTTATCATGGTAATTTAAGCCATGAACGTAACTAATACGAATTGAAAATGACTTCGTAATCATCTGAAGATGAAATTTCAAGATTTTCTTCGATTCACATCTCCATCGATCTACCGTTGAAAATTTCTACAAAAATAAATGTTTAAAAACCTGATTAATTGGATCGACTCTGAACAGATTTCATAAAATTATCTCAATTTTTGTTGTAGCGCAGGTAACAGAATAAAATTTCACAACAACCGAATTATTTTCATCAGTTTCTAGTGAAATAATCGAATTTATTGCTTCAAGTTTATATCACAATAACTGCGTATAAAGCTGTCCATCAAATCATGAGAAAATCTCGTTAGATCCATGTTCCCGCGTGTCGTTATAAATTGATCATTTAATTAATCCAGACGAGCTCCTCAATCGACGTAACTGGAATGGTATAGGCAACAGCAGAGAAGCTAATGCGTGGTGGTTCGCGAAAATAATCGTAACATAATCGACGCGAACGGATGAGGAACGGTTCGAAAGAGAGTAGTAAAGCGCGAGAGGGAGGGAAAGAGAGAGGGAGAGGAGGTGCTATGCGTTTTCGGTTACGGACTCGACGGTCACAAGGTAAACTAGTTTACGTGTATGATGCTCGGGATAGACGCAGACCATACACGGTTGAAAAGTTAGCGGTACGTATACGTTGCATTTTGGATCTCTCTTCTGGAGTTACTGGCGCGAACTTCGACTTGTTAAATTCGTCAAAGGCAAGTGCAAACGGTGCGTCAGCAAACCCGCCCGCGCACATAAACATGAATATGTACATGTACGCGACATAGGAGCTACACTGTATGTTTGTCATACACACATTTGGATGATTGTACACATGGTTGCAACCTTCTCTCGTGTTTTGTTAGGACGCCAACCCCTTCTATTATTCTCTCCCTCTCTCCTTGCACTTGCACAAACTAAAAAGCACTTCTGTATTATCATTTTATCTTCTCAACAAAAGAAAAATACCAAACATTTCGATCGTGTTATTTTTTGCCTCACTACGTTCGTGTACCGGATATGCATTCCTGTTTTCAATGCAATTTCTTCATGGTCATTGCAAACAATTCTTCTATCGGGTCAGTCAGGTGGTCTATGACGTATGATTTCAAATATATGCGCGGGATGCCATTGATGTATTCTCGAATACAGACAAATATTGAATTTCTTCGTTGATGTGTATATTCGTAACGGATTGCATAACAGTGACGGTTGTATGAACTCCTACCCAATATTGCTCCACGGTAAATGATTCACATTCGCTATTCAACAATCTCGAAATACGTATTTGATTTTGTCCATTATCAAAGAACGATCTGTCTTTACTTTTCCTGCGACAGATTTCTGTGTATAAAAATTGCAGAAAATTCTTGCTGCTTTTTCTACGAAATATTAAAAACGTTTATGGTTTCAACTCGATTGATTGAAGGGTTGGAACGATCTTAGCAGCACGCCCACTCGTGGGAAATATTCCATTCCTGATGATGCATAAAAAAAAGTATTCATTAATTATTTCCGGCTTATCGTATGCTATGGTGCATCTAGATAGTAGATAAATCTTCCTTTTCGATATATTTCGTCATCTCATATGATGGACTCGGAATATCAATACGTCCAGTAATATTTTTAGGATTATATAAAGCAGAAACGTCACAATGTTTACACGTATATTTGCAAAGCTTTGTGAACACGAACATATGCGAGACCGTAAAAGTTATGAAAGATATTTCCTGATATTTACGGAGGAGATCCTCTTACATCGCTCGAAACCAATTTACCGAGATGGAGCAATAAAAATATCGGCGTATCTAGGTTCGGCCAGTCCTGCCAGTCAGATAGAAACTCTTGTGCATACAGACATATGTGCGATGTTGCTGGTCGAAATGGTTCGCGACACAAAGGAAGATCGGGTATAAAGAAGCTCGATAAACGGCGGGTCAAAAGAATTGGTCCAAGATGAGACTAGAATTGCTGGACCAGCCCGTTTCGGGATTGAAATACCGGGAAGTGGGACGAACCGAGGAGCCCAGATACGCGTTTGGAAGATGGAATCAAGTCAGAGAAACAAAGAGACGAAGAGAAGAGAGAAATTGAAGAGACACGCCGATTCGGTGGTAAAACTCGTGAGACGTTTTTACGAGAGGGCTAAGCGGTTGTAACTCTCCAACCGTTTCTACTCTGTACGGGACTTGCTCGCTCCCTCCTCTCCCTCTCTTTCCTGCTTCCTCCCGTCCCTTTGTTTTTACCGCCCTGGCAGCTGGAAGATCAGGGTGTGAGCTTTTTGCAACGTCAACTCCACAGGCATCAAGACGACGCCTTAATTCCAACACGTGCTGCTCCTCGTCGACAACCACTATCTGTTCTCTGTGAAAGCGAACGCCCATCTCTACGACCAATTTCTACCTCATTACTTGACCAAACTTCGACAGCTTGAATTATCCCATGAGGAGGAAATTTCTCTACTAATTTCATCATCGAATTAAACCTTCCAATTCGATTCCTGCTAAATTCATCAAAATTAGATCCTGACGACATTATCCATTCAAATGACTCAATCTTCACAAAATGCATACCCTTCTCCACTTTTTTAATTGTTAGAGAGAAAATAAAGTGCCACTCAGCCCTCAGCATTGAAAAACGCGATCCCGTATTTTTCAATAGCACGAGTGGTTCGCCTTATCTTTTCTAATCCGTGTCTATCCACACAGTTTTTTGAATCTTCCATATCATTGTATCAAACTTTTAGAAGTAGACGTCCGTCTTATTTTTCATCCCACAGTTGGTTGAATGAGAATTAGAATCTCTGCAAATGGGCAGCACTCTGCTGTGCAGCACATTGTAATATCGATTATCGGGGGTTCAAATTCCATCACGGAATAAACGGGTGAGAGATGAATCTGATAGATATTCGATGTAACGAAATATATGGAGCGGCAGTGGGATGCTTGGATTTATACGCATTCGCGTCCATTTCAAGTTGACGTATGTGAATATCGCGAGAGGTCGACTGACTCTTTTCCCTTATTTTTCGATCAAATGTCTCCCTCGCTGACTTACACTGTAGCAGTCGTTGCCACCACCGGTTATAGTTTCTATTATGACCGTGTGAGAGGAGAGCCATGGCGTCGGCGGATTTTTACATGGCATCGAGCCAGGATCGCATCAGGCTCCAACGAATGAGCCCGGCACGTCGACGATCGTTCCCGACGCAGTGTCTCGAATTTCTAGTGAAACCCATACCCATTCACTCCCGAGAAAATCCAGCATCCGTTCCATCCAGTCGTCTTGCTTTCTCATGAGACTTTTCGCATTCAAACATGCCCGAATCGATTCACACACTCCTGATGGAAAAGTAATGAGTAAAAGCATCCAGGACACGTATTAATGCAATTTGTACACTACCGATTCTTTTTAATCAGGCTCAATAATTATTTATCAGTGCCAGAAGTTATTATACTGAAAGAAAAGATACTCGTAACCTCATAAATCCCTAATTTTGATCAACTACACTAACAAGTTTTTATTCGTGCTCGACATACACGACGAACTCGTGATAATATTAAATTCGATTAAATATCGTTAAAGTATAAATTGAACATTGCGTTAAGATAATCGTCATTTGTAAACGCTCTCAAAGGGTTGCGTCGTAGGAAACTGATAAAAATTCGGCCGGAAACGTATAGAATTGGCACGTAATAAGTTATTAAATTTGTGAGGCCATATAGATGGAAATTATCGAAGGTAATCGATGATTCAATTGACCGAATTTGCATTTAACTTACAGGTTATTTTCGTCTCTATTTATAAGCATAATAATCGCAGAGCCCACTAAATATTCAATGCGAGGGAAGAGAACAACGGTAGACGAAATGTTACATTATCTTTAATCCAGAGTCTGCTGAGTTCAGTTTGACTGAGCATCGAGAAAACGACAAAATCACTGGCCTACATTCGAGTTAGCCCATGGATGGAAGTTTGTAGTTGGGTATATACCAAACAGATATATTTTGTGCATATACCTCGAAGCCTGGTTTCCCCTTGGGCTCGAGAGACGGAATGATACCGTATTTATTTACCGTGGGATATGGCGAGAGGGTAAAAGACGATGTGTATCCCGAGCTCTCGGAATGCTCGTAACTCGTAACTTGGAGCGACGATGCCACCGATGGCTCACGCTTTCCGGGTCTTCTCTCAGCGAGCCCGGGAGAGAAAAGATTGAGAAAAAGAGTGATAAATTTATATGTATGTATATATGAAAAAAAAATCCTAAGGAGACGAGATGAAAAGAGGAGCGCGCTGGCGCCCCGGAGCAGTAATGGCGATTTTATGTTGCGCCCGATGGCCTCCTCTGCTGGCGTTCCGGAAATGCGCTTTTTATTCTTCCTTTCTCCTTTTCCTTATTATTATCACTGACAGGGTGCAACGTAAAAAGAAAAACGAACAACGCACATTGAAAAATCTTTTTGTGGCACGCGCAAGAACAAGAGGGGCAGATCATCGGAGCGAGGGTGCAATAAGGGAGAGCGTATAGTCTGAGAGGCTTTGGTCGTACATCACACTGTGAAATTCTACGTTTTGTATCACCCTCTTCATTATTTTGGGGAAGCCTCGATATAGGGACCGATACAATACATCTTTCTAAATACACCAGGACCAGCGGAAGGAGATCTCGTGTCTATTTTTATCTTTTTTTTACTCCGTACCATTGTGACACCTTTTCTTCGAATCCAAAATACTGCTGGGACAATGGCGAGGAAAAAAAAGATTGGCGTATTGTTTTTGTACATAAGAGTGCCCTTTGTTTAGCGAACCCGTTCGTGGTAATGATTTTATATAACGAGAGACAGATTCGGATCGTCATCGATCGAGAACCCATCTCGTGCGTTAGCCAAAACACATAGTTTCTCTAAATTGCACGCTTAGACACCTCATTGGTATAATACGTTGTTAGTCAGCCCTGTATTTTTGGACCACGTGATAGAACCTCGTTTGCGATGATTTTCGACACGTTTTAAAAAGGGTTTTAAAGAGGAAAAAAAATGGTAGATATGCCACGAGGGAAAACGAGGAAGGAGATCACTTTGCGAAGAAACGAAATTCTTGGAGCTCGAAAATTCCATAATACCCATCGAACATTTTAACGGAGGCTCTGCTTCGGTATACACGAGAAATCTTCGGCTCAATAATTATAGGACCGTGCTCCGAGGTGCAGAATCCTAAGGGCGATGAAACGCGAGGCGCCGTTTTATAAATTGCTTGCCGCTCGAAACCTTCGCTGCTCTCGCCCTAGCTGCGAGTTTTTTTTTTTTTTT